>OW026520.1:73959111-74559111 GCA_932274085.1 Protocalliphora azurea
CGTTTGAATTTATAAGCACCATAATTTTGTATGTATTTTATCAGTTTTTTTCCTATCTAGTTAAAGAACAAAATTATCTATTGAATAAAAAAAATTGAAGTCGATATCTTTACCGAGTACAAAAATAAACGATTTTGAATTTGAAAATTGCAAAAAAGACGACTTTTTGTGTTTTTTTTTAGCTGAAAAAGTATCTACACTCTTTTTTATCTAAAAAAATTTTCTTTAGCAACATATAATAATTTTACACTTTTCTGAAAGACAACTTCACAGAGATGAATTTAAGATAAAAAAGAAGCCCAATAACTCAATTGGACATGGTACACACCCTCCCGCATTCGACCCATTTTATATGAAAGTTTGACTTTAGACCACATTTTCTCAAATCCCAAAGCACGAATCGACAAGCGGAATATATTTTAAGAATCCTCAATATGTTGTTAAAAGTTTTAAATCAAAATCTACGGGCCTTCGGAAAAATGTGGATTCTATAGCCATAAATGTAAAAAATTCCATTTTTTGGAATTTTGATTAGTTTTTTTGGGAATTCAGGAAAATCCTACCCCTGATTGAAATTTGGTTAACGCGCTTTTATTTACATTAATAAGATCCACATTTCTTGCAAAGATATCTTTATAAACAAATATGTTATTACAATTAAAAAATTTGTATTTTCTCCAAAAACCCCAAAGAAAGAAATTTTAAAAATATATATTCCAAATTAAGCTTATCCTTTAGCATATATAATTTCCGATCTTTTGCAAAAAGATTCAAGTCAATATCATGCCTCATTTCAGAAATATGCGCCTTTAAACTTTTATGTTTTCAATTTATTGTATATATGACTATATTTATACAAACTTGCAACTTTTGCCTTTAGTTTTGCGTGAATAATTACTTAGAAAATTATGAATATTTCTGTATACTTTTAATAATATCTATACACAAAATATTTTTATAAAAATAATTAATAAAAATTTTTTATTTTTAATAGCGTTGCCACATTTCCCAAATTTAAGTAAATCTTTATCCTTTTCTAAGCATTCATATATTTCTATTAATGAATTTAAAATAACAAAACAAACAAAAAATTTCTATTTTAACTTAATCAATAAGTATTTTATTACTTTATATTTATGGTGTTTACCTAAATTTAACAAATGTATTTATCTATTCGTGATGGTTAAAAATTTATATATTTATGATCTAGTGGCAATGTACAGGTATCCTTTACGGTGATACCTAAAAGCAACATATAGTATCAATGAATTCGGTATAAGTACTCTTCCAAATTGACTCTTTCAGGTATTTTACCTAATGAAAATTCACAGAATACCTGTAAATATATATACCTGTGCGATATATTTAATATATATATATAAATCCGCAGCTAATCCTTATCAACATCACTAACGAGTTAATTACCATGGTGATTACATTGAAACATTAACAATTGTATTGTGTTCTGTGGAGTTTATCTAAAAATAATCTTAATCGTTTAGAAGCTATAGTGGAATTCATAAAAACTACATATCATGCAAAAGACGACGTCATTGGTAAATCTCAGATAGAGAGATTGTTAAAGTTGTATGACGTAAAAATGAAGTCCTTGAATCAGCGTACTAACAGATTAAAAATTAAACATTCCGATTGGATGGATACTAATATAGAAATATCGGCGTGCAAAATATCAACTGGAGCATCCTGCAAGACATATGATAATTTAAGTACAAGATCTAAGAAGAAAAGACTGGCCCATAAGGATTTAGTTGAATATATTAAAGATGAAATAAATGATGTACAACCTATTCATAATAACCATAAACCAATACACATTCGACATATCCTTTCAACTTAGTCTAACAATGATTGATGAAAAGGTTAGTAATGCCATTACGGAAACATCTTCTTTTTGGAAATGCTCACTATGTGAAGAAACGAAATCACAATTTTCGGATATTGGTAAAGCAAGGAGTATTAATGAAGAATTTCTGTCTTTCGGAATATCTCCACTTCACGCCAGAATACGGTTCATGGAGCATTTTCTGCACATAGCGTATGATTTAAAGTATAGAAGTGTCCCAGAAAATTTAACAAAACCTACCAGAAACAACGAGGATTTAAAAACACTTAGAATATCCTAGAAAAGTAGAATCCAGGATGAATTCAGAGAAGAGTCGGGAGTAAACATCGACAAACCTCTGTCGACTGTACAAATGATGGAAACACAGCAAGAAGGTTTTTCGGAAATTTCGAAATTACATCAAAAATAACTGGTATTAATAAAGAGTTACTTGAAAGGACTAACATACTATTAATGGCAATTAATAGTAAGCATAAAATTAACTGCTCGATTTTGAGAATATGCAACAGAAATATCTAAACTACTTGTTTCTCTATATCCATGGAAAGAAATGACGCCAACAGTACATAAAGTATTGTGCCATGGCGAAATTATAATTGAACGAAATATTCTTCCACTTGGAGAGCTTACAGAAGAGGCTCAAGAAGCAAGAAACAGAGATTTTAAGCACGTTCAATTATTCAGCTCCAAGAAATGCTCCAGAACGTCACAAAACGAGGATATTTTTAATAGCCTATTGTTATCATCAGACCCTGTACTATCATCAATGAGAAAACGTTAGATTTATTATGAGCCTTTATCAACTCAATAACCTGAAGACTTGAAGGACCTTTATTATCTTTTAGATATGTATACAGATACAACAGATTATTTTATAGAAAATAAGTAGTATAAGTTTAAAATATTAAAAAAATTGTCTACATAAATTTAATGTAAATAAGTAATAAAAAATCATATTAGAAATAGAATATTTATTAAGGAAGATGATAAATACCAAAAATAATAATATTGATTAAGTTAAAATAGACATTTTTTGTTTGTTTTGTTATTTTAAATTCATTAATAGAAATATATGAATGCTTAGAAAAGGATAAAGATTTACTTAAATTTGGGAAATGTGGCAACGCTATTAAAAATAAAAAATGTTTATTAATTATTTTTATAGAAATATTTTGTGTATAGATATTATTGAATGTATACAGAAATATTCAGAATTTTTTAAGTAATTATTCACGCAAAACTAAAGGCAAAAGTTGCAAGTTTGTAAAAATATAGACATATATACAATGTACTGGAAATATATTGTTAATATAAATAAAAGCGAGTTAACCAAATTTCAATCAAGGGTAAAGTTTTCCTGAATTCCCAAAAAAACTAATGAAAATTCCCAAAATTGAGATTTTTACATTTTTGGCTATAGAATCCAAATTTTTCCGAAGTTCCGTAGATTTTGATATGTGTGTGAAGACAAATATGTCGAGTTAAATATGTTTTAACGTAACGACTTACGTCGAAACATATTTAACTTTTAAGTTAAATATGTTTATTTTTAACTATGCCCAAGCGTCCAAAACATATTTAACTTATTTTTACATATGTTAGTAAATAAAAGATATTTAACTAATCTTGACTCTAAAGGATTTTGATCATATTTTTTGATTTTTAAAAAATTTTTGAAAATTACACTTAATGGATTCTGGTGGTCTCTGAGGGATTTTGGTCATATTTGGCCATCTCCTTCTTTGTCACTAATATGGACCATATGGAGAATGAAGACAATAATCCCCTCTATTAAACCATATAACTCCCATTACTCAATTGTATTTGGGAGATTTTTAAAAAATTTTTGAAAATTACACTTAATGGATTCTGGTGGTCTCTGAGGGATTTTGGTCATATTCGGCCATCTCCTTCTTTGTCACTCATACTGACCATATAGAAAATGTAGACAATAATCTCCTCTATTAAACCATATAACTCCCATTACTGAATTGTATTTGGGAGATTTTTAAAAAATTTTTGAAAATTACACTTAATGGATTCTGGTGGTCTCTGAGGGAATTTGGTCATATTTGGTCATCTCCTTCTTTGTCACTCATATGGACCATATGGAAAATGAAGACAATAATCCCCTCTATTAAACCATATAACTCCCATTCCTCAATTGTATTTGGGAGATTTTTAAAAAATTTTTGAAAATGGATTCCAGTGGTCTCTGAGGGATTTTGGTCATATTGGCCATCTCCTTCTTTGTCACTCATACTGACCATATAGAAAATGTAGACAATAATTCCCTCTATTAAACAATATATCTCCCATTCCTCAATTGTATTTGGGAGATTTTAAAAAAATTTTTTAAAATTACACTTAATGGATTCTGGTGGTCTCTGAGGGATTTTGGTCATATTTGGCCATCTCCTTCTTTGTCACTCATATGGACCATATGGAAAATGAAGACAATAATCCGCTCTATTAAGCCATATAACTCCCATTCCTTAATTGTATTTGGGAGATTTTAAAAAAATTTTTGAAAATTAAACTTAATGGATTCTGGTGGTCTCTGAGGGATTTTGGTCATATTTGGCCATCTCCTTCTTTGCCACTAATATGGACCATATGGAGAATGAAGACAATAATCCCCTCTATTAAACCATATAACTTCCATTACTCAATTGTATTTGGGAGATTTTTAAAAAATTTTTGAAAATTACACTTAATGGATTCTGGTGGTCTCTGAGGGATTTTGGTCATATTTGGCCATCTCCTTCTTTGTCACTCATACTGACCATATAGAAAATGTAGACAATAATTCCCTCTATTAAACAATATATCTCCCATTCCTCAATTGTATTTGGGAGATTTTAAAAAAATTTTTAAAATTACACTTAATGGATTCTGGTGGTCTCTGAGGGATTTTGGTCATATTTGGCCATCTCCTTCTTTGTCACTCATATGGACCATATGGAAAATGAAGACAATAATCCGCTCTATTAAGCCATATAACTCCCATTCCTTAATTGTATTTGGGAGATTTTAAAAAAATTTTTGAAAATTAAACTTAATGGATTCTGGTGGTCTCTGAGGGATTTTGGTCATATTTGGCCATCTCCTTCTTTGCCACTAATATGGACCATATGGAGAATGAAGACAATAATCCCCTCTATTAAACCATATAACTTCCATTACTCAATTGTATTTGGGAGATTTTTAAAAAATTTTTGAAAATTACACTTAATGGATTCTGGTGGTCTCTGAGGGATTTTGGTCATATTTGGCCATCTCCTTCTTTGTCACTCATACTGACCATATAGAAAATGTAGACAATAATCTCCTCTATTAAACCATATAACTCCCATTACTGAATTGTATTTGGGAGATTTTGAAAAAATTTTTGAAAATTACACTTAATGGATTATGGTGGTCTCTGAGGGATTTTGGTCATATTTGGCCATCTCCTTCTTTGTCACTCATACTGACCATACGGAAAATGAAGACAATAATCCCCTCTATTAAACCATA
The DNA here is from genome assembly GCA_932274085.1 of Protocalliphora azurea. Classification (NCBI taxonomy): domain Eukaryota; kingdom Metazoa; phylum Arthropoda; class Insecta; order Diptera; family Calliphoridae; genus Protocalliphora; species Protocalliphora azurea. The sequence continues at coordinate 73,964,495 of OW026520.1, forward strand.
TAACTCCCATTCCTCAATTGTATTTGGGAGATTTTTAAAAAATTTTTTAAAATTACACTTAATGGATTCTGGTGGTCTCTGAGGGATTTTGGTCATATTTGGCCATCTCCTTCTTTGTCACTCATACTGACCATATAGAAAATGTAGACAATAATCTCCTCTATTAAACCATATAACTCCCATTACTGAATTGTATTTGGGAGATTTTGAAAAAATTTTTTAAAATTACACTTAATGGATTATGGTGGTCTCTGAGGGATTTTGGACATATTTGGCCATCTCCTTCTTTGTCACTCATACTGACCATATGGAAAATGAAGACAATAATCCCCTCTATTAAACCATATAACTCCCATTCCTCAATTGTATTTGGGAGATTTTAAAAAAATTTTTGAAAATTACACTTAATGGATTCTGGTGGTCTCTGAGGGATTTTGGTCATATTTGGCCCTTTGTCACTCATATGGACATAAGGCATAAATAATCGACTATTTAGTTGATCTCGTTAGACACAGATTTTGACCATCACTGCATATTCTTCCTAAAAATTGAATGTGCCACAAAAAGCTGTAGCAGCATCTCTACAACAAAAACAAAAGTGTTTTTAACGGTATATCTTTAACGAATATAAGAATATAAGTAAACAAGTAGGTATAATTGTATAAAAATACAAAGAGTTTATTTTACTGTTGTAAAGTGTGGAAAGAAGATCAAGTGTTATTTAATAAAAGTAAAATTGGTGATTTTAAAAAGCTTACTATGTTAAATAAAGAAATTTTTAATTTTTATTGCAGGAATTTATTATTCCAAAAATAATTGTGACAGCTATGTTTCATCATCACTAAATGATTTTTTTGTCTTAACAAATAAAGTGTTGCAAAATGCCAAAATGGAGCATATAGCTCCTAATAAAAAAATATTTACCGTTTAAAAAGAAAATTATCGCTACTAGTAAGTAATGCATAAACATCAAGAATTGTATAATTTGTTAATAAGATATTTTTTAACAGCGGTGTAAGAGATTGGATTTTAAGGCTAAAACATGAGCTTGAAAGTCTACAAATTAAATGTGATGAATTTAATATAGAAGGTACATATTTATTTTATATTTTCTACACTAAATAAAAATTCGATATAAATTTCTATAAAAAGATGGTACCAAAGATTTGCACTCCCAACATAGACCGTAACCACACTTTTTAATTTATTCCTGCAGAAACAAAATTAATTTTTTGCTTTAAAATTAGGCAATAAAGAAACATTTTTTAATCGTTCACTTAAAGTAAATAGATAAAGCATAAAACACTTCAAACCAAATTTTTCTTAGATGTAACAAATTTAGCGACTGTTTCATTTATGAAGTTGATGCTACGGCCTTTGGACTTTTGTTAACATTGCCACTTTTGAAGATATGAATACGAAATTTTTTGTGTGGATATAAGTAGTTTGCTTCAGAACATTATAATAGAGTCAGATTCAACATTTGATTTTTCAGTAGTTACATCCTTTCGCATTTTAGGTGACTATATATTTTGACCATCATAAAATACAAGTTTACTGTATTGATAAAATGGTATATATATATATATATATATATATATATATATATATATATATATATATATATATATATATTTTAACTAATGATCAGGTATTAAATAGTACTGTGTCGAATTAGGCATGTTATTAACAAATTTATTTATTACACAGAGAAAAAAAATTCATATATTTGAAAATTTTTTTTTCATAGATATTATGAATCGAACATGACTTTTTTTCCCAAACTTTTTTCATAAAAAATAAAATTTTGTTCATGAAAATAATAACAACAAACGACCTAAAAAGGCAAAATTCCAAGGAAAATCTGTAAAAAAAATAATGTTTAGAAATTTGCATAATTTCGCTCGTACTCTGTAGCACAACATTTTCATAAAAAGCGCTTTTCTTCTGTTTCCATAATGTAGCTAAAAATCATGAAAACCTAAAATGTTCCGAAGAAAATTTTAAACTTTTTTTTACAAATTGAAAATATAAATGAAAATTTAAACAATTTATTTTAAGTCTTCTTGACTTTTGATTCATTTCAAAAAATATAAAAAAGTGGTAATATTTAAGACATTATTCTTAAATATTATGTAATAAAATCAATGAAAGTAAATTCTTATATTTATGCACAAACTTTTTTCTGCGTAACAAGAGAAAACAAAATCCATCACCAAAACTGAGAGAGAGAGAGTTCAAAAGCAATACATGTGTGTATTGCTTATAAAGAATTATAAGAAGAACAGAGTTCAAAAGCAACCCAGCAAACACGTTGTCAAAGTTTTAAATATGATTAACGTTTGATATCAATAATGCTCTCAAACTTGTTTCAACTGTAGGTAGAGGTTTTTGTTTTAAGTTTGATTTCAAATTGATTTCAAATCATTTGTGAAACAGACTTAGAAAAATTGTACATTCTCAAATTCATATCAAATGTTATATTGAATCATTCTTAATCCTAAAGATAACTTTAAAAATATTAAATATTATCAAGCCATTCATAAATTTAAAGAAACAAGTTAACAAATATTTGAAAAATGGTATTTTCTGAATTTGATATCAAAAGTTATCAAATTATTCTTAAAGATATTTAAAAGAAAATATTAAAAATATCTCAAATATTATATACAAATAAATAAATTAATTAATAAAATTATTTAATCAAATATTTCCCAATTAATGAATACGTATATTGATAGGACAAAATTACAAGTCTAAACAAAAGATGCAAATTACTTTTATTTATGTTCTACATGTGCTCACCAACCATATTTGAAAAGTTTGAGAATTACATTTAACAATGATTTGATGATAATTTCTCAATTTGACAATTAATTCCTCTTTTTGTTGAGAATGCTATTATTTTTAAGTTATTTTCAAATAATTCTCAAACGTTTGAAATTTGAGAAAGAATTGATCATTCTTAATTTGAAATGAAATATTTGTGTTTGCTGGGAATACGTGTGTTTGTAGATGTGTGTACAGCTTATATAGAAATGGAAAAAAAGAACACAGTTCTAAAGCGATGTATAAGTTTGTGTACATCTGTGTACTTCTTATATAATAATACAAGAAACAAATTGTATTGCGTGTATAAAAAGTGCTAACGGAAATTTTGGTTGCTTATTTATTAATGGATGAAATATAACCGTTTATGTTACTGTAGGTTATAAATACTTTGATCCGCACCGGCCCGTTTGTACCTTTCTTAATGGCATGTGAACTTCTGTGTAGTTTCGAAGTAATCATTTTATTTCTTAAATTTTCAATTTTATTTAAATATATGAAAATGTGATATTATTAAACCATTATAAAAATAACATGTTGATGCCATTTAAAACATCCAAATAATATTTATGTCGAATTTTTATTATTACTATTATTATTATTATTATTATTATTATTATTATTATTATTATTATTATCATTATTATTATTATTATTATTATTATTATTATTATTAATATTATTTTATTCATATTAATATTAATATTATTTAATACAGTAGAATCTACCGTTTTTATTTAGAATATCTTTGCTTATATTATAGTCAAATATGTTTATTACACATTACATTAATTATTATCAGACAAAAGGATATTATACCACAAAAAACAAATTAAGAAATGTTATGACTAAAATTAATTATAAAATAAACATAAAAAATAAATATAAAAAACATATAAATTGTAAAAAAATTATTTTATCCCAGAACAACTTTTATTGAAATTTTTAATAAACATTTTAATTTTTTATATCGAGGGTTGAAAGTGTAGAAATTTTTTCAAAAATTTTATTTAATTTATGAATGAGTTCTTTGTAATAATATTATTTTTAATTTATTGTATTTAAGGATGACATATTCATCTTATATATGTAACCTAAATCATTAAAATCCTTTTACAGCTAGTAGAGATATGGGTGTTTAAAGTTGCAAATTAACTTTTTATTTTAACTTAAAAAAATTAATATCTTGAATAAATTCGCAAAGGATAATTATACTATTTCAATATATCAATGATTTAGATATTTTTTAACATTGTTAACTTTTATGAAATTTTTGTAATTTTCTATTCAATATTTCTTTCTAAATTTTAATTAATTAATTTTAATTAATTATTTAATTTAATATTAGAGCTTTGAATGTTTTAAAATTGCTTGTTCTAATTTCTGTAAGATTCGAATTTTAAAGAGTTCTAGTTTGTGAGATTTTTTTTATATCACAGTTAAATAAGCTAATAATATTAATGTTATTAATATTATTATTACTGTTATTATACACCTGTGATTCTATTTCTATTTTGATGTTAGCTGAAGTATGCAATGAAAAAAAGGATCCCAACAATGAAATATTGGTCCACAATAGTCCTCCTTTTGAAAGAAAAATTATTGTAGGTAAAGAACTTGAGGGAAAAATGCTTCCCAACATTCAAATTTTACATACTGCACACTTAAATGAAAGTGGTGTTGAGATAGTTGAAGAATGCAATGAACAAAACTTTCTAAATAACAAAAAGTTCCTATCAAATAGTCCTCCTTTAAAAAAAAATATCAATGTGGGTGAGGAATCCGAGGAAAGACATCTTTTTAACGAGCAACATAGTTCTGCATTTAAAGAAAAGATGAAGATAGGTAATTTTACATTTTTTATACATATGTATGAATATATTTCATTTACAATTTCAATTTTAAATAGGAAATTCAGATTTCGAACAAGCTTGTTCGAAACCAAATTGTTCTGACGAAGCGTTTAACAAATTATTTCTCAATTATTGGATTCCGAAATGAATTTGTCAGCTAAAAGCGATAATCTATCAATAAATAATTATTCAACAGAATTTAAAGTACCATTTTCATCAACAAAATTGAGCAGTAATTTGTCAGAGGGAAAAGAAAGTATAAATATGAATAATTCCACATCGGAATTGGAAGCACTGTCGCCAAGGAAAATAAATTTAGCAAACATAAACGCTACTAAAGAAACTGACATCACCGTAGAGGAGTATGCCGTCATTCGGACAAAAATATTATTTGAAACAAAACCAAATCAAAATGTTGTATTAAAAAATGTTAAAAAGCCGAACATTTATGCAAAAGGATACCTATATTTTGATTCTTCATTTAAATTCAAAGACCAACAAGTATTTTTTTTAAAAGAACATTTTATGGCTGATGGTGATATTAGAAATAAATCTGACTTCACAAAATTTGCTGAAGATTTAGTTCGCGAAAATTTTAAATTAGTTAATAATGTTTGTCCAATTAACATAAGCAGTTACGCATACACAAAAAACAATAAATCTATGAGAATATATGCAAAATGTGTATACGAGTCAGGCGGGTGCAGAAAGTATAAATTTTGTATAAACCTTTGTACGTTTCCATTTCACGTCAAAGTTTACACTAATTTGCCAAAGATTTCTCACCCATTAGGAACCAAAATACAACAAATTCGTGGCGTTAATAGAATAGTAGCCAAAAGAGAATTAAGACACGAGATGCCATCAAATTATAGGAACAAGATACTTTTATTACAGTCACAAAATTTACGTGAACTTGGCAATATGCAATTAGTACCATCGCAAGATGTTGCACGGAAAATAAAAAGTGAAGTGTTGCAGAAGCCGAATAGAGACAGTGATATTGTATTTGACATTTTGCTAATGCAGCGCGATAAAAACTGGAGTCATTTTATTCAACGAATTTCAATTCCGCAGGAAATATATTTATTTTCAGAAGAACAGTTGTGCCTTCCAAATAAATACAATAGAAATAGAAATACATTATTTATGGATGCAACTGGAAGTATTGTGCAAAAGTTTGACAATAGCTCCAAAAGAGTATTTCTTTATAGTATAGTAATGCATATTGCAGAACATAACAAAAAAGGTATTGTCATTCCAATAGCAGAGGCATTACTTGTTAGCCATTATGAAGAAGACATTAAGAAATTTCTAATGGACATAAAGGTTTTTTGCGCGAAAAAAAATAAAATGGCCGTTATCTATTCGGGTTTGCGTAGATTGAAGCTGGGCAATGATTAATGCTGTAATAAAAATTATAAATGATATGGATTCTGTCTCAGCATACCTTACAAAATGTTATGAAATACTACAAAACAATGAAAAAATAAAACAAAATTTTGTAATTATACAAATTTGTTGTGGACATTTTTCAAAAATCTGCTTGAAAGATATAGAAGAATGCGCCAAAAATGATAATCAAATCAATTTATACAAAAAGGCGATGATAAAAAGCTATCAACATTTGTTATATAGAAGATTTTTGGGCTTGGTTTAAACACATCACAATTCTATTATTATCAAAATATGTTAACGCCAGAGTAAAAGAAGCTGTTGAATATTTTCTATCTTCAGAAGTGGGATCAAAACAATTAAATATAAAAGTTAAATTAGAAGAAAATGTTACGGACAATATTCCCCAATTTAAAAAAATCCCTTTTTATAGAAAGGCGTACCAAATTTATAACAATCAGTATATAAATCAGGAAGAAACTGGAACCGAAAATATCTTTAAAAATGCAAAATACTATAATCTAATATTAAAAAAGTATGTTCCCTATATCGTGTTTTGGACAAATATAATGGGAATACAAATTGACAAAAGTGGCAAAACCCGTATTTCTAACGCACCGGTGGAATGTTACTTTAATATAAATAAAAACGTTACTCTAAATGGCAGACGTCACCTAAGGCCTAGTGTGTATGTTAGAAAATCAAAACAATATATAGAAGCAAAAATTAAGGATATCGAAAATATGAAAGGCTTTGAAATGAAAGGATTGGAAACTATAGCAAATAAGAGGATGAAAACCAATTTAGTAGAAGATTTTTGGAAACGAAGTCCTAAAAAAGTCAGAGACAATTATAATAAAATGCAGATAAAAAGCGAACAATATTTTAAAAGTGAAGAAACTGAAATACAAATATTAAGCCAGAAAAAGCTTCCAAATAAATACAAAAATTGTAGAGTCATTTTGTACGATTATGGTCATATTTTTATTAGTCTAAAAAAGAACATTCCCGACTTCTCCAGATCATTATGTTTTCATGACTTCCAATCTTTAAATCCTAGAAAGGAAATTTATAATAGTGTAATAGATTTATATTGTAATATTTTATTTTTCAAGCATAATATAGTAGGAGCTGAATGTTTACCTTGTGAAATCGGTACGTCAATTTTTAATAAAAAAAATGTTAAAAAATTCAATGAAATTGAAAATTGTAAAATATCTAGGATTGTTATTATACCAATTCACAAAATAAACCATTTCACATTTGTTTACGCGAACTTTGAAAAAAGGGAATTCTACTTCATAGACCATATGGTTGCTAATGAACAGGAATCAAAACTTAAATTTAATATTTTTCTAAAACTTTTAGATAAGGACCAGGAGAACTGGATAAAAAAATTTGTAGAACATTACAAACAAAAGGATTCATACAACTGCGGAGTCCTGTGTGTCCAACTGATGGAGGCTTTAATAACAAATAAATCTCTAACAAATTTAATAAATCCTGATAAATATAGGGTGATAATAAAACAGGATTTAATTAAATATGGCGATGGTAATATTAAATGTATGCATTGCGAGGGGGGGAAATTACCGACTATTGTTAAATGCATAAAATGTAATAGGGGCATTGATGAAGGATGTTTAAACTATATGTATGGGAAAGATCAAATAAAATCTTTTACATGCGTCCTTTGCAAAACATAAAGAAATTCGAAGCTACATGAATCTTTTTGTTTACTTTTATTTTATTAAATTCATGCACAACTAAGTACAAACTGTTTAGAACTGCATTAAAGATATACCTTGTATAGATTTAAGGTAAAGAATATAATATTGCTTATTATAGATATCTAGTCATTTTATATATACGCTATGAATCGAAAAAATAAATGAATTGTTTAGATAAAAATAAAATTTGTTGCTATTTTATTAACCTTAACCAGGTGTGGGGTAATCATTTCAATAGTTTGGGATTATTAACATAGCTTGGGGAAGATACCATATCCCAAATACAATTGAGGAATGGGAGTTATGTGGTTTAATAGAAGGGATTATTGTCTTCATTTTCCATATGGTCCATATGAGTGACAAAGAAGGAGATGGCCAAATATGACCAAAATCCGTCAGAGATCACCAGAATTCATTATAAGTAATTTTCAAAAATTCTTAAAAAATCTCCCAAATACAATTGAGGAATGGGAGTTATATTGTTTAATAGAGGGGATTATTGTCTTCATTTTCCATATGGTCCATATGAGTGACAAAGAAGGAGATGGCCAAATATGACCAAAATCCCTCAAAGATCACCAGAATCCATTAAATGTAATTTTCAAAAATTCTTAAAAAATCTCCCAAATACAATTGAGGAATGGGAGTTATATTGTTTAATAGAGGGGATTATTGTCTTCATTTTCCATATGGTCCATATGAGTGACAAAGAAGGAGATGGCCAAATATGACCAAAATCCCTCAGAGATCACCAGAATTCATTAAAAGTAATTTTCAAAAATTTTTAAAAAATCTCCCAAATACAATTGAGGAATGGGAGTTATATTGTTTAATAGAGGGGATTATTGTCTTCATTTTCCATATGGTCCATATGAGTGACAAAGAAGGAGATGGCCAAATATGACCAAAATCCCTCAAAGATCACCAGAATCCATTAAATGTAATTTTCAAAAATTCTTAAAAAATCTCCCAAATACAATTGAGGAATGGGAGTTATATTGTTTAATAGAGGGGATTATTGTCTTCATTTTCCATATGGTCCATATGAGTGACAAAGAAGGAGATGGCCAAATATGACCAAAATCCCTCAGAGATCACCAGAATTCATTAAAAGTAATTTTCAAAAATTTTTAAAAATCTCCCCAATACAATTGAGGAATGGGAGTTGTATGGTTTAATAGATTATTGTCTTCATTTTCCATATGGTCCATATGAGTGACAAAGAAGGAGATGGCCAAATATGACCAAAATCCCTCAAAGATCACCAGAATCCACTAAATGTAATTTTCAAAAATTTTTTAAAAATCTCCCAAATACAATTGAGGAATGGGAGTTATATTGTTTAATAGAGGGGATTATTGTCTTCATTTTCCATATGGTCCATATGAGTGACAAAGAAGGAGATGGCCAAATATGACCAAAATCCCTCAAAGATCACCAGAATCCATTAAATGTAATTTTCAAAAATTCTTAAAAAATCTCCCAAATACAATTGAGGAATGGGAGTTATATTGTTTAATAGAGGGGATTATTGTCTTCATTTTCCATATGGTCCATATGAGTGACAAAGAAGGAGATGGCCAAATATGACCAAAATCCCTCAGAGATCACCAGAATTCATTAAAAGTAATTTTCAAAAATTTTTAAAAAATCTCCCAAATACAATTGAGGAATGGGAGTTATATTGTTTAATAGAGGGGATTATTGTCTTCATTTTCCATATGGTCCATATGAGTGACAAAGAAGGAGATGGCCAAATATGACCAAAATCCCTCAAAGATGACCAGAATCCATTAAGTGTAATTTTCAAAAAATTTTTAAAAATCTCCCAAATACAATTGAGGAATGGGAGTTATATGGTTTAATAGAGGGGATTATTGTCTTCATTTTCCATATGGTCTATATGAGTGACAAAGAAGGAGATGGCCAAATATGACCAAAATCCCTCAAAGATCACCAGAATCCATTAAATGTAATTTTCAAAAATTCTTAAAAAATCTCCCAAATACAATTGAGGAATGGGAGTTATATTGTTTAATAGAGGGGATTATTGTCTTCATTTTCCATATGGTCCATATGAGTGACAAAGAAGGAGATGGCCAAATATGACCAAAATCCCTCAAAGATCACCAGAATCCACTAAATGTAATTTTCAAAAATTTTTTTAAAATCTCCCAAATACAATTGAGGAATGGGAGTTATATGGTTTAATAGAGGGGATTATTGTCTTCATTTTCCATATGGTCCATATGAGTGACAAAGAAGGAGATGGCCAAATATGACCAAAATCCCTCAGAGATCACCAGAATTCATTAAATGTAATTTTCAAAAATTTTTTAAAAATCAAAAAATATGATCAAAATCCTTCAGAGTCAAGATTAGTTAAATATGTTTTATTTACTGACATATTTAAATATAAGTTAAATATGTTTTTGACGCTTGGGCATAGTTAAAAATAAACATATTTAACTTAAAAGTTAAATATGTTTCGACGTAAGTCGTTACGTCAAAACATATTTAACTCGACATATTTATCTTCACACACATGATTTTGATTTAAAACTTTTAACAACATATTGAAGTTTCTTAAAATATATTCCGCTTGTCGATTCGTGCTTTGGGATATGAGAAAATATGGTCTAAAATCAAAACTTTCATATAAAAAGGGTCGAATTCGGGAGAGTGTGTACCATGACCAATTGAGTTTTTGGGCTTGTTTTTTTATCTTAAAGTCATCTCTGTGAAGTTACCTTTTAGAAGAGTGCAAAATTATTATATATTGCTAAAGCAAATTTTATTTTCGATAAAAAAAAAGGGTGTAGATACTTTTTCGGCTAAAAAACACAAAAAGTCGTCTTTTTGCAATTTTCAAATTCAAAGTCGTTTATTTTTGAACTCGGTAAAGATATTGACTTCAAATTTTTGTATTCAATAGATAATTTTGTTCTTTAACTAGTTAAGAAAAAACTAACAAAATCGGTCGAAAATACTAGGATATATATGATAAATTGGACCAAGAACATGCAAAATTATGGTGCTTAAAAATTCAAACGCAAATAACTCGAGAACTATAAGAGATAAATAGGACATGTAAGCATGTCTTTTATAGGTCTTATCAGGGCCTACAACAATATATAAAAAATATTTGAAATCGGACGAGAAACAAAAATTTGGCAAGCGATTAAAAATTTTTTGTCAGAGGTACCTAACTTTGAGCCCCCTTAGCTCCGCCCCTGAGAGGTTTGTTGTGCCCCCCTTCCGAACTTAACATTGTACACTCCTCCGCTATGCCTGTACCAAATTTCATGAAAATCCAACCTCCCGATCAGAAGTTACAGATTTATTTCCAAAAAAATTGGGATTCTGCCCCACTGTGCAATGGTGCTCCTGTCGTGTTCCTAACAACTTTTGATTGGGCAATCTATTAAGATTTATATTTTTATTGCTTGCTGTTGCCCATAATTGGATTCCATAAGACCAAATTGGTTTTTAGATGCTTTTATACAGTTTGACTTTGCGGTCAAGGCTTAACTTTGATTAGTAATTGATTAGCCAGTGCATATTAGAAGCTTTAATTCTCATATGTAGCCTCTTAGCTTCTTATTCGTATTTTCCGACCGAAAAATAGGCAGTAATGGTAGGATATGATCCAGGAAGATCCATACTCAAGAAAATTGCTAAAAATTAATGATTTATACGGGTTCAAGATGTGTTGAAGTGATATGAAATGAGAATGATACTATATATAGGAGGAAGAGTTTACTCAAGCACCCCGGAAATATGCGTCAGTTTGGTTCGATTCGGACCTATTATCGGACATGTGAAAACAGATTCACATGATCCATTAGGGTAACACAACGGGACCAATAGGACCCAAGTGAGCTGTACAGTTACATTTACAGCTGCCCATCTATCCTAACCTGAGCTAACCTAGTAAAATTTTAAAAATTCTCTTTGTAATAAAAATCGCGAAAAATTGGGATCGAATCTAAGTTATTTCTCCATGTATAATACGAAAATATATTTTATTACAGTTTATTATAATGAAATGCTATTTGTACGTTCAGGCGATAGTATAATTCAATTCAAACAAATAAATCTGAACGGAAACTATTTTTGCCTTATTTGTTCTTACAAGCACTTTAACCTGAAGAACGCTAATCAATCAAATAAAACACCTTAAATGCCTTAAAACGATTGATAAAATATTTTCTTTATTTTTCATTCTTATATACCAAATTCTTTTACAATAAATTAGTTTAAAATGCTTAGTAAGTAGAATAAACAAATTTTGCATAATTGCTGAACTTGAATATTTTCATTAATTTCTGTTTTATCGATAACAATGGTTAATGAACTTAATACAAAAATAATAATAAAATAAAATGTTTAGGTTTAATAATTAAATAAATAATAAAACCAAAATTATGTTGATGTAAGTATCAACAAATGGTTAATGAACTTAATACAAAATTAGGTCATAAAATAAAATGTTTAGGTAGAATAAAATGTTTTTCAATAATAAAAACAAAATTATATAGATGTAAGTATCAACATTCTCCCCCGCGTTGACCAACGGTCACTGGTGACAAGCGTTCATTAGGTTTGATATATACAATGTCAATAGTAACAGGTCGCGGTAAGGGAACTGGATGAGGCGTCGGTTGAACGATCTTATAAGTTTTTCTTTCTTTATAGGTGGAGTATAGCTGGACTATGATGATGGCTACTAACATGATTAGAGAAATTAAAAATGCAGTGTAGCTTACGGCATGGTGATGTTGGCTTTGGGACCTGATCAGCTCTGGTAATCGTACAAGAGTTGACTCATCAAGTTGTTTTTGCAGGTTATTCAGTTGATTTAGATGGGTTTCAAACTGGTTGTTAGTATTATTAAAATTCGTTTGAGATCTTGTGGAGTGCTAATTTGATCAATGCGCCTGAGTTGGATGTATGAAGTATGCAAGCTATTTGATGCATCAAAGTGACCTTGAATAGTGAAAAAGTTGTTTTTAATTATGAAATTTGGTTCTATTTGCATTATTCCAGTGCCTCTTATTAGATGTTGGGAGGCTTGAGTGCCGCAAACTGTTGAAATTTCTATTTTTGTTGTGGTGGCAAAGATCCATTTATTCGGATTTTTTAATTGCGTCCATGTTGTGTTATCTATCAGCCGGGTAAGGTTACAATTGGGCGTGTTTAGGCTGTTGAGGATATTAATTTCACAGGAATTTATATCCTTTTTAAATCTATGCTGCTTATTGTAGCATATATATGTAACTTTTCTTGTTATAGTGCAGCTTGACAAATCGTCGATTGTAAATGGAATAAATTCATCTCTGTGGGGATTCACTGCTAGAAAAGGTACATCTGGTTTGATGGATATTAGGGCGTTATTTCTTATTGTTGGGACCGGAGTTATCTTTAGGAGTTCTAGGAATTGTTGATCGATCAGTGGCAGCCTAATTTCGAAGAGGACTTCGTCTTTTATCACGGCTCCATTTGTCTTCATTAGCTTGTATAATTGAACCAAACTATCGTCTTCAATTGTGCTGGTAGATGTGCTTTTATTGTAGTTAATTCAGTCCTTAGCTGATGAGGTGACAATAAAAGTGGACTAATTTTTTCATGGTGCGCATCCGTTAGTACGTCGATAATCTCCTTTTCTACCCTTTGCAAATTCAGTGCTGTTAATGCTAATTGATTGGCAAAAAGTGATATTAGTTGTGTTTGGCTGATTTCTGAAAATTTCTTAGCAAGTGCATCTGCTTCATTATTGATTCTTGCAACAATTTTCGTTAGTTGTTTTCGTGTGCTGAGTTCGTCTTGTTTAATTATATTAATAGTAGAATCAATAATTGATGTTTGTTTTTTAAGTAATTTAAAAATATAGTCTGTTTCGACCTTCGCCTTTTTAATGCACCCCTTTTTACTCTACTAGTAGCGAATAGTTCCTTTTCCTCCAGCAACTCTTCTTTTACTTGACTGAAATTATTTATCAAAATACTACATGTTGACTGATGTGTGATGGTTGAACATAAGTGCTTCAAGGTGTCTAATCCAGATTGAAAAGTCTTTAGCTCGGACAACAAAGGTGCTAGATCATAGTATACCATGAATTTCCATTCAGCTGTTGCCAGTTTTACGGTTCCAATACCTTCAAAGTATAGCCCTGGGGCAGAATGAAAGTTGTTTATCTTTACGTGACTGCCCATAACAGCTGGAATGATAAGTATGGCTACGATCATTGTGAGTACGATTGAGTTAGTAATAGTCTTTGATTTTTTACTGGATGGAGTATATTCTTCGTCAACAGGTCTTGGGCGAATAGGGTTGGATAGTTCACTTGCAGGTAATTCGTCTTCGTGAAGTAGCGGAGCTAATCTATGGATAGGTCTTCTTTTTATTCCTGAAGATGTTTTAAAATCTGCTACCCGAACCTTGCCATCATTGCCCTTGTGTGTTTGAAGGATTCTTCCAAGTGGCCAGCTCATAACCGGTAAATTATCCTCTTTTATAATAACCATCTGTCCTTCTTTCACGTTTTCAAATGATGATTTCCACTTCTGTCTTTCTTGCAATTGGTGTAGATACTCGGCTGACCAACGCCTCCAGAACTAATGTTTGAATTGCGAGACAAGTTTCCATCTTGTGGCGAGAGAACTATTTGGTTGCACTGCTCTACTGTCCACTTGGGCTGTGAGTGGTTCTCCAATTAAGAAGTGTCCTGGAGTCAGTGCAGTTAGATCATTTGGATTAGGTGACGTCGGGGTTAGCGGACGGGAATTTAATATGGCTTCTATTTCGATGATTACTGTTTCAAGTTCTTCGTGCGTTAGTAATGCTGGTGAAACATTTCGTAGTAAAAGTTGCTTAGTGGATTTTACTGCTGCCTCCCATAAGTCTCCAAAGTGAGGGATTCGAGGTGGAATAAATTTGAATTCAATGCCTTCTTTACTGCATTACTGTAAGATTTTTTCTTGTGAGTTATTGTCAAAGATTGGTTGATTTAGTTCTTCAAGCTGATTCCGTGTACCTATGAAGTTTGTAGCATTGTCTGAATATATAGTCTGGCATCGCCCTTGGCGTGATACGAATCTTTTGAGGGCTCCAATGAGTGCATCTGTTGTCAATTCAGTTACAACTTCCAGGTGTACAGCCTTCGTTGAGAAACAGACAAAAACAGCTATGTAAACTTTATGAGGTTTTTTTACCCCTTATCTTATAATGAACCCAAAACGGTCCGCAGTAGTCAACACCATATTTAATAAATGGGCGTGATGGGGTGACTCTGCTTGCTGGTAGTTCCCCCATTATTTGAGAACATGATCTAGGTTTTGCTCTTGTACATCGTACACAGTTTTGGACTATATTTCTTGCCATTGATTTACCCTTGATGATCCAATATTGTTGTCTGGACATAGCCAATAATGATTGTGGGCCACAATGATAGTTTTTTTCATGCAACATTGTGAGTATAAGTTTTGAAATCGAGTCGTTATAGGGTAGAAGTATGGCATGTTTTGCGTCATATAATAGACTAGAAGCTTCCAATCTTCCTCCGACCCGTAAAATGTTATTTTCATCTAGGACTTGTCCACTCGGTTTTTTTTTCTTTAATTCAGATATCTCCTTCTTGAAGTCGGAGATCTGAACTGCTCGAATAATTATAAATCACGAATCATCCAGTTCTTTAGGACTCAGCGAAATGTGTTTTGGTCGAAATTCATTTTACGTTTTTAAATTATTTATGAATCTTAGTATGTAACCCAAAACCTTCTGTAAGGTTGTAAAGGAATTTTTGTGGTGAATTCCGTATATAAGGCTACCGTCATTTAATACCATAGTTGCTGTAACAGGAACCACCTTCTTTTTCTCAATGTTATTGTCAATTTCTTGAGGTAAGTATTTCGATGGCTATAATTCCTCTCTTCCATGAAGGAAAAGTGGTTCGTATAGCCATAAGTATAGTATATCTGCTGGGTTGTGTTTTGATCGTACATGGCGCCATTGTTCGGCTAGAGTTAGTGAAACTCTGTTGGCAACAAATGTTTTGCATGAAGATAATTGTGCGTATATCCATGATAATATGATTTCTGAATCATTCCATAGAAATGTAGCTTGGTTTTGAAACTGCAGTCGAGGTAATGTCTGCTGCTTCAATGGTGCAACTCTTGATTTTGCACAGAGTATTCGCACGATTACATGCCCATTCTTAAGAATTGCGCGAATGTATGCAACTGCACCTACTCAAATGCGTCTGCGAATACGTGTAGTTGTGTTTTTACTGGGTTTTCGCCCTGGAAGATGTGTCGTGCTATCGTAAAATTGTTAAGATCTTCTAGATCGTTTCTAAATGTGCTCCAAACCATCCACATTTTGAGTAAATGTGGATGGTTTGCGCACAATTTTTTCAAACTAAATCCATATTTTTTCAACATAGCGATGAGTTTTTTTTTTTGCGTTTCCACTGCTATGTTGAGGTTGTCTGAACCTCCAAGAACGTCATCCACATAGAAGTTGTCTTTTAGCATCTGAGAACCATACGGAAACTTGAGAGAATTCTCATTAGCTATTTTTCGTAGACATCTCGTGGCCAGGTAAGGTGCTGCACGTGTCGCATATGTTACTGTATTGAGTTTGTAATAGGCAAGTGGGGATGATGAACCTACCCCCCACATAATAAGTTGATATTGATGGTCGTTTGGGTTGATTAGTATTTGCCTGTACATTTTTTCAATATCGGTTATGAAAACGAACTTTGGCAATCGAAAATGGAAAATAGTTCACTTTGCACCACCGGACCAGTATACATTAAGTCATTTAATGAATATCCAGTTGATGTTTGCTGATGCGTCAAACACTACCCGAAGCTTTGTTGTGATGCTATCAGGTTTTAGTACACAGTGGTGTGGAATAAAATATCTTGGATGTAATACGTTATCTAGGTTTACCCTTTGCATGTGTCCTAGATGCTCATGTTCTCTCATGAATTGAGTGTACTGAATTCGGATATTTTCATTCTTTTGGAGTCGTCGCTCCAAACTGACAAATCTGTTGCATGCCATGGCATGCGAATCACCCAATGATGTTGGGTTTTCCCGAAATTGAAGGCAGACGATAAAGCGACCATCTGTGTTAGTTTGAGTATGATGAATAAAATGAGCTTCACATTGGGCATCTGCTGGGGACAGGTTCCTTTCATTAGGTTCTACTTCATCGAGTTTCCATAGTCTCCCGACCGCTTGTTCTAATGAAGACGCCTCCCCAAATATTGCACATGTAAGTGGTGGTGATTAGCTATGAGCAATGGTTTGTCGTACGTAGCCGCCCACGATCCAGCCAAGTAACGTGTTTTGTAGCGTTGTACCGCCGCTTGTCAGTTTTATTACCCCAGGCTGCATAAGGCGAAAATAGAATTCTGCACCAAGTAGAACATCAATTTTCCCTTGCTGATAGAATCTGGGATCTGCTAAGTAGATATTACTTGGAATGTTCCAAGTTGAAACATCAAAGGTTTGATTTGGTTGTGCCGGAATGATAGCTGGTAGGACAATCGCTTCCAAGTTTGTTGAAAAGTCATTTCTAGAGAACATCTCAACATTAACGCGGTGCTGTGCTCGGTTTTTAATCCTTCCCACACCATCAATGCATAAAGATGCTTCCGTTCTTCTTGATAAGTCAGTCACAATATTTACTTGCGAAGCTGAATCTAGTATAGCTCGAAATTCGTGTGTGATACCATTTGTGGCCTTGATAACTACCTTTACTGTGGCTAACATGACATAATTCTGATACCCTGTTGTTGGCTTCATAGATGTGGATGAGTCTGTAATCGTCTCTCCTCTTTTGTTTGTGGGTTGAATATGCGGAATCGAAGTCTTCTTTTTTTGTATGTTTTGTTGTAAATGTAATAATGAATTATGCTTGTTGCATTTTATACATCCACTGGATGTACAAACTTTTGTTACGTGATCATCTCTGAGACAATTAACACAGTCTTTGTTGCTGTGCCCACCTTAACCTGTCTGATTCCGTCATGTTTAAGAATTGCTTGCAGTGATAGATAGGATGATTTCCTGTGGTACACAGTTTGCAATTGTTGTTATTATCCGTAGATGTCACAGATGACACTGTCATTTTTTCTTTTTGATGGGTAGTTAATTTCTCCTTGTAACCAACTGACTCCATTGACTGTAATTGAATCTCAAGAAAGGAGAATAACTCTTTCATTGTTGGCACATCTCTTGGTTTAGTTAGTGATTGTATAAATCGAATATAGAGAGCACGATCTAGTTTTTTAATCAGTAGTTGTGTGATTATAGCATTCCAAGATGAAGTGTTAACATTTAAGTTATTTAACGACAACAAACATTCCTTGGTAGTGTCATGAAGAGTCTTAATTGAAGTGCTAGACATGGTGCCTGTTGGTTGGTTAAGGATCTTGTCTACTAAAGTGGCCTTTTGTTATCATACCGCTCCTGAAGTAGTGTCCATGCTATCTTGTAGTTCTCTTCGGATAGCGTTAGATGGCTAATAAGTTTTGCAGCTTCTCCTGAGACGTTTGATTTGAGGTACCTCATTTTCTGTACGTTTGGTAGAGGTTGCTTGCTGACCATTTCCGTAAACAGTTCATAAAATTGACACCACTTTAAACAGTCTCCATTAAATTGTGGAATTGTAACCTTTGGTAGAGGCAATGAGCTATGTACGCCTGGGTTGCTTCCCAACTGTAATCCACCATCTACATGCTGCCGTTTGTGTTGATCTGACAGTACTGCCAATTCTATCAAATAATGTTGAACTGAGTCATCCAGATTATGGTATTCATTCGGACCAAGTTCCAATATTGTAGGATCTTCTACTTCATTCCATAATTCATCATAAAATTCTTGAATTTGATCCCACAATTTTTTTATGGTTTCACTCCTAATTTGATAAAATTGTGGTGGATGACCCTCTTCATCCAACGATAGCCCATTTAATAAACGTGTTAAGGCCGTCATTCGAGCTCTTAGTCTCCTAGCTAGTCCTTTACTTTGAGATGACAATACCTCATGATCAGATGGATTAGTTGATGGGAGTTCTAACGTCTCTTTTCTAATTACTGGTAATGGCTTGACGCTGAACTTATTAATCTGAGACGTAAGATATTCAATTGTCTCATTGTATATTTCACCTATAGATTTGTGCAGGTTTTGGACAATATATGGATCGCTGGCTGATAGCGTATTATCTCTTCTAATCGCGTTTTCTGTTTTTTCAAAGTCCTGCCACAATGCAACTAGTTCTTCGTTTTTACTTCTGTAGAAATCTAGCGTTCGCCGATCTTGGGGTTGCCTTCTTGATGTTTGAAATAATTCTTTCTATCCCAGTTGCTTTCACTTGCTGCTGAGACATAAGACTCTCTAAATTTGCCATGTTAGGTTGACTTCTTTTAAGTTGACGATTTAAAGAAAAAAAATATAGACAAGGGGTATCCCAATATTAGGCGTCCCGCGATACAAATGTTGAAGAGATGTGAAAGGATTTGACTTAAACTGCTGTGGTTTATAGCCTTTAGCGTCACAACTACTTGATGTTGAATTATTGTGTAAGGACTGGCTGTCCTGGTAAATTGTTTCGTGTTTTTCTTAATTTCCAAAGCTCCTTACCACTGGTGGGGGAAGCTTTGTAAATTATGAAAATCTAGGGGTCACTAAAATGTACGATAAGGCGATAGTTTAATTCAATTCAAACATAAATCTGAACTGAAACTATTTTTGCCTTATTTGTTCTTACAAGAACTTTAACCTGAAGAACGCTAATCAATCAAATAAAACACCTTAAATGCCTTAAAACGATTGATAAAATATTTTCTTTATTTATCATTCTTATACACCAAATTCTTTTACAATAAATTAGTTTAAAATGCTTAGTAAGTAGAATAAACAAATTTTGCATAATTGCTGAACTTGAATATTTTCATTAATTTCTGTTTTATCAATAACAATGGTTAATGAACTTAATACAAAAACAATAATAAAATAAAATGTTTAGGTAGAATAAAATGTTTTTTTTATAATAATAATTAAATAAATAATAAAAACAAAATTATGTTAATGTAAGTATCAACAAATGGTTAATGAACTTAATACAAAATTAGGTCATAAAATAAAATGTTTAGGTAGAATAAAATGTTTTTCAATAATAAAAACAAAATTATGTTGATGTAAGTATCAACACTATTTCATATTGTGATCCTTTTTTAACCATTTTTTTTTTTTTTTTTTTGATCCACAAAATTTGTATCTAAACTAAGTTCTCGCAGTAATCCGTGCTATTCTATGTATATGAAACTGTGAATGTGCGTCGCGAAAAACTGACTTTAAAAATTTTTGTTCATGTTTTCCATACTTTGAGACTATCTACTACGTTAACTATTTCGTGCAATTTTTGTCAATAAGATTTCCATGATTGTCGATTTATAATTGTCATGTACCTGTACTAAGAATTAATACAAGTGATTAACAGGCGAATAACATTACCTAAGACATTACGTTACCTACTAATTGTGAAGAAGCTAACAATATGAGTAAGTTTTTCTACGATTTCTATTGATTTTGTTCGCTAATTTTGACACCTGGTAAGGTAAAGGTAGGCATATTATACATCAATGTGTAGATAATAGTGTCTTATTTTCAAAAATGTATAACATTATTTATAGTAAGAAAATTCGCTGAAGACTTCTCGCGCAAAGATGCGAAAGAGGAATTAAGTTGGTATTTTGTGCATATTATTATACCCCACACCACTATAGGTGGTTGGGGTATTATGCGTTTGTGCTGATGTTTGTAACGCACAGATGTGGTCAAGATTAACATGGGTTCTGGTCAGGCCCCGAAGGTCCTTTTCTCCCATTATAGACCCACAGACAAGTCCAGGCAATGGTGCACCTTTTTATACCTGCCAAACTGTTACGCTCTCTAGGACCGAAGCTATCTGAGAGTGTAACATGACTGTATTTTCTCTACCACGTATGAGCTATACATCAAGGAAATATTTAATCCAAGAAGACAAGCCGCCGTGACGGGTTTGTAACGCACAGATGTGGTCAAGATTAACGTGGGCACCTGCCATGACGGCCTAATCCCACGGTGGTCTTACCACCGGGTGAGGTACAATGCGCCAACCAACGCTCCCATGTACCTGTCAGGAACACATAGGTGGCAATTTCAGACTCATTGTCTGGATAAGTCCACTCCCCCTTGCTTAGGAGTTGGAGCTATCTAACCTCCTGCCGCACTATTGGCGACTTGTGTTGCAATGCAACACCACATTGGGACTATAAACCCCTTCCTGCGATTTAGGTATAAACCAGCAACCACCACGTGAACTCCCCGAAGGGCCTCTCCAACAGCCAGTCCAGTGCGACAACACCGAATCGATGTTGCCGCACCAGGGGCTACTGGCTCCCGTGGTAACAGATTGTGTTAAGTCTCTGGTCAGGCCCCGAAGTCCTTTTCTTCCATTATAGACCCCAGACAGGTCCAGGCAATGGTGCACCTATATGTACCTGCCAAACTGTTACGCTCTCTAGGACCGAAGCTATCCTAGAGTGTAACATGACAGGATTTTCTCTACCACGTATGAGCTGTACATCAAGAACAAATTAATCCAAGAAGACAAGCCGCCGTGGCGGGGTTTGTAACGCACAGAAAAAAAAAATCATCCAATAACCACCTTAAAGTATACCAATCGACTCAGAATCACCTTTTGAGTCGATCTAACGATGTCCATCCGTCCGCCTGGCTGGATGGATGGCTAGACGGCTCACTAGCTGTCCTGCAAACCTTGTGCACAAAGTACACAATGTACAGTACAAAATGGGACTTTCATGATACAAGAACGAAGCCTATTGAAATTGTTTATGATCGGTCCATTATTTCTCCTGGCCCCCATACAAATGTCTTTCCGTAATAAGGGTTTTACGATCATAAATGCCTTAAATATAGCTATATTTTAATGAAATTCGGTGTAAGGAAGTTTTGTATAAGTATCAATCTTTGTGCCAAATGTCATGAAGATCGGTCCATAATTACTATAGCTTCCATATAAAACCATTTTCCGAAAATCACTTTAACGTGCATAAATCACATATACACGTTAGTATCAAGTTTATATTCGACAAAAATATGTTTTATACAAGTAGAAATCATAGTGACAAATTTTATGAGGATCGCTCCATAATTTACGATAGCTCCCATATAAGCCCACTTTCGGGAATCACCCTAAATTACATAAATTCATATAAATGTTAGTATTAATGTAATATGTTAGTATTAACGTAATATTTTGTGTTTATTTATCTTGTGACTTTTGTTTTTAATGAAAAAAAAAAAATTCAAAAATGAGGTGAAATTTGGATTCACTGCAGCGAAAAAACTTCACTAAGGCAGGCTAACAAGTAAAAATTTTAACATTTGAAGCCCAATATCTCTTAAACTAAAATAGATAAGATATGCCTCTTTACACTGAAGAAAAGTTTATGATAAACAATATGTTGAAGAATTTTTGATATATTGGTTAACTTGGAAATTGAGCTATAATTAATTACATTATTTTCATCACCAGATTTGTAAATAGGCAAAATTGTAGTAAATTGAAGCCCAATATCTCTTAAACTAAAATAGATAAGATATGCCTCTTTACACTGAAGAAAAGTTTATGATAAACAATATGTTGAAGAATTTTTGATATATTGGTTAACTTGGAAATTGATATATAATTAATGACATTATTTTCATCACCAGATTTGTAAATAGGCAAAATTGTAGTAAATTTCCACTTTTTAATAAAATAGACATTGCTTACTTATTTTCAATGGTAGACATAATGAAGAAGAGCATTTATTTATTAAAAAAGCCGATAAACTATCACTATCACATTTAAATGAATTGGAAAGCCTAACAATACATTCTGCAACATCTTCTCCTGATAGCTGCAAATTAATTAAGTAATTCGTTAATATTATTCGTTAACTTTCTAATTTAATTTTTATTTTTAAGACTTTTGAATTAAAAACGTATTTATTGGGCTGGGCCGCCAGATACTTTTTTGGCCAACCCAAAAATTAAAAAAAATATCCTACTCAACAAAAAAAGACATTTAATCATTCAAAATATGTAACAATCATTTTCTGAAATCTTTTTTTTTTTTTTTTTTTGTTAGAATGAGAGGTATTTGAATGATGAATATTTTGCGATAAAATCAACATCACTATTTTACAAATTATTTTATTAATTTATTTTTATTGTCATTTTATTTTTACGGAACTGGAGATTGGATTAATAGCAACTTATTTTATAAGGTAAACACATTTAATTTTGATTTTATGTAACGGTAGAACGATAAACGCGTAAAAATATAAATATATATTAGGCAATCGAGTTGATAAGCCTACTTTGTTTTCGGGTATACATCTGAAATAAATTATAATTTAAAATTAACCATATGTGGGAAAAGATATAGTACGGGAGTGGGATATCCTCTTCTAGGTACATTATAAAGTTAAAAAATAGTTGGTTTTTTCATGAACAAAATCTAAGAAAAAAAAAAACTTTAAAAAAGGTTTAAAGTAGGGGCAAAGCTACTTTAAAACTTTTGAATTTAAAAATAGTTTACAAAATGTATTTTAAGCTAACAATCGTTTCTGAATATATTTTTATCAAATTTCACCTGACAATTTAGACCTTTCTTAAAAAGATGCCCGATTGCTTTTTTGAAACTCTATGTAAACTTCTCAACTCTTGTTTAGTAGAAGGCTATTTTCTAACGATTTTTAAGAAGACAAAAGTTATCCCAATTCCTAAGCCAGGAAAGGATCCTAAATTACCGTCTAGCTATAGACCAATCAGCATCCTAATCCTATTGGATAAAGTATTTGAAAAAATAATTAATAAGGGAATTTTAGACTTTTCAAACCAAAATAATATTATTAACCCTCAACAGTTTGGATTCCACAAGGAGCACTCTGCAGTACATCAACTAAAAAGAGTCGTTAATTTTATTGAATCAAAGAAAAGAATTGTAAAAGCACTGGAGTTATTTTTCTTGACATTGGAAAAGCCTTCGATTCAATATGGTAGAAGGCCTGATTTTTAAACCAAATTCCTTCAATTATCCAACGTACTTGCAAAAGATAACACTATGCGACAGTCAAAATCGGGATGGGATGAAACCAACGGGAAATGTTATATCGGTAAAAACGAAGTCATACGTGTCCCGGCGTTTCGCTGGGTCACGTCTAGGAATCGGGATATATCGATTTGAAGTTAGTAACTATCATATAGGGGAAATTGTGACCTTTGGTGGTCTTTTTTTTGACATAACTCGAGAACCACCAGTCCGATTTTGCTGTTCATACAACGTTTCGCTATATAAGCAACAGTTTCGCAATTATAAATAAATGTATGAAAAAAAAAACTATTTTTTGCCTAAAAAAGTGAAGGTATGAATTTCAAAAATTTGCTCGAGATATGCTCAAAATTCCTAGGAAAAAACATTGATGACTTTTTTTTATGATTGTCAGAATTAAAAAAAAAAAGTAATAAACAAAAGGTTATTTGATTTTTATGGTAGCGGTAACAAACTAAAAAACGGTCATAAATGTGCGTGGACAATTAAAAGAAAAAGGAAAGTGCACTTTTTTAATTATTTAGGTTTTTTTCCGTTGGCTACTTGCATGATTTTTTTACACAAATGGCACCCACATTTATGAGTGGTCATGTTTTAGAACGTTTCGAAAAATTTAAAACGCACACGAATCAGGTTTATAGCCACCCTTAAAAGATGCGCGAATTCATATGTACCTCTCAGTAAAATATTGAAACTTACGTAGTATTTATAGGTGTTCACTGATCGATTTTTGTCATTCAACAAGTGTCTCCGAACGCGTAAAGAACGGTTTTTTTAAAATGACGAAAAAGTAATAAAAGTATAAAACCGAAATGAGTGCAAATTGTCCAGAAAATATCAATTTATTTTGTTACGTTTGTGGCAAGAGTTTTTTCAACAAATGCTGCATTACTCACTGAGCAAGTGGAGCGCGCTTTTAAACTTTATTTTGATTGCGAAATAATTCGCGGCGTTTCGTGGGTCCCAGACAAAATTTGTAAAACGTGCTACAATGGTCTTAACATGTGGATCCAAGGGAAAAGCAGTTCACTTGGTGTACCAATGATTTGGACTGATCCAGGAGAGCACAATTCTGACAACTGTTACGCTTGCGCAAACAAAATATGTGGAGTAAATCGTAAAGGCCTTAAACGAAGAGTTTACATATCTGTTAAAAGTGCACAAATACCTCTACCGCATTCGGATTAAATACCAATTCCACCGCTTCCAAGTCCTGACAGAGAAACTTCTTTTTCTATTGAAACAATGGATCAATCGGATTTCACCTATAAACCAACACCAGAAGCCGGCCCATCGAACAAAATAATTCCAATATCACAAGCAAGAATGGAGAAGATTGTTGCAGAATTAAACCTTTCTCAACGTGAAGCAGAAAAACTTGCCCAGCTTTTGAAAGAACACAACAATTTGGAGCCTAATGTCAAAGTCACCGGATATCGAAGACGACAATTGCTATTCCAACGGTACTACACACTCAACGAAGGGAATACATTTGTTTACTGCCACGATATAAAGGGACTGATGGAGGCGATGGCCATTAATTATGTCGCAGCTGATTGGCGAATGTTCATCGATTCTTCAAAATCAAGCCTGAAAGTCGTTTTGCTACATAAATATAATAAAAAACCAAGCATTCCCATTGGCCACAGCACAGACATGAACGAAACATACGATTCCATGAAAATAATTTTGGATAAAGTTGCTACACTGATCACATGTGGCGGATCAGTTGTGATCTGAAAGTCGTGGCGATGCTAAGAGGTCTCCAAGGATGCTATACGAAAAACATGTGTTTCTTGTGTTCCTCGAGATCCAACGGAGAAAGGACACAACTGCGTAGATGATCCACTGGTGCCAATGGAGAACGTCCTCATGCCCCTCTCCATATCAAACTGGGAATCGTAAAAAATTTCATCAAGGCCATTGTGAAGCAACTGAAAATTCTTGATTGTTTGGAAAATATTTTCCCACGAATCAGCGAAGCAAAATTGGAGGAAGGTGTTCTGAATGGGCCGAATATACGAAAGCTCATTAAATCAAAGGAATTTAGAGGTGCTTTAGACGGTAATGATTACTTTGCGTGGAGGGCAGTGAAGAAAGTCATACGATATTTTTTGGGAAGTACGCGAGCACACAATTACCCCGCTCTTGTGACCAAGATGTTGCACTACTTCCAGAAAATTGGAGTGAATATGTCCCTCAAAATTCACTTCTTGCATCACCATATCGAATACATCAGCAAGCAGCTAGCCTCAGAGTCGGATGAACATGGCGAGCGCTTCCATCAAGTGGCAATGCCAATGGAAACGCGACATAAAGGCAAAAGGCTCGATTCGATGGTGGCTGAAATTTGTTGGTGGTCGCAAAAGACGTACGATTCCGACAATGAAGATGAAGAAGAAGAATATACAATGGGAGTTTCCTCCGAGGGTAAGTCACAAAAATGAAGTTAACTGACTGATTAAAAACAATTGATTTTTTCCAGATGAAGACAGATCCTCATCCGATACAGACTCTGAACAAGTGGGCGAACCACCACGCAAGAAAGTAAAGGGCGCAAACAAACGAAAATAAGTTTTGCGTTCATCGATTTTTATAACCTATGTATCTATGTAATAACCTAATAATTACCTGTAATAATTTTTAATTTTACGTGTTAATAATTATAATAAATAATATGTAATAAATATTATCCAAATTCATTGAAACATAAAATCAATATTCTTGTCAAAATGAGATACCTTCACTTAATTGTGAATAAAAGCGAAACGCGTCCATCGATTTTCATGATCTATGTCTCATTTTGTTTAAAGGTTATGTGACTTTACGTGAAAGTAATAGTACTGGACACTTTTTTTACCGTTTTGGATTTTTTATGAATTAAAAATAAAAAAATTCAATTTTTTAGGCAAAAAATAGTTTTTTTTTTTTCATACATTTATTTATAACTGCGAAACTGTTGCTTATGTAGCGAAACGTTGTATGAACAGATTAAAGGAATTGTAATTCCTATTTTTTTTTTTTTAAATTTGTTTCAGCAAAATCGGACTGGTGGTTCTCGAGTTATGTCAAAAAAAAGACCACCAAAGGTCACAATTTCCCCTATATGATAGTTACTAACTTCAAATCGATATATCTCGATTCCTAGACGTGACCCAGCGAAACGCCGGGACACGTATAACTTCTTTTTTACCGATATAACTTTCCCCGGTAGTTTGAACCCTTACCGATCACTGACCCCTACCATTTGTCGCACAGTGCAATAAAGAGTTTTTAGATCAGCGCTGTATCTATAGATAACACGCTATCTAGTGATAGACATATCCCTGCGGGTTTACCGCAAGGATCGGTATTATCACCTACTCTATTCAATATATATTTTAGAGTTTATTGTTCGCAAGAATCATGAAATAGCTTCTAGTTGCTGCGGTAAGGTGTCAAACACAATAATCAAAAAAAAAACAATAATAATAAATAAATAATAATAATAAATAAATAATAATAATAAATAAATAAATAATAATAATGGAAGATAGTTTAAAATCTACCCATAAATACATTGATAAATGGATGATAAAAGTTAATGTCACTAAAACGCAAGCTATTATATATCCATAACCGCAAGGATCGGTATTATCACCTACTCTATTCAATATATATTTTAGAGTTTATTGTTCGCAAGAATCATGAAATAGCTTCTAGTTGCTGCGGTAAGGTGTCAAACACAATAATCAAAAAAAAACAATAATAATAAATAAATAATAATAATAAATAAATAATAATAATAAATAAATAAATAATAATAATGGAAGATAGTTTAAAATCTACCCATAAATACATTGATAAATGGATGATAAAAGTTAATGTCACTAAAACGCAAGCTATTATATATCCATATAATAGATCACAGAAACATATTCCTACAAAACATTTATATTCTAGGGATTTTTATTCCTCTGCAGGATAGTATCAAATATCTAGGAATTATGCTAGATGAAAAACTATCATTTAAACAACACATACAGTACATTTGTGATAAAGCAATCAAATGCGATCGTGCACTTTACCCCTTACTCAACAGAAACTTAATTTAAAAAAGCAAGATCTACTGCATAGAAGCTTTAATCATAAACTGTTTAATTCATTTGCAAGGGAACTGACTAATAATAATAACAATAATAACAATAATAAAAATAATAACAATAATAATAATAATAATAATAATAACAATAATAATAATAATAATAATAATAATAATAATAATAGTAATAACAGTAATAATAATAATAATAATAATAATAATAATAATAATAATAATAATAATAATAATAATGATAATAATAATAATAATAATAATAAAAATAATAATAGTAATAATAATAATAATAATAATAATAATAATAATAATAATAATAGTAATAATAATAATAATAATAAAAATAATAATAATAATAATAATAATAATAATAATAATAATAATAGTAATAATAATAATAATAATAAAAATAATAATAATAATAATAATGATAAGCTAATAATAATAATAAAAATAATAATAATAATAAGAATAATAATAATAATGATAATGATAATAATAATAAGAATAATAATAATAATAATAATGATAATGATAATAATAATAATAATAATAATAATAATAATAAATTATCTGAGACAACGACCAAACCTTAGCGAAATGAAACAGATGGTAGCAATTCTATAAAAACAACAATACGGCAAATTAATTAATTTTTTTATACATGGAGTTTTGTGCTTATATGAAATTTGATAGTTCGAAGTAAAAAACATAAAAAATAATAATAATCATCTGATTAAGTGAGGTCATCCGTTTCAATTCGCCTTAAACCAAAAAAAAACTTGTAGTGGGATAGGGTTTATCAGGCAACTCAATAGAATTATAGTGGGAAAACGACAAAAATCGACGTAGATCGTCGGACAAGCCCGACCATAAGATGCCCCACACCATTGTGTAGGTTCATCAAAATTCGTGGAAGGGTCTTATATTAGACATGTGGACAATTGTGGACCAATACTTTTACTAAGTGTAAAATAAAATATCCAAATACAACATATTACGTAAATACTAACATTTATATGATTTTATGAACTTTAGGGTGACTACCGAAAGTGGGCTTATACGGGAGCTATGGTAAATTATGGAGCGATCCTCATAAAATTTGACAATGTGATTTCTTCTTATATAAAACTTATTTGTGTCGAATATAAACTTGATACTAACTTGCGTATAAGATTTATGCATGTTAAAGTGATTTTCGGAACAGGGTTTTATACGGGAGCTATGGTCAATTATGGACTGACCTTCATGAAATTTGGCACAAAGATTGATACTTATACAAAACTTCCTTACACCGAATTTCATTAAAATATTCCTATATTTAAGGCGTTTATGATCGTTAAACCCCTATTCCGGGAGGACATTTGTATGGGGGCTAGGTGAAAGAATGGAACGATCATAACCAATTTCAATAGGCTTCGTCCTTGTGTCATGAAAGTCCCACGTGCCTAATTTCATTGAATTATATTCAAAAATTACGACCTGTACGTTGTGCACAAAGTTTAGATGGACAGCCAGTTAGCCGTCCGGACAGCCATGCGGATATCGTTAGATCGACTCAATAAATGATTCTGAGTAGATTGGTACACTTGGTTGGGTGATTTTTTCTGTAAATTTCAAAGTGAGAATATTAAATTTTGCAGAAAATGTTTCCTAAAAAGTATATTTTTGTTAATTATGGTACAATGAAAATGTTTTTAGTGGCAACGCTAATCTAGATTTTGAATATATGAGCAGTTGTTTTCGTCATTACCTGTGCTAAATGATCCAAGCCCCCGTAATGAAAATGTAATATTTTGTATTGCGATTCTCGAGAAGCTATTACAAGTTGACCGGAAGTACAACTGCTGTCGTTAAAGAATAGACGCAAGGAACGCATTTGACTTAAGTCAACTGAAAAACGACGACATTTCATATTTGCTTTGCGACGCACAGTTGGTGTCGTGTTAGCACTATCTGGGAATGCAAGATTATGTTTGAACGCCAACAATTCCGGTGTCATCCAATTGGGGTTGTTGTCGTCTGAGACAGACCCATCTGAATTAAGCTGCAATTGCTCCCTATCTGTAACAACAACACAATTGTATGTTTGTGATATATTTGCATTTTCTATTTGCGGATTTGATATTGTTATGTTAACTGATGTGATAGGATTTTTTTTAATTAATGCCTCCAAATCTTCTAAAGATGCTTTCTTTCCTCCTAACAATGGCTGTAACTCATTGCGAAGTTCTTGCATATCTACCGTTGTTGCATCGTCTTCTTTTTCAATATCATTTTGAGCAATTTCAATATTCTTGGATGTTTTTGCGTTACTGATACCATCATCCCCGTTATTAATGCATCTTCCTGCAAGCATATTCTCAAAATTACCATGGGTCGATAAAGGTAGTGGGCCCCTAATATAATCAACAGTGGAATTTTCATCGGTTGATGGGCATTTGCACAAAGAAGAATTCGGAATCCATGTAAGAAGCAATGTTGGCCGTTTGGCGCTATTATATTGGTCAACAAATGTTTTCGTTGTAACAGTCAAGTAACCAGGAAAATGTAGCATGTCACATTCTTGTCGAGCTATAATTGGCGGATGTATGCAGACGTTGTTCTTACAAAATAGTATTTCGTTGTCTTCGTACACTATATCGATTTTTTCGCTTATTTTCTCTTCCCCAAGTATTAAGCTTGATGCTTTCTTAAGAATATTTACGATCGGCATACTGTACACAACACTATTTTTGAAATAAAGTTTTCTACAATATAAGTAATTAAAGTTTTTTTATACCTCTGTCTTTATTACAGTACCACTTTTGTTCTAGAGTACCAGAATTTCAACGTATTTGAAAAACATAAATGGAAAAACCTATACAATTATTCAACAAACATACGGAATGAAATAACCCATTAAAATTTATTTATATTTATATGTATTGCACAACATACATTCATATTACTGAGATTGTTCAAAAAATACAGGCAGAATGTAATGTTTAAAATTTTTAGTAAAATTGTTAAATATTAATTGACCTTTTTTTCGCGGCGCACATCATGCGCATACATAGAAACAACGGATATAAAAATACGTGAAGTAGTTACAAAGATGTCAATTAATTTAACCCTTACCTAGTGTCTACATTAGGAAAATTTTTATCAAAACAAACGTCAAAATCAGTGCGAATATATACAAGGTAACCTTAGTTAAACAGCTGATTATTATTTTAGTTGTTACAGTTATCAAACTGCATATATAAAAAGACAATAATGAATACGCCATATTGTTGTTTTTGTGCAACTGTTGTCACCTTCCACAAATTCGCGTTAAGTCTAATGTAGACATTATGATAAAATTAGTTGCGTTCGCGAGCTTTTAGGAAATATTTGTTTTTAACGAGAGATTTTTCTAATCATAATAAGTAACAAAACGTCGGCAGAACTACTAGAATTTTCTTTATCTATGTCAGCATATGTTGAAACATGTAGATAAAATTTTATTTTAATAAATCACTTTTTTCGCTTTTCGGCGAGGTATGTTATCAAAATTTAATGAAGAATTGCGCTTCTTAAAAAAATAAAAGTAACAAAAACAACAATAACAATAATAAAAATAAATTTGATCCACATTTGATCAATTTTTTTCATGATAAGAATTTGACGTTTGTATGATAGAAAAATCTCTTGTAACGTAGCGTCTATTTTTTTCAAGACAAACTCCAAAATCAGTGCGAATCTATACAAGACAACCTCAGTTAAATAGCTGATTATTTATTTGTTTTTGTTACAGCTGTTAAACTGCATAATAAAAAACATTAATGAATTCGCTTTATTGTTATTTTTATGCAACCGTTGCACCTTTCATAAATTCGGATTAATTTTGATGTTTGTCTTGATAAAAAAAATTGTCTAATTAGACACTACGTCAAATCTATTTTATATAGATTTCTGCGTTACGCTGCTTAGATTTTTTAAATAGCTACTTACACACATATGAATAAAGCATAAAGTAGAAACAGCTGAATGCGTTAACCGTATTTAAAGACAATTCTAGCACTTATTTTTCAGCTGCTGCACTTTTTTGTGAAAAGATAAGCTAAATGGATATATAGAGGACAAAATAACTAAAACTATCTTTGTGTGTTTTTTCGAACAGGTCTTCTTATATCTGTGTGTGAAAATATCGGTACTTGTAACTTTTGCAAATGTGAAACTATATTTTCAGAGTATAACTAAATATTGAAATTGGTGTACTTTTGACAAAACAACTTAAAAAATAAAACTTTCTATATTTTTTTTTTTATTTTGTCAACCTAATTAATAAACATATTAATTTAATGATTAAATGGTCGGAAAATTGTTTTACCTTGACTTAAAATATTTTGTCAAAAGTCCACAATATGTATTTTAATTTATATAATATGTTTCTGAACACATGGTTTTATTTAATAATAAATTATTTTATAAATTGTTGAATAATAAAAATACGTTATAAAAATTTTCTATAAATAATTGAGTTCTGGTCAAAAAAGAATGTAACCCAACATTAATTGCATCAACTTGCTTCTAATTAAAACCTTAAGGGCCGTTATTATAACTATCCAATAACTAAAATTGAAATGTTATCGGATACATTAACTCTTTTTGTTATTATAAGGACAAGTTATGCCAAAAGTGACCGATAAGCTAAAGGACAGAACATCTGACCAATAATTTTTATCGCATATGTATGTATTCCTGTATAGTTTTTAGTAATTTTTCTGTTTATATTTGTTCCAGCGTTGACTTTTAGTTTATTTTAAATTATTTATTTAATCATTTATTTTAAAAATATCCTCGTTTCGCGGAAAAAAGTCAAATTGTCAACATACTCTTCATGCAATATGCAGTGATATTTTGAAATTTTAGGCTAAACGGTACAATCAAATCAAAAAGAATTACTCCGATCTGACTGCCAGTTTTTTTATATCTGTCTCAAACTCAGTACTTGTATTTTTTACCGAACCAACTTAATTTAAACCTAAGTATTTAAAAAAGAATATTATTAGGATATTTCAGTATACTGAAATTGAAAAAATAAACTCTGCAGAGACTTGTTTTTTTTTATTTTTATGAACATATAACAAAAATCCCTTTTTCTCCAAATTTTAGCCTTACTTTCCCACAGTTGGAAATCACTACTAATACATTGTCTCATATCTGTTTTTACATTTTTAATCAATTTCAAGTGCCACCAGATGCCACCTTTTAATTTGTTGCATTACACAGTACAACATTTTTCAGCTGATTGATTCGGGACTCAATTCAGATAAGGCTCTTTTGATTAACATAACTCGAGAACCACTAGTCGGATTTTGCTGAAACAAATTTAGAAAAATAAAGAATTACAATTACTTTCATCTGTTTATATAACGTTTCGCTACATAAGCAACAGTTTCGCAGCTATAAATAATGTATGAAGAAAAAAAATATTTTTTGCCTAAAAAATTAATTTTTTTTTTAATTCAAAAATATCCAAAACGGTAAAACGTGTCAAGTCCTATTACTTTCACGTAAAGTCACATAACCTATGAACAAAATGAGACATAAATCATGAAAATCGATGAACGCGTTTCACAATTAAGTAAAGGTATAAATTTAAAAAATTTGCTCGAGATATGCACGAATTTCAAAAACCAACCACAAAATTTGTACATTAAAAACTTTGGGGATGTTTACAAAGCTTGAACGTACAAAAGAAAAATACGAGTATGGAACAACAATAAACCTTCTTCCACACAGTATTGTAGAACACTACAGTTTCCATACGTTAAAGAGACACCTCAAGTTATACGAGAAGAAAAGAGAAGAGTCGATGAGGAGATATCTCAACTAAAATAATTTGAGTTAACAGTAAATAATCGTAACTTTAAAGTAAAACATGAATTATATTTTACAATGATTGACAGAAACACCAACAGCATCTTCTTGTTTTATTTGTAGCGCCACAACATCCAAGATGAATAAAATCGAAGAAGCTCAAGCTATGCCCGTAAATGAACAAGCACTGCAATTTGGTATGTCACCACTTCATGCGCGTATTAAACTGAGGGAGTGTCTTTTGTATGTAGCTTACAATATTGAATTTAAACGTGGAAGAGTCAACTCAAATACTCGTCCGATAAAAGAAGCCCGAAAATGTTTGATAAAGCGTGAAATTAAAGAGAAAATTGGAATACAGGTTGATACTGTTAAGCAAGGCTCTGGTACGACAAATTCAGGAAATACGTCACGAAGATTCATTGCTAATCCTGCTTTGATTTCCGAAATCACGGGTCTAGATGAAGACATAATCAAGAGGTTTTCAATAATTCTCGAAGCTATAACAATTACCGAGGCAGTAGATCCGAAAAAATTTGGTGATTTTTGTCTGGAGACGGCAAAAGAGTTTGTTGCACTGTACGAGTGGTACAATATGCCACTTACAGTCCACAAAATTCTGATTCATCTAAAAGATATAATTGAAAAATGTATTTTTCCTGTTGGCTTACTATCCGAAGAGGTTCAAGAAAGTCGTAACAAAGACTATAAAAAATATCGCCTTAAACACTTCAGAAAATGCAGTCGAATTGTCACGAACGAAGATATTATGCACCGAATGATGGTAACATCAGATCCCATGATCTCACATTTGACTCCTTCATTTAGCCAGAAAAAGCATAGTGATATAAGGGACGAAGTTAAGGCTCTTTTAGAATAATAAATTAAAAATAGATTTAAAATAAATAATAAATTAAAAATTAAAAAAATCATTTAAATTTTTTTGTTAGTTAGGGCTTTTTACATCGTAGGTAACGATATACATTTCTATAACTTTCTTTATTTTGATTACTTTTGTGTATTACTATATAAATAAAACTAAATTTGTGATGAAATTAAAAATATATTTAAAATAAATAATAAATTAAAAATTAAAAAAATCATTTAAATTTTTTTTTGTTAGGGCTTTTTACATTGTAGGTAACGATATACATTTCTCTAACTTTCTTTATTTTGATTACTTTTGTGTATTAGTATATAAATAAAAATAAATTTGTGATGAAATCACTACAATTTTTAACAAATATATTTTTTTCCTCACCTCCATACAAAAATTCCCAGTGTGCGTTGCCGTTTTATCAAAATTATAAAGTTTACTTTAAAATCAAGTTGTAATAACCAAAAGTAGATAAAGCTCACTTTATTGCTCACTTTAGTTTATATTACCTTAACTATATAATACCTTAGATAGTTAAAGTTCGATAACTAGGTTCATATGGATGGACAGACGAAGACAGAATGTGATTCTGAATTGATGTGTACTGTTGAAGGAAGTAGTAGGCCCATTATATTTGGGCGTAACGTATAAAAATTGCCTAATCAAATTTAATATATTAAATACTCATGTGCATTACGTGCATTATGTGTATACTAGACAAATTTTTGTCAAGGTAACCTCAACTGAGGTTTTTTGGTTGTTACAGCTGTCAATCAACATATATAAAAAGCATTAATGAATTCGCCATATTGTTTTTTTTTTTTGTGCAACTGTTGCCACCTTTAATAAATTTGGATTAATTTTGATGTTTGGTTCGATATAAAAAATTGTCTATTATATTCTCTCATTCGAGTAGTCGAAAAAAATAAGAAATGCAATGTTTTGGACTTATTGAAAATTTTATATATATTTTAAATTTATTTTACTTTCCTTTTAGTTTAATTGAAATTTTCTATGTTTATATCTTTCCGAATTCCACATTTTATTACTTTTCCGAAATGTTCACAATCATCACAATTGAACCACCAATTATATAATTGTTGTTGACATAAAATTACCACAAAACACGTAACTTTGAATCAAATATACCCCAGTCAAACAAAGCCTCAACTAGAATTTAATGGAGAGAGACGAAACAGTTTATAGTTTCGTCTTAATGTTTTATCACACGTGATTATCGGAAAATATTTACAGTACATGTAGATACCTAGGCGAAACTACGTGCTGAGTTTAATTTCTCTCCCTTAAATTTTTAATGATGTCTTATTTTCCTGGGGTATATTCGGTTCAAAATTAAAGATCCAACCATAAATGATATTAACCCAGTCGTTACATTATTTTATTATTAAAAAATAAAATATTAAGATGTAAAAATTTTATTATGTTCTCAGTTGAAATATAATGCATAATAATTGTAAATTAAAATTTCCGACTCAAACGAAAAATATTAAAAGAAGAGAAAAACAACAGACAAAATGTATTTACCTACATGGGTACTTCAAAGTTGAAAATTTCTCATCTTTAAAGTACTTCACGCAGCAGTTTGGCGTAGAGATTTGGATCTATTTTTCATAAATGTGTTTTTCTGCAGCTTCAGTTGCAGTTGAAACAAAAGTATTGTATGTGAGTGGGCCTTACAACCCGTCTAGATGTAACATAATATGTAAGATTTTTGTGTCAGATAGTGTCAAATTCGCTCTCTGAGAGAATTATTTCACGTGTCGATTCAAATATTAGTATTATAAGATGTATTATGAGACTGTTGAGATGAGATTTCTCTACACAACTATCTTATAAGATGAACTGTCAAAAAAATACACATATACGAAAGTTTGTTTGTGTGTGTGCATGTGTATTTTTGAAATTACTGAAAAACAACGTTTTTTTTTTTTTTTTTGTAAAATTGTTTCCTTTAGTGTTTATTTTACATGTTAAAAAACATTTTTATAAAAATTGTGCTAAAAAGTGCGAATTGCTTAAATAAAAAGGACATGTTCTCTCTGGGACTGATTAAAAATAATGATTTCTTATAGGATTTATTGGAATACGTGTACCCCTTATTTAGGATTTAACATAATATAAAAAAAAATGGTTATTCTCCTCTGCCGGCGTTATCTCACATATTATATCAGCGTTAATCTCAGTTGTAGACCTGGGGGTTAAGGGTTCATAAATCTATCGTAGATGTAAATGTATCGGATAAGCTGACATGTCTTGCTTATGATAGTTATGTGTGTATGGGGTACTCACAAAATTTAATGTAATGTAGTAACCATAGTGTAATAAGAAAGTGACCTCGTAAGTCCAGCTGATTTACAACTTTTTCATGTACCGCGCGAAGCTATTGCTGATCTTACATCAACATAATTTTTGTTTTTATTATTTATTTAATTATCATTATTAAAAAACATTTTATTCTACTCATTATTTCTGTTTAAGTTCAATTACCTACACATTTTATTTTATGACCTAATTTTGTATTAAGTTCATTAACCATTGTTATTGACAAATTAAAACTAAACATTTCATTTTGTATTAAGATCATTAACCATTCTTATTGACAAAACAGAAATGAATGAAAATATTCAAGTTCAGCAATTATGCAAACTTTGTTTATTCTACTTACTAAGCAATTTAAATTAATTTATTGTAAAAGAATTTAGTATATAAGAATGAAAAATAAAGAAAATAATTTATCAATCGTTTTAAGGCATTTAAGTTGTTTTATTTGATTGATTTGCGTTCTTCAGGTTAAAGTGCTTGTAAGAACAAATAAGGGAAAAATTATGTGTTTGAATTGAATTAAACTATCGCCTTATCGTACATTTTAGTGACCCCTAGATTTTCATAATTTACAAAGCTTCCCCCACCAGTGGTAAGGAGCTTTGGAAATTAAGAAAAACACGAAACAATTTACCAGGACAGCCAGTCCTTACACAATAATTCAACATCAAGTAGTTGTGACGCTAAAGGCTATAAACCACAGCAGTTTAAGTCAAATCCTTTCACATCTCTTCAACATTTGTATCGCGGGACGCCTAATATTGGGATACCCCTTGTCTATATTTTTTTTCTTTAAATCGTCAACTTAAAAGAAGTCAACCTAACATGGCAAATTTAGAGAGTCTTATGTCTCAGCAGCAAGTGAAAGCAACTGGGATAGAAAGAATTATTTCAAACATCAAGAAGGCAACCCCAAGATCGGCGAACGCTAGATTTCTACAGAAGTAAAAACGAAGAACTAGTTGCATTGTGGCAGGACTTTGAAAAAACAGAAAACGCGATTAGAAGAGATAATACGCTATCAGCCAGCGATCCATATATTGTCCAAAACCTGCACAAATCTATAGGTGAAATATACAATGAGACAATTGAATATCTTACGTCTCAGATTAATAAGTTCAGCGTCAAGCCATTACCAGTAATTAGAAAAGAGACGTTAGAACTCCCATCAACTAATCCATCTGATCATGAGGTATTGTCATCTCAAAGTAAAGGACTAGCTAGGAGACTAAGAGCTCGAATGACGGCCTTAACACGTTTATTAAATGGGCTATCGTTGGATGAAGAGGGTCATCCACCACAATTTTATCAAATTAGGAGTGAAACCATAAAAAAATTGTGGGATCAAATTCAAGAATTTTATGATGAATTATGGAATGAAGTAGAAGATCCTACAATATTGGAACTTGGTCCGAATGAATACCATAATCTGGATGACTCAGTTCAACATTATTTGATAGAATTGGCAGTACTGTCAGATCAACACAAACGGCAGCATGTAGATGGTGGATTACAGTTGGGAAGCAACCCAGGCGTACATAGCTCATTGCCTCTACCAAAGGTTACAATTCCACAATTTAATGGAGACTGTTTAAAGTGGTGTCAATTTTATGAACTGTTTACGGAAATGGTCAGCAAGCAACCTCTACCAAACGTACAGAAAATGAGGTACCTCAAATCAAACGTCTCAGGAGAAGCTGCAAAACTTATTAGCCATCTAACGCTATCCGAAGAGAACTACAAGATAGCATGGACACTACTTCAGGAGCGGTATGATAACAAAAGGCCACTTTAGTAGACAAGATCCTTAACCAACCAACAGGCACCATGTCTAGCACTTCAATTAAGACTCTTCATGACACTACCAAGGAATGTTTGTTGTCGTTAAATAACTTAAATGTTAACACTTCATCTTGGAATGCTATAATCACACAACTACTGATTAAAAAACTAGATCGTGCTCTCTATATTCGATTTATACAATCACTAACTAAACCAAGAGATGTGCCAACAATGAAAGAGTTATTCTCCTTTCTTGAGATTCAATTACAGTCAATGGAGTCAGTTGGTTACAAGGAGAAATTAACTACCCATCAAAAAGAAAAAATGACAGTGTCATCTGTGACATCTACGGATAATAACAACAATTGCAAACTGTGTACCACAGGAAATCATCCTATCTATCACTGCAAGCAATTCTTAAACATGACGGAATCAGACAGGTTAAGGTGGGCACAGCAACAAAGACTGTGTTAATTGTCTCAGAGATGATCACGTAACAAAAGTTTGTACATCCAGTGGATGTATAAAATGCAACAAGCATAATTCATTATTACATTTACAACAAAACATACAAAAAAAGAAGACTTCGATTCCGCATATTCAACCCACAAACAAAAGAGGAGAGACGATTACAGACTCATCCACATCTATGAAGCCAACAACAGGGTATCAGAATTATGTCATGTTAGCCACAGTAAAGGTAGTTATCAAGGCCACAAATGGTATCACACACGAATTTCGAGCTATACTAGATTCAGCTTCGCAAGTAAATATTGTGACTGACTTATCAAGAAGAACGGAAGCATCTTTATGCATTGATGGTGTGGGAAGGATTAAAAACCGAGCACAGCACCGCGTTAATGTTGAGATGTTCTCTAGAAATGACTTTTCAACAAACTTGGAAGCGATTGTCCTACCAGCTATCATTCCGGCACAACCAAATCAAACCTTTGATGTTTCAACTTGGAACATTCCAAGTAATATCTACTTAGCAGATCCCAGATTCTATCAGCAAGGGAAAATTGATGTTCTACTTGGTGCAGAATTCTATTTTCGCCTTATGCAGCCTGGGGTAATAAAACTGACAAGCGGCGGTACAACGCTACAAAACACGTTACTTGGCTGGATCGTGGGCGGCTACGTACGACAAACCATTGCTCATAGCTAATCACCACCACTTACATGTGCAATATTTGGGGAGGCGTCTTCATTAGAACAAGCGGTCGGGAGACTATGGAAACTCGATGAAGTAGAACCTAATGAAAGGAACCTGTCCCCAGCAGATGCCCAATGTGAAGCTCATTTTATTCATCATACTCAAACTAACACAGATGGTCGCTTTATCGTCTGCCTTCAATTTCGGGAAAACCCAACATCATTGGGTGATTCGCATGCCATGGCATGCAACAGATTTGTCAGTTTGGAGCGACGACTCCAAAAGAATGAAAATATCCGAATTCAGTACACTCAATTCATGAGAGAACATGAGCATCTAGGACACATGCAAAGGGTAAACCTAGATAACGTATTACATCCAAGATATTTTATTCCACACCACTGTGTACTAAAACCTGATAGCATCACAACAAAGCTTCGGGTAGTGTTTGACGCATCAGCAAACATCAACTGGATATTCATTAAATGACTTAATGTATACTGGTCCGGTGGTGCAAAGTGAACTATTTTCCATTTTCGATTGCCAAAGTTCGTTTTCATAACCGATATTGAAAAAATGTACAGGCAAATACTAATCAACCCAAACGACCATCAATATCAACTTATTATGTGGGGGGTAGGTTCATCATCCCCACTTGCCTATTACAAACTCAATACAGTAACATATGCGACACGTGCAGCACCTTACCTGGCCACGAGATGTCTACGAAAAATAGCTAATGAGAATTCTCTCAAGTTTCCGTATGGTTCTCAGATGCTAAAAGACAACTTCTATGTGGATGACGTTCTTGGAGGTTCAGACAACCTCAACATAGCAGTGGAAACGCAAAAAAAAAAACTCATCGCTATGTTGAAAAAATATGGATTTAGTTTGAAAAAATTGTGCGCAAACCATCCACATTTACTCAAAATGTGGATGGTTTGGAGCACATTTAGAAACGATCTAGAAGATCTTAACAATTTTACGATAGCACGACACATCTTCCAGGGCGAAAACCCAGTAAAAACACAACTACACGTATTCGCAGACGCATTTGAGTAGGTGCAGTTGCATACATTCGCGCAATTCTTAAGAATGGGCATGTAATCGTGCGAATACTCTGTGCAAAATCAAGAGTTGCACCATTGAAGCAGCAGACATTACCTCGACTGCAGTTTCAAAACCAAGCTACATTTCTATGGAATGATTCAGAAATCATATTATCATGGATATACGCACAATTATCTTCATGCAAAACATTTGTTGCCAACAGAGTTTCACTAACTCTAGCCGAACAATGGCGCCATGTACGATCAAAACACAACCCAGCAGATATACTATACTTATGGCTATACGAACCACTTTTCCTTCATGGAAGAGAGGAATTATAGCCATCGAAATACTTACCTCAAGAAATTGACAATAACATTGAGAAAAAGAAGGTGGTTCCTGTTACAGCAACTATGGTATTAAATGACGGTAGCCTTATATACGGAATTCACCACAAAAATTCCTTTACAACCTTACAGAAGGTTTTGGGTTACATACTAAGATTCATAAATAATTTAAAAACGTAAAATGAATTTCGACCAAAACACATTTCGCTGAGTCCTAAAGAACTGGATGATTCGTGATTTATAATTATTCGAGCAGTTCAGATCTCCGACTTCAAGAAGGAGATATCTGAATTAAAGAAAAAAAAACCGAGTGGACAAGTCCTAGATGAAAATAACATTTTACGGGTCGGAGGAAGATTGGAAGCTTCTAGTCTATTATATGACGCAAAACATCCCATACTTCTACCCTATAACGACTCGATTTCAAAACTTATACTCACAATGTTGCATGAAAAAAACTATCATTGTGGCCCACAATCATTATTGGCTATGTCCAGACAACAATATTGGATCATCAAGGGTAAATCAATGGCAAGAAATATAGTCCAAAACTGTGTACGATGTACAAGAGCAAAACCTAGATCATGTTCTCAAATAATGGGGGAACTACCAGCAAGCAGAGTCACCCCATCACGCCCATTTATTAAATATGGTGTTGACTACTGCGGACCGTTTTGGGTTCATTATAAGATAAGGGGTAAAAAAACCTCATAAAGTTTACATAGCTGTTTTTGTCTGTTTCTCAACGAAGGCTGTACACCTGGAAGTTGTAACTGAATTGACAACAGATGCACTCATTGGAGCCCTCAAAAGATTCGTATCACGCCAAGGGCGATGCCAGACTATATATTCAGACAATGCTACAAACTTCATAGGTACACGGAATCAGCTTGAAGAACTAAATCAACCAATCTTTGACAATAACTCACAAGAAAAAATCTTACAGTAATGCAGTAAAGAAGGCATTGAATTCAAATTTATTCCACCTCGAATCCCTCACTTTGGAGACTTATGGGAGGCAGCAGTAAAATCCACTAAGCAACTTTTACTACGAAATGTTTCACCAGCATTACTAACGCACGAAGAACTTGAAACAGTAATCATCGAAATAGAAGCCATATTAAATTCCCGTCCGCTAACCCCGACGTCACCTAATCCAAATGATCTAACTGCACTGACTCCAGGACACTTCTTAATTGGAGAACCACTCACAGCCCAAGTGGACAGTAGAGCAGTGCAACCAAATAGTTCTCTCGCCACAAGATGGAAACTTGTCTCGCAATTCAAACCTGAGTTCTGGAGGCGTTGGTCAGCCGAGTATCTACACCAATTGCAAGAAAGACAGAAGTGGAAATCATCATTTGAAAACGTGAAAGAAGGACAGATGGTTATTATAAAAGAGGATAATTTACCGGTTATGAGCTGGCCACTTGGAAGAATCCTTCAAACACACAAGGGCAATGATGGCGAGGTTCGGGTAGCAGATTTTAAAACATCTTCAGGAATAAAAAGAAGACCTATCCATAGATTAGCTCCGCTACTTCACGAAGACGAATTACCTGCAAGTGAACTATCCAACCCTATTCGCCCAAGACCTGTTGACGAAGAATATACTCCATCCAGCAAAAAATCAAAGACTATTACTAACTCAATCGTACTCACAATGATCGTAGCCATACTTATCATTCCAGCTGTTATGGGCAGTCACGTAAAGATAAACAACTTTCATTCTGCCCCAGGGCAGCTGAATGGAAATTCATGGTATACTATGATCTAGCACCTTTCTTGTCCGAGCTAAAGACTTTTTCAATCTGGAGTAGACACCTTGAAGCACTTATGTTCAACCATCACACATCAGTCAACATGTAATATTTTGATAAATAATTTCAGTCAAGTAAAAGAAGAGTTGCTGGAGGAAAAGGAACTATTCGCTACTAGTAGAGTAAAAAGGGGCGCATTAAAAAGGCGAAGGTCGAAACAGACTATATATTTAAATTACTTAAAAAACAAACATCAATTATTGATTCCACTATTAATAGACGAACTCAGCACACGAAAACAACTAACGAAAATTGTTGCAAGAATCAATAATGAAGCAAATGCACTTGCTAAGGAATTTTCAGAAATCAGCCAAACACAACTAATATCACTTTTTGCCAATCAATTAACATTAACAGCACTGAATTTGCAAAGAGTAGAAAAGGAGATTATCGACGTACTAACGGATGCGCACCATGAAAAAATTAGTCC
Organism: Protocalliphora azurea; assembly: GCA_932274085.1. NCBI lineage: Eukaryota > Metazoa > Arthropoda > Insecta > Diptera > Calliphoridae > Protocalliphora > Protocalliphora azurea. The sequence continues at coordinate 74,008,226 of OW026520.1, forward strand.
ACTTTTATTGTCACCTCATCAGCTAAGGACTGAATTAACCACAATAAAAGCACATCTACCAGTACAATTGAAGACGATAGTTTGGTTCAATTATACAAGCTAATGAAGACAAATGGAGCCGTGATAAAAGACGAAGTCCTCTTCGAAATTAGGTTGCCACTGATGGATCAACAATTCCTAGAACTCCTAAAGATAACTCCGGTCCCAACAATAAGAAATAACGCCCTAATATCCATCAAACCAGATGTACCTTTTCTAGCAGTGAATCCCCACAGAGATGAATTTATTCCATTTACAATCGACGATTTGTCAAGCTGCACTATAACAAGAAAAGTTACATATATATGCTACAATAAGCAGCATAGATTTAAAAAGGATATAAATTCCTGTGAAATTAATATCCTCAACAGCCTAAACACGCCCAATTGTAACCTTACCCGGCTGATAGATAACACAACATGGACGCAATTAAAAAATCCGAATAAATGGATCTTTGCCACCACAACAAAAATAGAAATTTCAACAGTTTGCGGCACTCAAGCCTCCCAACATCTACTAAGAGGCACTGGAATAATGCAAATAGAACCAAATTTCATAATTAAAAACAAATTTTTCACTATTCAAGGTCACTTTGATGCATCAAATAGCTTGCATACTTCATACATCCAACTCAGGCACATCGATCAAATTAGCACTCCACAAGATCTCAAACGAATTTTAATAATACTAACAACCAGTTTGAAACCCATCTAAATCAACTGAATAACCTGCAAAAACAACTTGATGAGTCAACTCTTGTACGATTACCAGAGCTGATCAGGTCCCAAAGCCAACATCACCATGCCGTAAGCTACACTGCATTTTTAATTTCTCTAATCATGTTAGTAGCCATCATCATAGTCCAGCTATACTCCACCTATAAAGAAAGAAAAACTTATAAGATCGTTCAACCGACGCCTCATCCAGTTCCCTTACCGCGTCCTGTTACTATCGACATTGTATATATCAAACCTAATGAACGCTTGTCACTAGTGACCGTTGGTCAACGCGGGGGAGAATGTTGATACTTACATCAACATAATTTTGTTTTTATTATTTATTTAATTATCATTATTAAAAAACATTTTGTTCTACTCATTATTTCTGTTTAAGTTGAATTACCTAAACATTTTATTATTATGACCTAATAAAATTAACCATTAACCATTGTTATTGACAAATTAAAACTAAACATTGTTGCGGGTTGATCAGGTCCACAGTACTCCTATTGAGTGACGTCCCGTCTGTGAAGTGGTGATATGTGATGGGGTGTGTGTGCGATGGCCTGTTGTGTGGGTTTCATTATACTGGCATATGCTAAAGAAAAAAGAAGAAAATTGGATTGCATAAACAAGTTTTAGTATTTGTTTTTTATATAGTAATTTTACTTACCTTATATAAAATTGAATGGTGGAATAAAGCTTTTTTTTTTAATATATTTATGTTCGTTTTTTTATTTGCTTTATTTGTCTGCTTATGAATGTGTTGTGTGCATTGTAGATTTGTCGATAGTAGTAAATGTCAAAATGTGTATTAAAAATACTACTGACGTAGTGATGTTGCCAGTACAATATAGATATGAATGAAGAACAGTGTTGCATTTTGCCTATAGATTCATTCATAAAATGAGCACAAAAATAGCACAATGTCATACCTAATTTTAGTTTTAATTTATAATGACAAATGGAAATTATAGCAGTCTAGCAGTTTTTAGGGAATAAGTTAATATAAATGGAGATTATTGGAATTATAAAAAGGTTGTTTTAGGTATAGATACAAAGTTGAAGATCATTATAGAAAAGAAAGCTGAACTAGAAGCAAATAAGCTTATTTTAATCCCAAGTGAAGTGGACAAAATTAAGATAAAAAAAGAGGCAATTGTTTTAAAGTGAAATCTGTATTAACGTTTGTGAGATAATTGAATCTAAATACATTTTATATAAAGTGTAATAGATCGTGTTGAAAAATGTAAGTGTTTTAAATGTGTATTATAAAGAGGTGTATTAGGTTTACGAGTTTCTTTTTTTATGCAATTTATAGAAAAATTTATTGGGTGGAGAAAAGTGTCTCAGGGCGGGACCAGTATTGTGGCTGATATACTTACCGTTTCCTTGGCATACCAAATTAATATAAGGAAGAGGAAATAATAAACATCGGTGTTCTAAACAGGTAACTTGTAGTGGTAATTGTGAAGAGAAACTAGATAGAATGTAACAAAAATTTAATTTTTTCTAAACAGAAAGTCAGCCATTTTCTTGTTTTTTTTCTTTCGTGCATTGGCCATAATAATGAGGCAATTAATCTGGGCAATAGAGCCATTAAAAAAAAAAAAACAAAAAAAAGAGGAAGAAAAAAACTTTTCAAATTCCTCAAGACATAGAATTACAATTAAAATAAAAAAACAGATAGATATACTCAAAGAATCTAATTTATATAAATAGGGTTATTAATAATTAAGTGTTAGTATTAAGTGTAGATATCATCTGATTTATTCGTTAAGGCCTTATTAAGTATAAATTTGTAGAACATCTTTTGTTAGTGCCTAAATTAAAGAAAATAATAATCTTTTTGTATGTAATATATCCATTTTTTTAATCCACAACCAGTATCAATCTTCTGTGCAGGTTCGTTTCTCTGATAGCGGAAATTGGGATCTTTTTTTTTTTGTAAACCATTGTGTATTTCCTTTTGTTTAAATTTAAAACAAAAAGAGAAGTATTTTTTTATTTAGGCACCTTATATATATATATATATATATATATATATATATATATATATATATATATATATATATATATATATATATATATATATATATATACATATATATATATCTATACGTATGTCTTCTTTTTATTGGTTTCGAGTTTTTTTTAAATAATCATTGTTTTTTTTTTATAATAATGTTACGAAATTGTAATTGAATTCAAATATAACGGTTTTAACGGCCGGTTTAAATCTTTCTCAATGCTTCCAGACATTTCCGTTTATGTTAACAGCAGTTAACATAGATGTAAAAATTATTAACATGGTTCTAAACGTACAACATTGAATAAAAAGCTTTCACCATTGTTCTTAAGTATGGCAACACTAAATGTTTAAGCTGCTAACATTAACATCAAAAGCTCTAGTTTGTCTGTTAAGAACATTGTAGAAAGAAATAGAGCTTTCAAGAAGCATCTAGTAGGTAATACAGTGTATATAAATTGGCCGTGAGAACACCATTGAGTCAGTCTAATTGGAAGCGTCGTTAAGTAAAGACATATTAACTGCCTTGGCTGTATAATCTTGTACATTATTAAAGTGTGCTGTATAAAGCGTGTAATTTAAGTGTGTGTTTATATTAGAACACAAAGTGAATATTTAAACTGTATTGTTGTACATTTTTAAATAAAATAAAGAGTCGTTACAATTTTTAAACTACTAAACTGCTGTTATTTGCAATCAAAGTACAAGTTTATTTAATGGAAATAAACAACCGTTTTTAAAAGGTAAAAACGTAACAATTGGTGTCAGAAGTGGGATTGCAAAATAATAAGCAGTCATGAAGTTTGAAGAGCTAAAAGTGGAGCAACTCAAGAAAGAATTGAATAAGTTGGAGTTACCTACAGCTGGTAATAAAGCAGAATTACAAAAGAGGCTGATAGATGAATTCAAGCGGCGTAACATAGACATTGGAACTTACGAATTCGAGTATAAAGAAGAAATGGAAGTTTCTACCCGTGCAACAACAAGCATGGATTTATCCACAATGTTTGCTGCTTTGATGGAGCAATTTAAAGAAGTTCAAGAAACTTCTAAAACAAATAACGAGAAACTTCTTGCTGAAGTTAAAGAAGAAAATAAAATAATGGAAATGAAATTTCAAGAAACTTCTAAAGTAAATAACGAGAAATTTCTTGCTGAAGTTAAAGAAACTTCTAGAGCGACAGACGAGAAACTTCAACAAATTTCGGAAGTTATAAACAGCAGAGTGGATGGCATTGATAAAAAGGTGTCCGACTTAGAGAGCTGTCTAGATATACAAGCCAACGCCGTTGATAAAAAGCTGACCGACTTAGAGAGCTGTCTAGATTTACAAGCCAAAGTCGTTGATAAAAAGCTGTCCGATTTAGAGAATGAAATAGCCAAAGGTGATAAAAAACTACATGATCTAGAAATAAAGATGAGTAATCTTCAATGCCAAGATGGTGCGAATTATTCCAGAATCCTCTAGTAGAATAAAGGCCCCTAGTTCTGATGGTACCACACCATTTAATGTGTTTAAGTTCCAGTTTGATACAATTGCCATTAGAAACATGTGGAACGACGAAGAAAAAGCTATAGAGTTGATATTGGCCTTAAAAGGAAATGCAGCAGTAGTTCTTGAAAGCGTGCCAGCATGTAACAGAAACAGTTATGATGATATAACGGAGGCATTACAACGTAAGTACGCTGGTGAACATAAAAAGGAACTATACCGAATGGAATTGCGTGGTAGAGTGCAGAAGCCCAATGAGACGCTACAAGACTTTGCATTGGAAATCGAACGTTTGCTGCAGCTTACTTATCCAGAGGAAAACAGCCCGTTTTTTGACCATTTCAAGATAGAGGCATTTGTTAATGGCATTCGCGATCCTGAAATAAAACACGCAGTTTGTGCCACACCTAAACCATCATTTACTGAAACCGTCTCATTCGCACTGGCACAAGAAACGGCGAAAATAATTTCAAAACCACAAATATGTAAGGTGCGAAATGTTGAAGTTGTTCCTGATAATGAGAGAAATATAGTCGACGAATTAAAAAAGGTTTTGGAGACGTTTAATGAGAAGCAAAATAAAGCCAGAATAAAATGTTATAACTGTGGTAGATCGGGTCATATTCAGCGAAACTGCAAAGCGCCAAGGAAACGAACCAGATCTACCTCGCCTCAAAGAAATAACCGGCAGTCAAATCATCAATCATCACAAGAATCCCCTTTAAACTAAAACGAGCTGGCACTAAGAGGCAAGAGCTAGCTCCCACATCTGAAGGCCCCACCATCTCCGTATCCGTAATGCAACAGAAAAATAGCAATCTTACTGCTTCGGGGTACATCAACGGTCAGAAGCACGTTTTTACTGTAGACATCGGGACATCACAGTCTATCGTCAGGCCAGATTTAGTCAAGAAAACAATTGAACCATTGAGCCGGCCACGGTCTATGGTAAAGTAAATGTGAAATTAACCATTGCCAACGTTACCGTCAATCATGTATTCATTGTTGCCGACATTGTGGACGAAGTCATCATTGGTGCTGATTTCATGATTAGCCATGGCATTACTTTGGATATGGGACAAAAAGTTATGATTTGGCGAAATGTGGAGATACCCCTTGACATCGGATATGAAAATAGGACTCAAGTAAGAAAGATAGTTGCGGTCGAGCATCAGAAGCTACCACCACAGTCAGAAACTTTAGTATGGGCTCGTATGGAGGGAGATTGTGAGGACAACAGTTTGTGGGTGGTAGAACCAGCAGAAATAACACGTGATCTTGTAACAGCAAAAGCCCTCGTTAAACCCTGCAACAGCAAAATAGTTCCTGTAAGAATGCTTAACCTGTCCAGCTACGAAAAATTCGTTAAGCCAAATTACGAAATAGGTCAATGCACTTCAGCAGAGGCAGTAATCAATTGCGAGAAAAACCCGCAACCTGCCAATAAATCCACCAAAGAACACGAGCTACTAGCGGAATATGTGGGGAAATGGGTAGAAGGATTAGCGCCGCCAGACAGAAATAAGGCCAAACAGATTCTGAAGAAATATAGCTCCGTCTTCGCCTTAAAAAGTCAAAGCCATGGTAGAACGGCAATTGTAAAGCATCAAATAAATACTGGCGAAGCGAGGCCAATAATGCAGGCGCCCAGAAGTGTTCCTCTAGCAAAACGAAGTGAAGTGAAGGAGTTGGTCAATGAAATGGAGCGGAACGGTATAATCGAACCATCTTCAAGTCCTTGGAGCTCGCCTGTTGCTTTAGTTAAGAAGAAAGACGGCAGCACTAGATTTTGCGTCGATTATAGAAAACTGAATGACGTCACCAAGAAAGACAGCTACCCGCTACCAAGAATTGACGACACTCTGGATATACTAGCTGGAACACAATGGTTCTCCACATTGGACTTGCAAAGTGGTTAATGTGATGCCATTTGGACTCTGCAATGCTCCAGCCACATTCGAGCCTTTAATGGAACAGGTATTGAAAGGACTTCACGGGAAGACATGCTTGGTGTACCTCGATGACATAATTGTCATGGGTAAGACTTTTGATGAACATCTGAATAACCTTGAAGAAGTTCTTAAATCAATATTAGCGGCTGGACTCAAACTCAGTGTAAAGAAGTGTGCGTTGTTCCAGAAAGAAGTCATATATTTAGGACATCGCGTAACAGCAGACGGAATATCAACAGATGAGGATAAGATAATTGCTGTAAAGAAGTGGCCACGTCCGAGAAATCTCCATGAACTGCGTAGTTTTATTGGCCTTTGCACATACTACAGACGATTTGTCCCGAATTTCGCCAATGTAGCCGTAAGCTTACATGAGCTGACCAAGAAGTCACAATAATTCCAATGGTGTGAAGCACAAGAACTAGCATTTCAAAAGCTCAAGGACCTATTATGTACGGCACCAATTTTATCATATCCTATACCTGGAGAAATATTTGTGGTAGATAGCGATGCGAGCGGATACGGAATAGGCGGTGTACTTTCACAAGTAGTCGGTGGCACTGAAAGGGTCATTGGATACTTCAGCCGAACGCTTTCGAAGCCTGAAAGAAACTACTGTGTAACACGACGAGAACTTTTGTCAGTATTAGAGTGTGTGAAGCATTACCACAAATATCTGTATGGCCAACACTTCCGACTGAGAACCGATCATTATGCCCTCAGGTGGTTGCTACAATTTAAACAACCTGAAGGATAACTGGCTCGTTGGATAGAGCGGCTTCAGAGCTATGATTTTAGCATCGAGCACCGGAAGGGTTTGAAACACGGTAACGCGGACGCGCTGTCAAGACGGCCCTGCAACGTGGAATGTAAGCATTGTGCAAAAACCGAGGAAAAGGAAGGTATCGTCGATGTTCGACTAATGCATATAGAGTCCAGTGAAAATTGATCTGTAGCGCAAAGAAATGACCGCATACTGGCAAAAATAATATCGGCAAAAGAAGAAGGTAGAAGGCCAGCCCGCAATGAAATATCCGCCGAAAGTCCACTAATGAAATCATATTGGGCCCTATGGAATAGTCTACAGTTGTTAAATGGCTGCTTATACCGCATATGGGAAAGTGCTGACGGTAAAACAGTGACAAATTTAATTGTAGTACCATCCTCTAAAATAAACGAAGTAATGAAAGAGTTCCATGATGGTCCCAGTGGTGGTCATCTTGGTGTGACAAAAAGCTTAGAAAAGTTAAAACAACGATTTTATTAGGTGGGTTGTCAGCAAGCAGTAGCCGATTGGGTAGCCAATTGTTCACAATGCATAGCAGCGAAGGGCCCAGTATGAAGAAGTCGTGGACAACTTCAGCAGTATAACTCAGGCGCGCCATTCGAGCGGATTGCAATGGATGTAGCAGGCCCTTTCCCCGTCAGTGATGCCGGAAATCGTTACGTTCTAGTGGTTATGGATTATTTCAGCAAATGGCCAGAGATATATGCCATACCTGATCAAGAAGCTAAAACGGTTATAAGTGTATTTGTGAACAACTGGGTGTGCCGCTATGGTGTTCCACTGGAATTGCATTCTGATCAGGGTAGAAATTTTGAATCTGCCGTATTCAAGGAAATGTGCGATTTATACAGAATAAGAAAAACCAGAACAAAGCCACTGCATCCTCAATCTGATGCCATGGTCGAAAGATTCAATCGCACTCTGGAGGAATATTTAAGAAAAGTGGTCAGTGCACATCAGAAGGACTGGGATGAGCACATACCGAAATTTTTATTGGCCTACAGATCAGCTGTTCATGACTCAACCTCTCGAACACCTGCAAAAATTGTCTTCGGGACAGAACTCAAGTTGCCTGGTGATTTAGAATTTGGTATTAAGCCCTCATCAACAAATAAGGAAAACACTTCCCAAGAGCAAGATGACCTGAACGAACTACATGAATTCGTACGCAGATGAATAAAAATGACCAGCGATAAAATGAAAGCCAGATACGATTGAGCAGCGAATTCCGAAGGATTTAACGAAGGCCAGCTTGTACTGTTGTATAACCCACAACGTAAGAAAGGACTGTCTCCCAAACTACAAACCCATTGGGATGGACCATACAAAGTGATTAGGAAATTAAACGACGTGGTGTACAGAATACAGAAAGAAAAAAGCCCGAGATCTAAAATGAAGGTCGTACATCTAGAATGACTAGCTGCCTATGGGAAAAATGAATTCGTGCCTATTCGGGACGAACAGGCTTAAGCGGGGGGCAGTGTTACGAAATTGTAATTGAATTCAAATATAACGGTTTTAACGGCCGGTTTAAATCTTTCTCAATGCTTCCAGACATTTCCGTTTATGTTAACAGCAGTTAACATAGCTGTAAAAATTATTAACATAGTTCTAAACGTACAACATTGAATAAAAAGCTGCTAACATTAACATCAAAAGCTCTAGTTTGTCTGTTAAGAACATTGTAGAAAGAAATAGAGCTTTCAAGAAGCATCTAGTAGGTAATACAGTGTATATAAATTGGCCGTGAGAACACCATTGAGTCAGTCTAATTGGAAGCGTCGTTAAGTAAAGACATATTAACTGCCTTGGCTGTATAATCTTGTACATTATTAAAGTGTGCTGTATAAAGCGTGTAATTTAAGTGTGTGTTTATATTAGAACACAAAGTGAATATTTAAACTGTATTGTTGTACATTTTTAAATAAAATAAAGAGTCGTTACAATTTTTAAACTACTAAACTGCTGTTATTTGCAATCAAAGTACAAGTTTATTTAATGGAAATAAACAACCGTTTTTAAAAGGTAAAAACGTAACAATATAATATTTGGCGGTTTTAATATAGTACACTGTCTGTATCAGAATTAGGTTTCTTCGACCATTTGCATAATTTAAATAAGAATATATTTATTGACCCAATTAGCTCAATAGAGAGCGATTATTTTTTTTGTAATTCGAATAAGTGCCCTGTAGGACATAGTATTCATAAAACACATTTATTGTTTAGGTTTAAGATCAGTTATTAAAATTTGATTTAATAAATATGTAACTCTTGTTCTAAGTGTCTAATATGTATATGCGTTAGTTTTTTTCTTTAAGGGTTAGGTTAGATGTGAGGTAAGTATTGTGGTTAAAGTGAGTGGTGGTAATTGGGGACACTATATTTTTTGTTTTGGAGATCGGTGTCCAAGGTTGGGTGGGCATGAGAAGGACATTGTCATCTGGTTCTTCGTCTCGGATGTTTTCCTGTTTTTTTTATAGTTTTTATTTTGCTCTAGAATCTTTGTTTTTTGTGCTTGTCTCTGGGCTATGATTGTGGGTTGGGACCTGCCCTGTTGGAGCGTTTGAGCTAGCTGGCTACACAATCATAGTGCCTTTTTGGGACACGTAACAACATTTCATTTTGTATTAAGTTCATTAACCATTGTTATTGACAAAATAGAATTTAATGAAAATATTCAAGTTCAGCAATTATGCAAATTTTGTTTATTCTACTTACTAAGCAATTTAAATTAATTTATTTTAAAAGAATTTAGTATATAAGAATGAAAAATAAAGAAAATAATTTATCAATCGTGTGAAGGCATTTAAGGCGTTTTATTTGATTGATTAGCGTTCTTCGGTCTTATTAGTCCCATTATATTACCCTCATGGACCATGTGACACACGAATAAAAGACCTGATTCGTCTGACATCAACTGCAGAGAGATCCGATAATCCATGCATATGTGGACTCCCAATTCTGTAGTCCTAATATTCGCAGGATAGTGACAAAGAAAATTTTCTACTATTTCTTCCTCCTCGTTAAGGCAACTTCTGCAATAGTCGTTAAAACGGAGTCCTAGTCAGTGCTCGGTAATAATGGCTACAATTGTTAATAGATAACGCCAATACGCCACCCAGAATGAAGCCCAACCATTTTTGATCGTACCTTCGGTTTCGTATGGGAGGTTTTACACCATTTTGTCGAGATATAAGAGCATGATAAACAAGCCGAGTTTATCTGAAGCAGCCATGAAACTATAATATCCGCATTACACTGTAAGTCTGCAGATATGATACCATTTGGCCCGGGGAAGCTGTTCAGAGCCCATTTTAGTTCATCTTCAGTTATTTGAATCTGAATGTCATTTAAGTTTGAAACTGTTGCAGAGATCTCCATTATAGGGAGGCTGCCAGGAAAATGCGCATCCATTAAGGTCTCATGGCCACTTGTTTTAAAGCTGCTACAAGGTTTCTAAATGTAACTTGGGACAGAACGTGAAGAAGCCAGGTTTTTTTAAGCGACTAGTCTTGGAATAGCCTTCCAAGCCGCTACAGAGGGCCTTCCAAGATTTTTGAGTTCCTGATCAGGTCTTTAAACCTGTTTACTGAAGATTTGTAAGCAGACCAGTTTCCTAGTCTCTTAGCCGCATTAAATAAACGACGGCACTCTTTTTGGAGTTGCACCAGTGTGGATTACTCCTTTATCTGCTGACCTTAGGTCTGAATGCCACAGATAGCAATTCAACAGGGGTCTCAATGTCCTCCTATTTACAAATAGCCAGGGGGTTCGGGAGGAGTTAGGACAGAATATCATATTCTTCCGTCCAGTTTGTTTTCCTCTATGGTGAAGACAATGTATAAGTGATCGGAGAATGAACAATCATTTGAGACCCTCCATCATGTTTGAATGCCAAGTATTTACTAGCGTAATATCGAAGACCTTCCTTCTATTAGAAACTACAAAGGTTGGTTCCTTATTGTTGTTCAAAATATGTAAACTACTACAAAAGATAAAATCGAAAAGAGACTCACCCCTTGCATTGGCATCTGAGCTTCCCCAAACGATATGGTGGGCGTTGGCGGCAGCTATCCTATCATTCCTATCATTTGCCACCTTGGTTATTGTGTGAATTTTGGTGTTGGGTGGTTCGCTGCTTAAACCCTTTCATTTGCGATTCAGGGTTCTTGGACAAGTCCAAGCTACTCGCCTTTTTCAGCCATCCCGAGAATCAACGCTGCCGAAGTTGCTTTAATTTTTTTGAGGTGATTGTGACGTTGACATTATCATGGTCCGATTCCAAGAGGCTTTCTTCGTCAACTACTTCACATACATGACATCGCTTCCGCAGTCGGATCGTTATCGTCCTGAATCGATCCGTCTCTGTCGTTTCATAGGTAGACCTGTAGAAAGATAAACTCGAAGCTGTAGTACATCTTTCCACTTTTCTCTCGAAGCCGTAGTATATCTTTCTTCTTTTCTCTCGAAGAGACGGCACGGACTACATATTCGTAACGATGACGATTCTCATGGATGCTCCGTCGGATTCGGATACTCTGGTTACCTTCCAATCACTTGTGGGAATCTCAGGGTTACCGAACCAAATGAGTTCAAGAATCTCCTCTGGTTCATCCGGTACGCGGGCCATGGCTCTAGCCCGACACTGAATCTTTTCAATAGAGACCACGTCTAGTCTAGCGCCTTCCCATAAGCCTTCCAAAAGAGCGCCCGCTTGCTTCAGGAGCAAGGCCGATTGTTCGTTTGAGCAGGCCATTAGCTTGACACGGCTACGATACCATACAACATCATCGCACTGGGGAGAGGGTCCGAGGTTCTCCTTTCCAGACTACACTCTTTAGCTTTTTGCGCACTAAATCCCAATTTACGTGGGAGATGGCCCAATAAACATTACTCCTATCGATGACAGCTCTTATGAAATGAGCTTTGGAAATTTCACTGAACGATTTTCACTGATCGAGTTGTGGGGCTTTGGACGTATGGGCTGTTGACCTTACGGCTCTGACCGCTGCCGTTTAGGCCCGTCTTTCGACGAAGGTGGAGGTTTTCGCTGCAATTCGGCCATTAAAGATTTGGCCCAATTTAGGGAAACGATTTTTGCCCAATTTTGGGAACTTGGCGCAGCTCATTTACTGGCGGAGGAATGATGAACTCGAAGACCGACCGATAACCGATCCGTGTCTTGGCATCGGAGAGGAGTTGTTGGCGAGTAGTCTTCTTTAACAACTAACTAGCCATTCAGGTTTTCGGAACAGCTTCCAAATACCTTAACCTTACAAGTGGTAACAGTTTTGATCCGCGGGCAGTGACTAGATACGGCCTAAGCTTATGCCATTACTTAGGTTTAACAGTGTGGTATGTTAAACCTAAATAATGAGAAAATTACCAGCTACAGGAAAAAAAATGTAAATATATTGGCGATAGAAGCTTCTCTAGCTGATGAATATACAGGTTGTGCAGTTTTAGATGTGTCTAATAAACGGGATTTGTGCTTCAAAATTCCATACAAAATGTCGAGTATGTTTGCAAAAATTTGGGCCATTAGAAAGGCAGTTGAAGGTGGTTTTCAGAAAATTTTTACTGACAGACTCACCTTATGTAAAAGTCTAGACTCGTATGTATCGAAAAATTATTGTGTTGCTTACATTCACAGGAAAATCGAGGAGGAATGTCATATCGTATGGACATTGAGTCATGTTGGAATCAGCCATATTGAGAAGGTTGATATTTTGGCGAAACAAGCTTCTAGTTCTGGTTCACTTTCTCGTCCAATGAGGTTCTGAAAATGGTTAAAGATAGGTTATTTGAGGAGTGGAACAGTGAATATATTAATTTATGTCAGGAAAAGGGTAGAAAGTTTGCGGATATATTTTCCTTTTTGGAGAGAAGGCCTTGGTTTCATGTTAAAAATGAATTATGCCCAACTGATGTCAAATTACTCAATCAATTAATGACAGGTCACACTTTTGGAAGGATGTATTTGAACCAAATTAGGATTGCTGTTTCTAATTTATGTGAAGTGTGTAATGTAATTGAAACATCGCTGCATTTGATCTTCGAATTCAATTCCTTGAGGAAAAGTTTACATTTTTCGAAAAATTTGGTAATGCTTTTGAAAACTGGTGACTTTACATTGCTCAAGTGACTTTTGGATTTCATTAGAGAGGCTATAATCAATCTTTAATGCTGCTGATAAATAGAATAGAATTAGAATTACTTCTCAACCGGATGTAGGTTATATATATATATATATATATATATATATATATATATATATATATATGAAGAAAAGTAAAATAAACAAAAAAAAAAAATTTCATTTACAAATTGAAAAAAATTCTTCCAGAAAAATAAAACTATCGTTTGTTAGTTAATAAAAAAATGATGCTTGTTTACTTACAGACAGTTTTTGCCAGCAAAACCAGTGAGCAACCATCACCGAATTATTAACAGGTAAATACAATAACTAAAATAAATGGGTAAATAAAAGAAAAATATCTATAATACATTTGTTTTTTTTTCATTCTCACCTTTTTAATGAAAACGGCCAGTTGAACCAATTTGATGAAATATGCTTTATATCAGCGGTAAGTAGTAATAATTGCCTGAAAAAATAAAAATAGTTATAAAAAAATATTTTTTTTTTTAAAGAAAAAGTAAATTTTATTAATTTTTTAATCCATTTTAGGGGTGTACCTTTTATTGATAACGGCAGTTAACAACACAAATTGGTCTTGGATACAGACCACACCCCAAGAACCCTATTGGATGAAATCTTCTGAAATCAGCGGTAAGTAGTCCAAATGACCTCAAAATAAAAGAAAATATAAATTTTGATTAATTTTTTAATACATTTTAAGGGTGTCTTGGACGCAGACAACACCACATGGAATCAATTTTACCAATTATAGAAAAAGTAAATTTTATTAATTTTTAAAAATTTTTTTTTACATTTTAAGGGTTCACCTTTTACTAAAACGGCAGCTAATAACAAAATTGATTCGGGACACGGGCCACTTCATATGGAACTTATTGGATGGAATCTTTCTGAATTCAACCGCAAGTAGTCCTAATCGCCTGAAAATAAAAGGAAAAGTAAATTTTATTGATTTTTTTTTTAATATTTTTTCATATATTTCTTTTTCTTACATAATTTATACTTTGGAAGATGTGTATCAGTTTTTTCTTACAAAAAGGAGAAAAAACCTGTATGTTCTCTACTTCTGCATGCATTTATGCATAACAAAATTTCCAAATGTAAAAATAGGGAAAATTTTTAAATTTGTTGGAATTTTAAGTTAATGCAGTTTTATAGTAAAATATCAGAATATAGCTTTATTTTATTATATTTCCTTTTTATTATTTTATCTTTTACTAAAAAAAAAAAAAAATTAATAAAAATTATGGTGTTATAAAATATCTCGATGCATTAAATTTTAGGTTTTTTTGGAATCAAAAAATGGGAAGTAATTTAGTTTTATACTAGAAATTTTAGAACATTGCTTATTAGAGAAAAAGAGGAATCATAAGATTGCTTGCGGCGTCGTTGTTTTTATCAGAAGCAACATCCTAATAGCAAATATTACATTTTTGTCTTTCTTGGATATTCTTTTTTTGCTGGGATATTATGTGCCGTATCACTATATCAATTGTCATCGAAAATATTGTCCACGTGACATTTCTGCGACAGCCGGTTCTGCGCACCGGAATGATCCAAGATTTTTCGTCAAATCAGCTCCTACAACAACACAAATACGTAAATAAAATATATTACACACATAAAACAGGGACACAAAACAAAAAACACATATTCACGATAAATCATTAGAACACAAATTATCCAATTGGTTACCGTATTCATATAACATAACCATTTGGAATTATAGCCGGAATTAAAATTTAAATATTGGACAAAATAAAACGCAGGATATATGGTCACTCAATTTGCTGTTTGATAGGAGAAGATGAGTTTACCCAAAAGATCAAAATATCAGCACTACCCCTTTCAAAAGCCAAAAAGCAATAATTAAATGCAATTAAAATAATAAGCAATACAAATTTCTTTCCAAAATCCTATAACTGCAATGAATTTCTAAATTTCTAAATATTAATCAAGTTTCGGGCCGTTTCAATAAGGATTTTTGTAACAATTGCCGAAATAATTTAAAAATAAATTTCCTCCTTGGAAATTGCTCTCAAAAAATTTCTAACACAATTTCCGAATTTAAACTTTTCTGTGTGAGAAAGTCACAAAAATTATTTTCAACTGAAAAAAATTTTCAAATTTAGTCATTTCATTAATCATTTGAAATTAATAAATGTTTATAGCCAAATAAAAAATTAAATCTAGCTTAAAACGTAAAAATGTAAGAATTTTGAAAAAAAATCTAAATAGGAATGTTTTTTTCACCATCACAAAACAGATGAAATGTAAAACAAAACATGCTGCAGAATTTTATCTGAAAAAGGTGAACAAAATTTCAGAAATTGGAAAAAAGTTATGATCATATATCCTTTATGTGGCAAAATGCAGTGTAAACAGCATTGACGTCTTCCAGCTCGTAGTTAACGTTGCCTATTCGCCATTTTACAATAGCTTTCATACGGGTAGGTGCGAGCTTGGCATTAAAGTTATCAGTCAAAGAACTCTGAACAAAATCGCGCCGAATTACAGTTTGACATACATTAAACTCACGTTTGCGGGATCTCAAATTGTAATATTTAATATTACGATCGTATGTCTCCTTTATTTTCATACGTATTGAGTCGCGTAACAGTGAAAAATTGTCCTGTCGTTCTATTTCCGTGTCTGTCTCAGCTAAAAGTTTTAAATTAGGTAAAATTTTATAGTCTTGTCTATGTGTAATCATAGTCTGTCCGAATACCAGTTCGTAAGGAGTCTGTCTGGTGGACCCTACTTCGTATTGCGCAATTTACACCAGGCTAGTATTCATCCCATTACCGTTGATCACTCTGAATATATGAGCGGAGAGCTTCATTTATCGAACAGTTGATTCTCTCGCTAGCATTCGGTTGAGTAATATGTACCGCAGTAAACTTATGTTCAATACCATTTACATCCACTAATTTCATAAATTAATTTGACCTAAACTGTCTACCATTGTCAGAAATAATGGTTTCAGGTACACCGAAACAAGTGAATATTTTATACATTATACAATTGGTTTGGTTGTAAATGTCCTTACTGACTTTAAAAACGTAAACTTGATGAAATGGTCAAGTATGACCAGAACACATATTTTTCCCTTTCTAGTTCGTGGGAACGGCCCGATGAGGTCTATGTAAAGACGTTGAAATGATCTTTCAGTAATGACCATTTCGCCCATAGGTGGTTGGAGTCACGAATTTTGTGGTTTGAAGATTTTGCAAGAGTTGCAATTTAAAACGTATTCCTTGACGTCGGTTACTAATCTAGACTAATAAAATAATTGCCAGATACGATGCACGCGTTTTGCAATACCTCTGTGGGAAGCGTCTGGAAGCTATGTGCAGTATAGATAACATTCCTACAGAGATCTTCAGGAACATATAATTTTCAGCTATCAGATTCTTCGTTGCCTGAAGTAAAATGTTTCCTTTTGTAAGTTATCTACAACGCGATAGAAAATTCGTCCCTTAAAAGGCAGTATTCCTGGCCATTGAAAGCGTTGGAATTAAGGTCAATAGATAGTAACGTTTCTAATTCGACTTCAGCAACAGTTAAGTCGTCGTTAAATTCATGGGATAAAGTGTCTGGTACAATGTTGTCTTTACCCTTCCTTGTTCGAAACTAAAACCGAATCCCTGGAGTTTGAGTGCCCATCTAGACAAGCGTCCTGTAAGGTCTTTTTGCCTCATAAGCCATTTGAGTCTCGCATGTGATGAAAGGCTTATGGAAGTTCGCATGAACCAAAACGGGAGCTGAAGTCAGTTCTTCTTTAACTATGTCAGAGGAATACTGTGCGTTATCTGTCCATATAAATGTCTTTCTTTTAGATAATAATTCGGTCATGGGGAATGTCACTGTAGCGTAGTTATCGATAAATCGACGAGCCAGATATGCCAAGAAACTAGTGTAATTGCCGAACAGTCTTTGGAACTCGAAATTGTGCAATTGACCTAATATTTTTCTGGATCCACTTTTAAGGATTCTTCCCTAACTATGTATCCTACGTGCTGTCCTGTTGTCATTTGACACATTCAAATCCCTCAATCCCATTGAAATCATATTCGTAATTTTCTTCTAAATCGAGTCATTTACAATTCCATGAATTCTATCATTATCGACACTATCCAGTTCCATAGCCCCTTCGAGTTTTGTCGTGTCCTAGGTTTTCCTGCAGTAATCGAAGGAACTGGAGCATCCCCACCAGTTCTATTATCTAATGTCACTGAGGCATCTGTCGTTTCCTGTTCCACGCCAGCAGTAATATTACCGAAACTACGAACTAAAGGCATCTTAGTGGATTTTTATCAAACGAAACAACAAAAGAAAAAACGCGGAGAAAAACAAAGGCAGAAAAAAGTCGAAATTCAAATAACAAAATTAAATGTATGATAGATTCAACTATCCAAAGTACTTTCACGAAAAAAACTATCAGAAGTAGTCACGCGAAATTTCCAAAAATTCGATAACAGAAATATTCAAACTCAAAAAAAATTTAAAGGAAAGTAAAAATCCGCAAAATGTGTGCGGAAAGCTGCTGCCCAATTCCTTTAAATTAACAAAAAATCATCACCATAAGTTTTAATAACTTTTGTGTGCGAATTGGTTATCAGTTGTTATCATCTTTGCGAATTGTTCGTTAATTTTATTCCTTTAATCACATCACATTCATTCAATTTTATCTGAAATAGCCAGATATATTTAATTTGGGTACATAAAAAGGTGAAAAGTTCAAAATTTGATTCTGTACCTAATAACTCCAATTGTTAAAATCTTAATTTTTTTACTTAAATTTATCGTATATTTGATCTTTTTTATAATCTAAAAAAACGTACATTTCAACTGCACTTTTAACTTATAATTATATTGTTACGTTTTTACCTCTTAAATACTGTGGTTTATTTCCTTTTAAATAAACCGGTACTTTGATTGCAAATAAAAGCAGTTTAGTAGTTTAAAAGTTGTAACGACTCTTTATTTTATTTAAAATATACAACAACAGTTTAAATAGTCACTTGTGTTCTAATACACACACACTTAAATTAAACACTTTGTACAGCACACTGTAATAATGTACAAGAATATACAGCCAAGGCAGTTAATTTGTCTTTACTTAACGGTGCTTTAAGTTAGGCTGACTCCATGATATTCTCACGGCCAATTTATATACACAATGTTCTACAATATTCTTAACGGACAAACTAGAATATTCGAATTATAGAGCTTTTGATGTTAATGTTAGCAGCCTAAAAATTTAGTGTTGCCATACTTACAAACAATGGCGAAAACTTTTCATTCAATGTTGTATGTTTACAGCTATGTTAATAATTTCTATAGATATTTCGGTATATGTTCATCCCAGTCCTTCCGATGTAAACTGACCACTTTTCTTAAATATTCCTCTAGAGTGCGATTGAATCTTTCGACCATGCCATCAGATTAAGGATGCAGTGGCGTTCTGGTTTTTCTTATTCTGTATAAATCGCACATTTTCTTGATTGCGGCAGATTCAAAATTTCTGCGCTGATCAGAATGCAACTCCAGTGGAACACCACAGCGGCATACCCAGTTGTTCACAAATACACTTATAACCGTTTTAGCTTCCTGATCGAGTATGACATATACCTCTGGCCTTTTTCTGAAATAATCCATACCCACTAGAATGCAACGGTTTCCGACGTCACTGACAGGGAAAGGGAATGCTACATTCATTGCAATTCGAATGGCGCACCTGAGTTATACCTCTGAAGTTGTCCCCGACTTCTTCTTACTGGACCCTTCGCTGCTATGCATTGTGGACAATTGGTTACCCAATCGGCTACTGCTTGCTGACAATCCAATAAAAACGTTGTTTTAACTTTTCTAAGGTTTATGTCACACCAAGATGACCACCACTGGGACCGTCATGGAAGTCTTTCATTACTTCGTCGATTTCAGAGGATGGTACCACAATTATTTTTGTCACTGTTTTACCGTCAGCACTTTCCCATATGCGATATAAGCAGAAATTTAACAACTGTAGATTGTTCCATAGGGCCCAATATGATTTCATCAGTGGACTTTCAGCAGATTTCATTGGAGGCTGGCCTTCTACCTTCTTTTGCCGATATTATTTTTCTAGTATGGGGTCATTTCTTTGCGCTACAGACCAATATTCACTGGACTCTATATGTATTAGTCGAACATCGATGACACATTCCTTTTCCTCGACTTTTATACAATGCTTACATTGTATACATTGTAGTGCCGTCCTGACAGCGCGTCCGCATTGGCGTGTTTCAAACCCTTCCTGTGCTTGATGCTAAAATCATAGCTTTGAATCCGCTCTATCCAACGAGCCAGTTGTCCTTCAGGTTATTTAAATTGCAACAACCACCTGAGGGCAAAATGATCGGTGGAGGCATGTTTCTTCAGAATCTGTTTGGCCTTATTTCTGTCCGGCAGCGCTAATCCTTCTACCCATTTCCCCACATATTCCGCTAGTAGCTCATGTTCTTTGGTGGATTTATTAGCAGGTTCCCGGTTTTTCTCGCAATTGATTACCACCTCTGCTGAAGTGCATTGACCTATTTCAAAATTTGACTTAACGACTTTTTCACAGCTGGACGGTTAAGCACTCTTACAGGAACTATTTTTTTGTTGCAGGGTTTAACGAGGACTTTTGCTGTTACAACATCACTTGTTATTTCTGCTGGTTCTACCACCCACAAACTGTTGTCCTCACAATCTCCCTCCATACGAACCTATACTAAAGTTTCTGACTGTGGTGGTAACTTCTGATGCTCGACGGTAACTAGCTTTCTTACTTGAGTATTATTCTCATATCCAACGTCAAGGGGTAACTCCACATTTCGCCAAATCATAACTTTTTGTCTCATATCCAAAGTAATGCCGTGACTAATCATGAAATCAGCACCAATGATAACTTTGTCCACAATGTCGGCAACAATGAATACATGATTGACGCTAACGTTGGCAATGATTAATTTCACATTTACTTTACCATAGACAGTGGATCCCCAGTAGCTGTGCGCAGACTTACCCACATAATGGTTCAATTGTTTTCTCGACTAAATCGGGCCTGACGATAGACTGTGATACCCCGCTGTCAATAGTAAAAATGTACTTTTGACCGTTGATGTACCCAGAAACAGTAAGATTGCTATTTTTCTGCTGTATTACGGATATGGAGATTGTGGGGCCCTCAGATTTGGGAGGTAGGTTAGGTTAGATTAGGTTAGAAAGGGTGGCGTATTCACGCCTATACCCAGAGGACGAACGGCCCATTGTGATCCCTTTATGATAGAAAGAGAGAGGAAAGTGGAACCTATACCCAATCAATCAGTTATGATTGTTCCTAAGCCATTTTACTTCCATTACAAACCCTATGAGGTTGACAAGTCCTTTGCCATTAACCTCAGCTAGTTCATGTAGTGTATGGCTTCCAAACCACTTCAACTTATTACGCTGAAGCCCTACATAGTGACAGAATATGTGCTCCACTGTCTCTAGCTCCTCAACATCATCGCACGTTCTACAAAAGTCTGATGTGCCAACGTCCTACTTACTCATCATATTCCCTATTGAGAAGTGACCCGTAACCATACCTACTATGACTCTAAGACTACCACGACTCATACCTAGAAGATGCTTGGAATCCGCCAGTTTTAAGCTAGGCCATAATGCCCTAGAAACTCTGCAGTCCGATCTGTCACTCCAGGCTCGATTCGTGTTGTCCAGAGTCCACTCCCTTATGGCCCTAAAGAAGGACCCAATTGGAATCTTAACAGATGACTCTATGAAAGATCTATCTAGCTCCGAGCCACTGCGAGCTAGCTCATCGGCCATTTCGTAGCCAAGAATGTCACAATGACCAGGAA
Source organism: Protocalliphora azurea (assembly GCA_932274085.1). Taxonomy (NCBI): domain Eukaryota; kingdom Metazoa; phylum Arthropoda; class Insecta; order Diptera; family Calliphoridae; genus Protocalliphora; species Protocalliphora azurea. Next base: position 74,029,292 of record OW026520.1, read on the forward strand.
CCCAACAGAGTCTCATCATATAGGAATCCATTAACCTTCTCAATTCCCTTCTGCACTCAAGTACCAATCTGGACCTAACAAAATGACTAGTCAGAGCCAATAACGCTGCCTGACTATCAACATAGATAGTAATCTCAGACCCTCGTTCAACATTCCCCTCAATCAAGCCTAGAGCCTTATAAATGCCAAGAATCTCCGCTTGAAAGACACTACAATTATCAGACAATTTGTAGGATCGTCTGATCAGTTCCCATAAACTATACACCTGCACCAGTGCCAACTTCCATTTTCGAACCGTCCGTGAAGACCGCACACCCTCCATAGAGCTTTTCTACTCCATCCCAGAGGTCCCTGCTAGGTAACACCAAAGCGGTAGTAGTCCCGAAGTCAATCGTAGTCCCGACATAATCCGTAAGCTCAGCCAAGGATATTGTCCGACCGTTGAATTTGACTTCATCTAGTATGCTGACGTGCCCCGCTCTAGAAGTACCTAATAATCCCAGTTCCTTCAATCTAAATAGGCCGCGGACAGCCATACCCCTCACAAACTCCTCAATTGGAAGAAGGTGGAGGATTATGTCCAGCGCCGCCTGAGGTGTACTTCTCCTGGCACCTGAAATGCCAACTGAAGCACACCTCTGAACTTTAGAGAGAAGTTTCCTATACGTTTCTTTACCCAATACCTTCCACCAGACTCTACAGCCATAAGTAAGAATCGGTCTTACAACCGAAGTGTAAATCCAGTATACAACTTGCGGCCTAAGGCCCCAATTCTTACCTATAGAGTTCCTGCAGGTGTAATAGGCATTGAGTCCCTTCTTGACCCTCTCCTGAGTGTTTCTCCTCCAAGACAATTTACTGTCAAAGTACACACCCAGGTATTTGGCCTCACTTGACAATGCAAGCTCCATTCCGTTCAATACTGGCAAGCTAAAATGCTCGACCTTGTATTTCCTAGTGAACAAAACTAGTTCCGTTTTCTCGGGGTTTACCCCTAATCCCTTACTGTTGGCCCAAAGGGACAGATCACGTAAACCTGTCTGCATGACCTCACTGATCGTAGATAAAAACTTACCAGAGACCAGTAAAACAACGTCATCGGCATAGGCCACAATCTTCCGTCCCTTAGCATCAAACTGTCTTAAAATGACAACGTCATGCAGAGCACTCTCAACGGACTTACCTTTAAGATAAGCATGTTGAGACTCGCTAATGACCTGAGTTCCTATGCTAGTCCTAAGATAAAAAATCGATCAGTCTTTCTATTGTCTTCAATAGAAAAGACGATAGGCTGATCGGTCTGTAATCCTTGGGCTTCGAGTGAGTCGTCTTACCCGCTTTGGGTATGAAAATGACCCTTATCTCTCTCCACCCTCTGGGAGTGTACTTCATTCTAAGACATTCCCTAAAAACCTCCTTCAATAGAGAGATGGCTCTTTCATCGACATTCTGTAGCATGGCCGGAAATATTCCATCCGGGCCCGGAGATTTGTATGGCTCGAATGAATTTACCGCCCATAATACCTTGTCTCTAGTGATCATCTCCCTTATCGCATCGGTATCCCCAGCATCTGATTCGGGTTGTAGGTTATCACTGACGCTACCTGTCCCTCCATCAGATTCTATATCCTTACAGCCTGGAAAATGAGTCTCCATAAGTAAACTGAGGGACTCTGAGCTAGACTCTGTCCACGAGTTATCCGCACGTTGTATGTATCCAGGTGCCACTGGGTCCTTGGATAATACTCGCCTAAACCTAGACAACTCGTTAACAGAGTCCACCGATTCACAGAAATTTACCTATGAAGTCCGTTTCCCTCTTCTAATGTCCTTCTTATACTTAGAGAAACTATCCCTATAGCTATTCCAATCCTCATCGCTCCTCGTTAGTTTGGCTCTTTTAAACAGCTTCCTAACTGTAGACCGCTGGTCCCTAAGTTCCCTAGTTCACCATTTCGGCTGTTTCCTTTTTCCAGGATAAATCACTGGACAATTGAGCACAAAACTATTATTAATAACATTCGTGAAATTATTCACCACCAACTCGATACCCTCAACTGAATCTCTCCAGTCCTCAGTATCCCTACAGACTGACCTCCTAAAGGACTTCCAATCTGTCCTTCTCGAGTTCCTATAGGGCTGCCCCCTCGCTTTCTCAAAGTTGAGACCAGAAAAAGAGTAATCCAAAACTACTCTCCAATCCCTAACATAATTTCCCCCACGGTTAGCCAGCATTACATCTATAACTGTTTCCCTATCTTTCGTTCTGAACGTAGGAGTACTACCCCTATTACAGATGTGTATATCATAACAAGTTATAAAATCGTATACCAACTCACCTGCTTCCCCATTGATAGTGGTGAGCGTTCGCATCACATCCCAAGACCATGTACGCGCCTCTCCTCCTAGCGTGCTCCGCCAGCTGCTGCAGAGCGTGCTGGTGGATCGGCTGCCTCGTACGGCATGTACACAGCCGCCATTATAAGCCCGCTACCTCCTGCGTCTTCCTGTTGGACGACTGTAAGGTCCCCACTGCTAAAGGAATGAAGAAAATTAATATTTAGATTATTCCTAGCCAGTATACATGTTCGTACCTTTTCCGTTGTGGATGGTATGAACAGGTTGTACCCCGTGACACTCAGACCACATACCCTGGTGTTGTTAATCCAGGGTTCCTGTATGAGGGCCACGTCCACGTTGGAGTCAATGAGGAGTCTTGTCAGTTCGGTTGAGGCTGCCTCACAGTGATGCAAGTCAATTTGCACCACTGACAGCCTCTTTGGGTTTATCAGATTTGTTGTACCTAAACCTGATCACCCCAAATCCGAAATTGACAACTCCCCCCAGTGACTCCAGCTTCTTCAGAGACTTCTGATCCACTGCGAATCTGAAGTCTCTGCCTTGGTTCTCCTTACAGGTCATGGTGTTCACCAACTTCCATTGACCTGTAAGAAGACCCTTATTCTGATTTTCCAATACTGTCAGAATGGTTCCAACCTCTAAAATGGGTGGAGGGAACCATGCTGTCACTATTGGACGCAGGGGCAGCTCAGATGCGAGTATCACCTCAAGCTTCGCTCCTGGATAGAGAGTGTCGCACCTAGCAACAGATTCCCTGAGAAATTCAAATGATTTCTCGTTCCCGCAGTTAATAGTCTTGACGCCCTTCATCCAGTCTGCGCCTTTGAAGGATACCTCATCCGGCCTTCCTTTAACAAGGGCGATTTCCTCAATGAGCTTGTGTTCAATTTGTCGCCATTGCTCAACGCTGATCCTCCCATCCGGATCAACCCTGTCAATGACAGCAGCTTGAATACAGTTCTGCAACACTGATTCCTTCGCTCTTTTCGATGTTGAGGGTTGTTCACTTCCTGATACAGCTCTCTTAATGACCTCCTTATGGTGGCCCTTACTAGAGCTGTTTGGCATGTGAACAACCTTCTTGGCCATCGAAGGTTGTTGGTCATCCCCAGACCTGGCCCTCTTAACAGCCCCCTTATGAGGGCCTTTAAGAGAGCCGGATGGGTTTTGACCAGCGTTCTTCGATGTACAGGGCTTCACAATCGAAGCTCGTACAGCCCCACTACTGGAGCTGACAGGCTTCGAAAGTGAAGTCCTCTTACTAGTTGATGGCCATTTCAATGGTGTATGATCAACCATTTCAATGGTAGTTGTTGGCTTACCAGACGTTACCTGCTGTTTCTCTAGGACTGCAAGTTTGCCCGTGTTGCCACTACCAGAATAATTCGCTCCGGTAGGGATTGATGAAGAGGTTGGCTTTTCTCCTGTGCTCTCACGAGACACTTCTGGAGTATTGCCAGCATCCACATGCAATCCTTCATGATAACACATTCCCAAAGAGGCACAGACAGGACCGTAGATTCGTTCGAATCTTTTAACGTTCCTCCTGTGCTTCCTGGTAAGGTGCTTATCCTTACCTGTGAGTGGCAAAGGGCTTCTCTTGGCTATCTTGTGCAGATAGCCAAGAGAGGCTCTTGCGCCACTACGAGCATTCTCCACTTTAGTTCGGCTTATATCGTCGGTTGTCGCATCAAGCATTACCGCGTCTTGCCGAACTAAACCACTGCCAGACAAATGACCCTCTGAGTTCGTCGAGCCATCCCCCCACTCAGACCCCGCCTCAACACTCGAGTTCTTCTCCAGACTCTGGGCGCGAACTGAGATCACAGTGATCTCATGTTCATCTTCAGAGCCGAGAGTAAGATTCTCAAGTTTCTCAGTGGCGCTGGTCCCAGTGAAGGAATCCCTCGAGATACCCAGAATCTCATCCGTCTCTGATAGCTGGCCCAACAGTTGACTTTCCTGAAGAAGAATGTTACGTTGGACCCCTATCATCACATCATCGTCGTCCGTATTCACGTCCGTTTCAGTCCTGTCACCCTGCGACTGTCCGTTATCCTGTGTCCGATTTTTAAAATTATCAATCTTGTCCCACGAGTATGCCAGTAGAGGGAAAGGACCATCTCGCGCAGTGACGGCGTGCGCGGACTAGGCTAGAATTACAACCAACCCGTGCCATGGGCGTTGGAGGGGAGCTGTTAGCTGTTAGTTTGTTTAGGCACCAACGAACCATTCAGGTCCTCAGCACTACTGCCTACCACCTTGACCTTAAAGTGCACTACATTTATTTGGTCCGCGAGAAGCTGTAAAAGCCCTAAGATCGGAGATAATACACATGATAAATACCCCCATGCGATAGGCCAGAATGCACCATTCAGTAGAGTGTGTATATCATGTGCCTTACAACCAATCCTCCCGATCCGCCACCTGGGGACGCGTCCGATAGGAGTAAATGTAGCAAAGACTCCAACGGAGATGTGGGAGGTAACTCTTGCCCCATAGTGCCAGCTCGTTTTAGTTTAAAGGTGATTCTTGTGATGATTGATGATTTGGCTGCTGGTTGTTTCTTTGTGGTGAGGCAGATCTGGTTCGGTTTCTTGGTGCTTTGCGGTTTTGCTGAATATGACCCGATTTACCGCAGTTCTAACATTTTACTCTGACTTTACTTTGCTTCTGAGTAAACGACTCCAAAATCTTTCTTAATTCGTCGACTATATTTCTTTCATTATCAGCAACAACTTCAACATTTCACACCTTGCATATTTGCGGCTTTGAATTTATTTTCGCCGTTTCTTGTGCCAGTGCGAATGAGACGGTTTCAGAAAATTATGGTTTAGGTGTGGCACAAATCGCGTGTTTTATTTCAGGATCGCGAATGCCATTAACAAATGCCTCTATCTTGATATGGTCCTAAAAGGGATTGTTATCTCCTGGATAAGTAAGCTGCAGCAGTTAACAGCTTAAACATTTAGTGTTGCCATACTTACAAACAATGGCGAAAGCTTTTCATGTTAATAATTTCTACAGGTATGTTAACGGCTGTTAACATAAACAGAAAGGTCGAGAAGCATTGAGAAAGATTGAGAAAGGTTAAAATTTAAAATTAAACCAGCCGTTAAAACCGTTATATTTGATTTCAAGTACAATTTCGTAACAATATTTTAACTTTAATCTTAAATAATTTAGTAATCGGTCATATTTAGAGTGTTAGAATATTATGAGTTTGTTATTGAGTATTTGTTGTGTAGAGTGTTTGTAGTTTATAAGTAAATTTGAATTATGACCAATTATTAAATTATTTAAGATTAAAGTTATAATATAAAAAAGATCAAATATACGATGGATTTAAGTAAAAAATAAGATTTTAACAGTTAGAGTTGTTAGGTACTGAATCATATTATGAACTTTTCACCTTTTTATGTACCCAAATTAAATATATATGGCCATTTCAAATAAAATTGAATGAATATCCGCACCTTTTATAAGGCAAAATGGAACAGCTATATGCAGTTAAAATAATAAACAATGCAAATTTCTTTCTCAAATCCTATAATAAACCAAAAACTGCAATGAATCTCTGAATTTCTAAATATTAATAAAAAAAAAACGAAACTTTTTTGTTATTTTAATGCACTAATTGCCATTTATGTTGTATTTAAATATGAAAAATTTTTGCATCATTTTGGACTTCAATTAATTATAAATCAGCCAAGTATTTTTAATGACATAATTAATTATTTGTGGTATTAATACTATGAAAAAAATAACTTTAACAGTTGCAGATAAATTTTAGTGAGCATTGATCGCCATCCTGCGAGAAATCTGAAAAAAACTCGTACACAAAGTTTTGTCAGCTAATAAATCATTGCAATTCATTAGTGATATTAAGTCGAAATTTGGTTGCACCAAAAGAGCGATATATAGATGGGATTATAAAGTTAATTGCTATAAATTCTATTATTTATTCTACTTTTTTATTTTTTAGCATATCTTAATAATTGATATGTTTAAAATCGGAGCAGACCATTCCTCATTCTAATCTGCAAATAATTATTTTAATATTTTATGTAAAAAATCCAAAAATATGCTTAGATCACTCCCATATTCTTTCTTTAAAATATTTTCAATAAATTAATAATTCTGTTTATACTTTAGCTAAAAAAAGTCTCGTAGTCCTATTTTTATGAACAATGTTAATCAGTGGAGTAAGAATATATATAATTTTTAATTAGAAAAAAGTGTGTTTAATTTCAGCCGGCTGATAGCCGATTATAATTCGCCGCCGAAGCTTTTTAACATAAGCCGCCGCCTCCGATAAAATTCCTCGATGCAGGTCTCTGCTCGATCATGTATGTTGATTTTTGTCGGCTTCCGACTGAAATATTATAAGTTTTTCTTTTTATATTCTCTGTATCAGTAAACGTTTGAAAAATTAGGTTTTTCTGTGCAGAATCTGCATAAATGAATAGATTTTAATTGTTCAAATTCAAAATCTGTTCTACATATGATTCTACCTATAGTTCCATTATTATGTTAACATACATATACGAATTGTCATACGAACTGCCAAAAATATTGAAAAGTTATTAAACGGTGGTTCTTTTATTTTTTGGCATTGTGGATATATAATAACACACAGTAACCTTGCTTGTAAAGAAAGCCTGAGATATGTGACAACTGAAGTAGAATATCCCCTATCCTTGCCGGTCCTCCCACACTCACCTTTTAATGTTGACAACATTGTTTCATGTAAATGTTCTGCCCATCTAACATATTTTTTTACAAAAAGGTTAGTGTGGGACCGGCAAAGATAGAGGATATTCTACTTCAATTATGTCGGATATTGGCTTTACGTGACACCCAGTATGTCAAATATGTAGTGGTTTATATTGTAAAAAAAAGGAAAATTTAAGCAGCTATTATTGAATGTGTTAAGCATATGGAAAAGCTTTCCATTCTGTTCGGCAGAGATATATCGACATATCCAACAAACACTTACTTTTGCACCCCATCAGCACACATTAACAACTAACATGTCCGAAATAAAATAAAAATTTTAATTGATTGCAAAATTCATTATTTTTTTAATATGAATTGCTTTTCTTTATTTTTTTATAATTGTCATATTATTGTGTTCAGTATTCCCATATTAAAAAAAAATAAAATTTTAGAACAAAATCGGTTAAAAATTTTTCCAATTTATATTGTTTTCAATATTGGCAACGTCTCATTTGAAAGCAACGTATATCATAGACTTAAACCACGTAAGTCTAACGAAAAAATTATATTAGGGAATGCTATTTCCGACTGCAGGCGGAACGAAAAATCGAGATAGAGAATACTTTAAAACTAGGGAATACTTTTCTATGTGAATTTCTCACTCAAAAATTATTTTCAACTGAAGAAAAATTTTCAAATTTAGACATTATTGAAAAAAAAAAAAAAAAATGCTAACTCAATTGAGTTTAAAAACAAATGTGAATACCATATAACCATCAGCTTACGTTCCGTTGACATTTAAAGGCTTCATTACTTTACCATAAATGTAACGAATCAGCTGACACGATTTGCCTGTGAGACGTAACCTAATCTAATAAGGTCGCTCTACGTTTTTACGCGACAGCTGTAAGAACAGTATTGACAGCTTTTTATTTAAATGCACTAAATCTCCGTAAGAAATCGCTGTAAACAGTTAATTAATTGGATAATTTGTTTTGCAGTTTTCTTCACTAAAAATTGTTAACATGATTTAAATAAAGTATAGAGTTGAAGCAATAATTTAAAATTAAAAATTGTTTTAAAAGAACAAATTTTGTTTTGAATAAAAATCGTTAAACTAAAAACTTAGATTTATTAGTTCTTTTTTTAACTACGAAGATGTACTTGAAATATGTTTAATTGACATCACTGAGATGTGCCGATTTCTCGCCAAACATGGAGACTTTTAATTACTTTTGGCGACATAATTTTATTAAATAGGCATTTCGTCATATGATATATATATATGCTGCATAGAACAAAAATATGTTTTTGAAGAAAATGATAAAGAAAGTTCGCTTTTATTTTTTACAAAAACTACATGTCGAGAGTTTTTCTTAAATGCTAATATCGATTGCAGCACAAGTTAAAAACAATGTCTAATTTTTTTAAAACTTTTGGAATTTATCGAGATTTAACCAAACCAAGATTTTGTTTGAACTGCATATCCTTCTTTCCAGTCGGTCAAAAATGTATGTTTAAATTAATATAAAAAAATACGATTACTCATAAAAGATGACAGTCGCACACTGTCTCGATTTCTTATCAAAGTTGAAGAATTGTTGCTAATCAAAATTGTGCAAACTTGTGCAGCTGAATTTTAATATATATTAAAATAAATACTTAATGCAATAATATATCAAAAAACTGGAGAGGTATTTTTTGGTATATTTTTTTATTCACTAATAAAGTTTTAGTTTCTTAAAATATTTCGACTTTACATTAGAACAGTATTTCTGCTAACGATGCTTCACATTTGATCAATATTTGTAAACAATAACAGTAAAGTATTTTTACTTATATATTATACTTACAATCTAACCATTTTTAGACAGCCGTTACAAAAAGATTTGAATTTTAAATATTAAAAGCACAAGCACAATTTCAGTAGTTTTCTTTGAATTTATCATGTCACATGCAATTTTCAAATTTGACCCATAATGACTTAAAAACTAATTGAGATTTCGAACTAATATTTTACATAAGATTTAATTGATATGTTTTTTAATAATAAATGTAAAAAATATTAAAATTCTGACATTGACCTTAACCATTTTTGGTCAAGCTCGTGACAGTGTGAGTCGGAGCACACTTGAAAGTCTCAGTTTCAACTTTTTCATACAAATGCATGCTCTATCAGTGTTTGAAAGAATGCATTCTTTAATTAATTCTTTTGCGAGAGGGAGAGAGAGAAAGGCAAAGTGTGGGTTGTGAGAGAGAGGAAAAGTGTGGGTTATGGGAGAGAATAGTTATTTGGTGTGAGAGAGTGTTGTCAGATAGATTTGTGTGTGTTAGGTTTTGAGTTTTGATTTTGTGGATGATGGAAGAAACCTAGTTTTAGTGTAGAGAGAAAATACTTTCCTGTTGTGTTTTTAAAGATCAGTATGATTGAAATGTATGTTGTTTGTGTTTTGCATCCATTAGTAGTGTGCTTGTAGTTTTGAAAAAGAGTGTGAATACATTTTTTATGTGTAAGAGAAAATAGAGCGAGTAAATAAATTTAGATTAAAGAGTTCTGCTACGCTTCTTGATTAAATAAATTTTTTCTTTTGCGGTGTTTATTTTAAAGAGAGTTGTAAAAATGAATGGAGGATTTTGAGTATATGTGTTTTGTTAAATACAAAAATCGTAAAAGTATGTTTGATAAGAATTATAGAAAAAAGTATATTTTTAGATTTTTTTTCTGTGGTTGTAATTGTTGTAAATAATTTATAGAAAAATGTTTTACATTTTTGTGATAAGAAATGTGAGAATTAGTATTAGTAGTTTAAAGTTATTATTATTGTAGAGAGGGATGAGATAACAATTGAAAATAAAAAATTTTATTTATTACCAAAAAATTTTTATATCTTGTGATATTTAATATTAAATAAAATTTTATAATTCAATATTTTTAAATAAAAAACAATTATTTTATTTATAAATTATTATCCACAAACATTCTATTTTATATAGTTTTTATATTTTGTTAAAGGTACAGTTTATACAGTTTTTTAAATTATAGAAATTTATAATTTCCCTAGCTTCTTCTTCTGCTACTCCCCTTGATATTTCATAATAATAACAATCACAAGTTTTCGGTCCAGGTCTAGTATTCTTATCAGCCCAAACACAATCTTCTAAATGTTTATCATTTTTGTTTAATGTTCTTGGTAATTTTCTTATTTGTTCTAGATGTTCCAGTTTCGATTGAATGATTAAAAGTTTTATTTATTGTTTCTCCGAAATTATATTGTAAAATGTTTTCATAAAGCTGTATATTTCTTTCAGAATCATGATGATTGTGTGTGTGTGTTTTATTCTGTATACTCATTAGTAACTATGAATTTTATTGGTTTCAGTTGGTATTTTTAGAAATTGATGTACATACTGAAATTTTTGATATTTTCTTGTTAGAGGAGTGAACAGTATTTGTAGAAACTCTTTTGTAACATGAAAAAGCAATGGTTTTTTTAGTTTTAGTTGTTTATTTTATTGATAAAAAATGTAATATGTTTCTATTAGATGTATAACTAGAGAGAAAATAGATACCTGTTTGGTGGTTAGCTTTATGTCGGCTATGATAGAGAGATTATTATATCTTTGTTGGGTTGTAATAAAAGATATATGCTTGTTTATTGTGTGCTTTTGAACAAGTACTACAAAAAGAAAAACTTCTTTATTTTTTTTCACTTTTAATTGTGATGAAATTAAAAACTGATAACTTGTATATATAGCGTTTGAGTATTTTTGGTTTATTCATCTATATTTATATGGTTATTTTTTTTTTGTTTTTGTAAAGCGGAAAAATATACTCGAGAATTATTTTGTTTATATGGAAAAAATAACCTCGTATAAGGTTTTTGACTTTTAGTAATGAAATATGTACATTGTCTGATTTTCCTAGATATGCTCATATATAGTTAATCAAAAATGACAAAAGTGAATTTTTTAATATTATAATAGCAAAGTATTTTGATTTATTAGTATTTAATAATTTCATAAATTTGTGAAATTTATTTTATACACATATATATGTATATATATATAATAGTATTAAAAACTCTCCTTAGAACAACGTAATGAAATAAACATACATACATATGTATATGTAAGCTAGTAGCCAAAAATGCATTGAAAATGTTTTGATCGTGTGTGCTGTGTCACCAAGAATATTTTAAATGATATTTGATATTTTTCTTTATAATTATGTTGCAGTTCTTTTTTATATTTATGTGTTAACTTTCATGATCGCACTCTTTAATTTAAAATTAATATTTATACTTGTATCAATAGATAATGCATTTCATTCTTAGATCAAACTTACAAGTAATCACATCTTTCATCTATTCATTAAAAAAAAATGTCGAAATTCATTTGTGAATATTGTCAGAAAGGATATAATCATAATGTATCTTTAAAACGACATATAAGATTAAATCATAGAAATTCTATGTTAATAGATCATAGTAGAAAAGTGGGAGAAGATACCATATACTGTGATGAGTGTAAATCATATATATTGAAAAAATGTTGGCCTCAACATTTACGTGCAAATGCCCACAAAATAAAAAGAGTACTGAACAATTAGACAATGATATAAAGTCTATAAACTGTTGTTTTAAAAATCGAATCGCCTCGTATTTGATTGAAAATGAAAATAAGAAAAACTTAATTCCAGAAAACTTTTTAAGTGAAATAAAATCTAAAGTAATTACCTTATTAAAGGCATTATTACAGAAACATTGTCCAAACTGGGTTTGGACAGACGTGATCAAGATTAACGTGAGTACCTGCCATGATGGCCTAACCTCACGGTGGTCTTACCACTGGGTGAGTATGATGCGCCGACCAACGCCCCTGTATACCCTCGTATACAGGTAGCAATTAAACAATCCACTTTTCTTGGTCGCATCATTCCACTTTGCTTAAGTGTGGGGTTATCTAGTACCCCTGTCACAATTGTGACCGTGTTACTGTTACAAGTAACAGACAACACGACTGAAACCGTAAGCCACTACGTGATCCCTTGTGGGGCCACACCAACAACCGGCCAAGAACCAAAAACCACTGCAAATGGTTGTTGATCCTTGGGGCAGCAGGTTCCCGTAGCACCTACTTTTAAGTCCTAGGTTAGACCTTCAAGCTTGCGCTCTACAGTTTCTAAACCCAAGAAGTTCAAGGTACTGCTAGACCTTTTGTATCCTGTCTAACATAACTAACTCTAAAAAAGCAATGTCAATTTAGAGAAGTAGAAAGACAGGATTTTCTCTACCACGGATAAGCTATACATCAAGGAGGAAGGAATCTCCGAAAAGACAAGCCGCCGTGGCGGACTGGGTTTGGACACTTAAATTATAATTTATAATTTTAACGTTAATAATAACGTAAGAAACATTTCCCCACCATTGACAACACGCGATATTTAAATTCGCTGCAAAAAAACGGTTTTCGTTAAAAAAAATACGATATCAACGAAAAATACGACTTATGAACATCTTAAAAATAAATCTTAAATTAATTGCAATTCATCCGCCATACGCAGCATCTCGTTGCCCTCTAATTACACTTAATTATTTAATAAGCTGAAATTTAAACTTAAACTTAAAAAAAAGGAAGAAAAACCCTGAATAATCAATAAAAGCCACGGAATTGTTTGTGCTGAAGAAAAACCTAAACTATTTACCTCATTATTTGGTTATAAAACAAAAGGTAATAATTTATGCTTCAAGAACCAGCTACCCCAAAAAAAAAACTAATTGAATCCCCTAAAATTTTCTCTTTGTTTCCCAACCTCCACCATTATAATTACTCTAACCCAAACGGAGTAATTATAATTAATTCTTTATTACAGATTGGTACCCCCCTCGCATCTTTAACCATAGCATTTCGATCCACCTGTAATAAAGAAGTTACATACAGTAGTTAACCCTACTGTATTCAAACATTTAAATATTAAATATAATTGTGAACTCTTCTGTAAATATGTGCTAATCAAAGATGATGATTTGTGTAGCGTAGATACAAAATCACATCAAACCAAAATGATTACTATAAATTCATCATTAACAAATGCAGACATCGAACAATGTTATGTTAATCAATGTAAGAATTTAGTAGCAAAGATGAGTAAATTTCAAGAACGTGACAGCGGATGGACCTTAATAGAAATTTCACATCTTGAGATTAATATTAATAAATATGAGTGTCTTAAAGGTTTGCAATATTTACCTTTACCAGCAAAAATTGTCGACAAAAAAGCATGTGTCAATGTAAAAAATAAAGATGAATACTGCTTCAAATGGGCCATAATATCTGCATTATATGAATTACCGCTACATTCAGATAGATGTCAATCTTATGGTGATATTAATGATAAAATTAAAAATGAAAAGATAACGCTAAAAAATTCAGATAAATGTCAATCTTAAGGTGATATTAATGATAAAATTAAAGATGAAATGATAACGCTAAAAAACGAAAGGGTTTTAAATTTTAAAAATTTAAAATTTAAAATCCTTTCGTTTTTCGTTGAAGAAAATAACCCCGACATCAGCGTTAATGTTTTCGGATTGGAAGGGGACAATGTTGTGAGTCCGCACTACTTCACACAAAATTAAAAGATTATTCACATTAATTTGTTGTTATTAGAGGAAGATGAACGGGTTCATTATGTGTGGATAAAAAGTATATCAAGGTAAGCATATTTATAACAATAAAAAAAATCTTTTCTAATATTTCTTCTTTCTTTTATATAATTACAGATTGGTGAGAAGTCAGCTAACAAAACACAAATGTACAATACATGTATGCAATACATGTCTCATCCACTTTCACAATGAAGCGGGCTTGATTAAACATAAACAGGAAACGGGCTTGATTAAACATAATGCCGAATTCAGGTGATAACATTCTTAATTTCAAAAATTTTAAGAAGCAAATGGATGTACCATTTGTCGTTTATGATGACTTTGAATGTATTTTAGAATCAACAAATGTTCAGAATTCTACTAATGTAAAGTCGGTACAAAAGCATATCCCATATGCATATAGTAACTACATTAAGTGTTCATTTGACTCTAGTTTAGACAAGTTTAGAATATATAGTGGTGAAGATTCACCAACACATTTTTTTAAAAGTTTAGTAGATGATACTTTAAATATTTATAATAATTATTTAAGTGTAGTTAAACCAATGAATTCTTTAACGCCACATCAAAAAAAGATTCAAAATGAAGATCCAACATGTCATATTTGTAAGAAATTTTTAGATGATAATAGAGTGGCAGATCATTGTCATTTAACGGGTGAATATAGAGGCCCAGCTCACAATTAATTGTAATTTAGAATATCAAATTGCCAACTTCATCCCTATATTTTTCTACAATCTTTCGGCATATGATTCTCATTTTTTTGTTAGAGAACTTTCATCTATTGAAGGTTATATAAATATTATTCCTTTAAATAAGGAATTATATGTATCAATATCTAAAAGAATTTCAGTAAATGAAAAAGAAACATTTGAATTACGTTTTCTCGACTCATTTCGATTCATGAACAAAAATGATTTGGCACAATTTATATATCAAACGAAAGGCTTTTACAAGACCTTTTCAATGATATCCATATTACATTAATAGTCATAAATTATAATATTAACAAATATTACGAGTAAAACTTGATTAATTTTTCTAAATTTTAATTTTTAAAATGCTATATTTTTGGTATTTAATGGGCTAAGTGTGTGATATGAGGATCATATGAAAGCTTGAAATGTTTTCTGAATGATTTCATGTATACGAGAGTATCATTATCAGTATCATTGTATTGATATTGATATATTTTATATTTATATATTTTCGAGATAACGGTACTTTTGTAAAAAAGTCAAAATAAGAGATAATAAAATATTATATTGTCTCACCATGGCTTAATGATTTGGCACATTTAATATATCAATCCTTTTCAAGACCCTTCCAATAATATCCATATTGTTCATATTGATTAAATGGGAAAGGAGACAATTGCATTCTTATATCACAATTTCAGGTATCTGTAACTCAAAAATTAACAGAGAGCAGAGAAAAATTATTTATTTTATTAACTTTTATATTATTGAAAATTCGTAGTTCCGGTGATCTTAATTTATGTCGCAACTGGTTGGCAACTAGAACTTTGGTGAGTGTCAATTGCAATAAATTTCGCGAAGAATAGTTTTATAAGAACACAAAAATATATATTGTCACTTAATAGACAACTTTAGAAGAGTTAACAGTAAAAGTGTATTTGTTTTAAAACGAAAATTTAAACTGAAGCTTAACTTGATGCAGTTAATAACAGTGGAATACAATATAATTTTCATATCCTTACCGCTAAAAAACCCATTCAACTTAACTCCCATTACTCCTAAAATAACGTCACAGCTAAAATACCTTTAACGAAATATCTGAAAATACCAATAACGCTAAACTACCGATACAGAAATTATTCAAAATACCAATAACGCTAAAATACCGATACCGAAATAATCTAAAATACTGATAACGCTAAAATTCCGTTACCGAAATACCGGTAGCGCTAAAATACCGCCACTGTTATTTCTAAGTTGGAAAATAATTATTATTTTTGATAAAATTAAATAAAACTTATAAGAATGTTACGGTTTTCCTAACCCGACCTTATGGTATGTGACTCCACTTTATATTTCGTCTTTAAGAACCAATTACGAGGGCGGATCAATAAGTTCGTGACCTTTTGAATGAAACACCGTTTTTTTTTGCAAAACAGAAATTTAGTTTCCAACATAATCTCCTTTTAACTCAATACACTTTCTCCAGTTTTTGTATTCCTTCCAAAAAATAGGTTTTTCGGGGTACTTAAAATAGGCATTTGTTTGGTGACTAATTTCATCGTGGGAGCTGAATTTCTTTCCACCGAGCCATTTCTTTAGGTTTGGAAATAGGAAGTAGTCACTAGGGGCTAAATCCGGAGAATATGGCGAATGAGATACCAATTCGTAGCCCAATTCATAGAGTTTTGTCATTGAGGCTGCACGCGTGTGCACCCGTGCTTTATCTTGATGAGAAAGAACTTTTTTCTTGGCCATATGGGGTCGTTTTCTTTTTAAATCCTCATTAAATCGGTCTAATAAGTTGGCATAATATTCGCCGTTTATTGTTTTTCCCTTTTGAAGGTAATCGATGTGGATTATCCCGCGTGCATCCCAAAGACTGTTGTCATCACCTTATTGGCCAACAAACTTACCTTGGCCTTCTTCGGAGGAGGTTCACACGGAGAAACCCATTGTTTAGACTGCTGCTTGGTCTCCGAAGTACAGTAATGGATCCATATTTCATCCATAGTTACAAAATGCAGCAAAAACTCATTCGGATTGCGGTTAAACAACTTCAAACAATCCTTTGAAGTTGTCAGACGTTTACGTTTATGGTCAATTGAGAGCACACGCGGCACCCATCTTGCAGACAACTTTCTTAAACCCAAATAATCATTTAAAATCGAAACCACACTGCGATATGAAATGCCTATGACATCAACAATCTCACGCACTTTTACTTTTCGGTCGGTCAACACCATATCGTGGAATTTTTCCACAATTTCGGGTGTACTGACCTCAAATGGCCGTCCAGAACGTTCAGCGTCATTTGTACTTGTGCCCCCACAACGAAAATCATTTTTTACCATTGACGGTAATCGATGGTGCAGAGTCCCCATAGTATTTATCGAGCTTTTCCTTGGTTTCTTTCGCAAACAATAATGTTTAATGAGCACTCGAAATTCACTTTTTTCCATTTTTAGAAAAATACACGAGGTTGTATGTTTTGAACAGCTGTTAAACGCAAAGTAAATGACGACACTTGCTCAAAATTTGACAGTAGTCTACTAACAGGTGATACTTGATGGGAATAGTGTTGAATTTTATATAACTACGAGGGAAGTTTGTAAAATCAAGGAAATATTGATCCGCCCTCGTATTTCGAAATTTCTGAAACAACCATTACCCTAAAAAATATCATTACCGAAATAATTCGAAATAACTTTTTACCTATTTGAATCGGTTTGCCAACTTTGATAATTTTCTTATCGTTCAGTAAGAAACGTGCTTAATAGTTCTTAGATAACACTTTTAGTACTTTCTTGAAATGTTATGATTCAGAAGTGTAAAAAAGCAAATCAAAGAAAATTGTGATATTATATGGTCGTTAAAGTTATTATTTCTGTTGTTTACAGTTTACATTTTATTTTTCCTTGTTTTTTTTATTAATTCTATACTCGCATTTTCTTACTTTATTGTATTTGTTTTAACTAACAATTATTCAAAGTAAGATTTTTTTTACAGCAGCGTGATCATCTGTCTTCTAGATTAATTACTTATAATTACAACAATTAACTTGTGCATTAGCTAACACTACGCTATAGCGCCATCTGTAAGTGAATATTATTACCTAGAGAACATTTTTGTTTCAATATTGTTAAATACGTTTCTTGGTAAAATGAAATGTTTGAATATTAGTTGTAATATTTCCGAAACCGATCGTATGGTATCCTGTTGGCTATACGTGGGATACTATCATTTGAAATGCAGCGTACTTAGGGCTCGAGATGCTGATACACTCCTCGATTCTTAAAAATTCATTCACTAGACCTGTCCCCGTTGTAGAAAGATAAATGATGAGTTCTATAACTTTTTTAAAGACTTCAAAGGCAAATTTGAGCAGTTAAATAAAGACTTTATATCTCTGCAAATGAAACTCACTAAGTGCGGAGAGCTTTTTAATAGTTATCCTAATTTAGATGAATTTTCCAACTTATCTCTAAAACGAAAGAAAATTATTGAATCGTAAGCGTCATCTTCCTTACCGACTGCGTCTCCGAATACACCGTTAAAATGCAATGATTCCAATATATCCTTATTTAATCTGAGTGCAATTCCTCCAGTATTAGTATCTGTCCCTCCACTTAGAAACATCATCATTGACTTCAGTATCGACTTCGAATAATAACATTCCAAATTCTACTTTGAATGTTTCATCGATATCAGCACCTGAACCTATAGAATTACGTACAATTCCCTCGCGAAAAATTATCTTTATAACTAGATTTTTTTTATGATACTACGGTTCGTGATATAAAAAAATTTCATAAAAGGTAAATTTAACGATTTACTTCCAGATAATGTCCTTATTTATTTTATAAATATTTTATTTAAAATAAGAAATTGAGCATCATTTAAAATAATTGTTCCTGTTGAATAATTCGAACAAATCGTGAATCCAAATTTTTGGCCCAGAAATGCACTTGTACATGAATTCATTTAACGTGATGATGTTGCCCGGCTTCCAGTAACTAATGCTCCAATAAACTATAACCGTCCTTATGTTTTAATATTGTATACCAAAATGTTAGAGGAATTAATACGAAACTTTCTGACTTATTCCGCAGCAGTTATGATTTCGATTTCCAAGTAATAGTTTTAACTGAAACATAGCTGAAAATTAATACTTAGAATTCTGAAATAATGTGTCATACATTATCATATATCAAATCTTTAGACGTGATAGAACAGTAAAACTTGTTGGTGGCGTTTTAGTAGCTATATCAAGTGGAGGAAAACACCCTAAACTTTGAAATAACAGTTGTAATCATAAAAATAAAAGGTAGATGTAATATGTTCTTATATTTCGTCGAATACTCAACCTCTGTTATATGATAATTATGTATTAGTAATTAAATCCATTGCGATAGACTCCATAGTTGTACTAGGTGACTAACATTAAATGGTACTGAATTCCTAGTACCCATAACTCCTATTGATTGGACTAATGATTTCCTAAAATCTCTTTCCAAATAACCTAATTTAACCTAAAATAACCTAAATTTCGAACTATAATATGTATTTCTGAAGACCGCCATGATCCAACACTTCAAATTTCAATACGAATTCCAAAAAGTTCAGAAGCCTCCAGTGTTGACCTGGCGCTATGCTTTAATCGTACTAATATCCCAATGTTGAACCAACTATTATCCAATATAAACTGGTCCAAAACGTTATCATTTAATAAAGATGGAAGCAGTTTCGATGAAGTTATCCACAACTTTTATTCCTCTCTTGAAAAATGTATTTAAAAATCTGTTCCTTTGAAAAGATAAAGTGATATACCAAAGTCAACACTTCATTGTCAGCAGCCGATTTAATGAAAAGAATAAGAGATGTTATGTTAATTATCTCTACCAAATGATGATGAATATTAGAAACAATTTAAAAATGTTTTATAATTTTATTAATTCATAGCGAAAAATTTGATAATTTCTAACAGCAATGAAAATGAATGTGGAATTGTTCTCTAATGATACTGAAATAGAAAATATATTTTCTAAATTTTTTGCATCAAATATTTCTTCAAAGAATCATAATAATAATTCGGCATAACCTTATAATATTTCACATTCATTAAGAATTAATAGCTGTATTCTGAAAAATTGTGCTGAAAAATTGGCAACTCCACTTACTAACACAATAATTCAATCAAGTTCGGTATTTTTCTGAAAACATGGAAGAATTCATATATTATTCCTTACTATAAGTCCAGTAGCCATAGTGAAGTTTCAAACTACAGAGCAATAGCAACATTAATGCTATTCCTAATTTTGTTGAGAAGATTATAACCGCTTTATTAACTCAACAAATTTCTCCAATAATATCGAAGTCGCAGCATGGGTTTTACCGTGCTCGATCACCATCTACAAACTTGATGGAATTGACCTCACTCATTAATACCAGTTTCCGAAAAAGAATATAAACTGATGTAGTATATACTGACTTTAGTAAAGCATTTGATAAAGTTAATCATAATCTACTACTAGCCAAGCTTGATGCAATTGGATTTTGAGGTAATTTCCTTAAATGGATTTGTTCATATTTTAAAAAACCGTAAATGCGTAAAGTTCAATAGCACTATGTCCAAATATGTGAAAGTTACTTCCGGAGTCCCTCAGGGAAGCCATATTTGTCCTCTTCTGTTTTTACAAAGAGGTTATTTATCAGTAATTTGGGAATTACGAAAACTAGAATCAGTACAAAAACAATTTTTGCTATTTTGTTTTCGCAACTTAAGATGGAGCCGCGACACAAACCTTCCCCCTTATCATAGCCGATTAGCACTTATAAAGCTACCAACTCTGAAAAGTAAACGAATTGTTTCAAATGTCTTGTTTTTTTCAACATTATGAATTGTGATATTGACTCCGCATATCTTATTCAAAATATTCACGTTAATATTCCAAACAGACAACTTAGATCCTATGTTCCATTGTAAATAGAATTCCATCGATCCAATTTTGCCAATTTGATCTATGCCAAAGAATTTGTGCGTAACTAAACAAATACTACGAGCCAATTGATTCTTCCTACACTGGGGAGGAGATTAGAAATATATTACTAAGCTATTTAAACTCTAATAAAATTACTTATAGTAACATTTAAAATTATGTAACTATGCGTAATTTGTAATTAATTCTCACTGATGAATGTATACATATATAGCTGATTTAAATGAATAAATTAAAAAAATAATCGCTTTTATATACTAAAGATGAATTGAATAGACAAAAAATAGTTTTGCAGTGTGAATATTTCTAATTACGACAAAATGCTCGTCTTATATTTATTTACACATTACTGTTTTTATATTAAAATCCCCAGAGAGAAATTCATGTTGAAACAATCTTATTCCAAAGATTGTATCTAGATTTTTTCATGAAAAAGAAAACATTATTATATTTAAAATATTCACTTTATTAGACATTTCTTTGTTCAGTAGCATAGTGTAATAAGAAAGTGACAATGTAAGCTCGTTGTTGTTTTTGTAGATGTGCGGTCACTTTATGGTTCATCAGAAAACTCACGTCCTACTTTGTCCATGTTCACACTAGGCGATATGTCGCAGCGGCAACCATTGTTTTGTTTTTGTAACAACAACAAAAAGAATGAGTGTCCTGAACTTTAAAAAAGCCTAGAGAATGACCTTCACCATTGCGAAATGAAACAGGTAGCAGCAGTTTTGCCAAAATAACAATTAACTTTCTTTTATAAATGGAGTTTGACGCTGGGTAAACAAAAATTGTGCTTATATGGAATTTGACAGTTCTAAGTACTAAAAAAATAATCACCTGGTTAAGTGAGGACACCGGTTTGAATTCGCCTTGATCTCCACTCTACGAATTCTCCATACAACCATGCTTGCAAGACTTGAGGATTTCTTCCAAAATTTCGGGTTTTTGACAACGTTTTAAATATAACGTTAAAGGTGTATTCGCATGTTAACTTTAGTCGATACAAATTTATCCAAAATACGGAGAATATTGCAGTATCTATTTAGCTTAATGTATCAAAATTTAAAAATGGTATAATAATTAATATAACAAAATCTGAATTTATATACTTTAAAGCTACTCACTCCCTTTGAGAGGGAACACAAGTGATAATGCTATATTCGACCATTCACAAAGTATTTCAAAACTTTTTATTTTGAAATAAAATAATTCTTTGGAAAATAAAGGCATCGTTACTCCACCGTAAACATAAATGTAATGATTTAGCTGACTCATTTTGCTTATGAGAGTTATGTGTATGCGCGTACTTATAAACGTAAATTTAACGTACACCCTAATCAAATGAGGTCGCTCTACATTTTTACGTATTTAAATTAACTTTAGAGTAATGGATTCTTAATGCTTTATTAATGTATTTATTATGTTTCAACGTCCACAATAACAAAGATTTTTACTTGTAGTATGATGGAAAATTATATTGCCTAGACAACATTTATTTAAAAAATAAATTTCATCTAAACTCTACTTGACTGTATCCCATTTATTAATTTAAGCTTTTAGAGAAAAATAAAAAGGAGATTGATAAGATAAGATTTATAATCAAAATACGTTGTTTATACTTCACTATGCAACATTATTCATAGAGCATTTCAATTACATCGAATTTACAACTTTTACAATACGTTGTGAATTGATCAATTATTTCTGATAATCTTCTATCCCCTCAAATAGGAAATAGGAAAATACTTTGATGATTGGGCTGACAAAACTAATATGTTAACATAATCATTAAAGGAAACAGGGCATTACATACATACAAAGTTTAATCTTCAAACTATAAAGACTTCTCCTCTGCGCAATTTACTACTATGTAAATCGCCCCAATCGATTATAAATTAAATATTTACTGTAAAATTATATTATTCTGGCCAACGGTACGTTCAAAAAGGTTTTAAAATTAAACTTTCCTAAAAAATTCTTTGAAAAAAGCTGGAAATTTACGATGCTTTTTTATTTAATGTTTTTAATTTAAATTAAAAAGGGCAAAAAAATCTTATTTAACAAAGCACATTAAAATTTTATTTTGCAAAGAAAATTATAAGAAACGTCCCCATATTTAAAATTTATTAATTTTAAAACAACAATAAATTAAATAAATTAGAAATTATAATGTAACATAAATATATTTTTTTTTTATAATGTAACATAAATATATTGAAATAATTATGGAATTTCGGAAGGGCAGTTACGATTTCAATGAAACTTCACATAGTGATAGTAGAGGTGTAGGCGAGTTTGTTTTAAGCTTGGGCCATATATACCTACAGGGCGCAGGTCCACGGGGTCCCAAAGTTGGACACATCGGGTATAACATTTTTTAAAAACGATCCTCATTTCTTAAATCAGAACCGATTTTAGTTTAGGCTTCAAAGATTAAAATGTTTACTTTTTAGTGTGCCATAGTGAAGTTTTTTCTCTACAGTGGGTCCAAATTTCACCCGATTTTTGGAGATTTTTTTATTTCATAAAAAAATAGAAAAATTGTATAAAAAATAATTTTGAAAAAAAATTAACGGAGTCAAAAGTTATTTTTTTTTTTTGCCAAAAAAATGGTCACATTTGTTTCTGTTATATAAAAACTTTCTTAGGTAACATATATTATATTTATATTTTTCGGGAAGATAACAAAACACAGAATATTTTATATAAAAAAATTAAAAATTGATTTCTGAGAGAACCAGTGTTTCACAAAATTTACCTATTTTTCTTACAAATTTCAAATTTTCACCCTCGTTTTTCAAACGATATCGGTTGGAAAGATATAACAAAAAAGTATAAATACCATTTTTGAAAACATTTGGTAAATCTAAAAATGTGAATAACGCTTGAAATTAAGCATTAAAAATTCTACTCAGGTGTAAAATTTTTTTCAAAAATATCCATTAACAAAAATTTTATTGCATAATTAAACATGAAAAATGTGCACAAAATCCCAAGTTAATACCTCTTACGCATCTTAATCTTTAACGAATTTTCTTATTATAAATATTATTATACATCTTTAAAAAATAAGATACTATTACCTACAGAATGATGTATAATATGGCTACTTTTACCTTTCAAAGTGTCAAAATTAGCGATCAAAATTAAGAGAAATCGTAGAAAAAAATTTCTCATATAGTTAGCTTCTTAATTAATAGGTAACGTAATGACTTAGGTAATATTATTCGACAGCTAAATCGTTTATGATATACATGAGGCTTTCATTAACAAATATTTTGGAACAGATATTATATTTTTAGTACATGTTCATGCCAAGTAAATATTCTGCGACTTTTAGAACAGGTCAAGCTTTGTAGAATAAGTTGCCATGAATATAAATATAAACGTGGTTAATCCATATTAGATCTCAGTTATAAATAGACATAAAGGAAATCTTATTGAAAATTTCAACTTTGTGTTCCATTTTATTTAAAACACATCACTTCCTTTCAAGAAAAGGTGAATCTTATAACACAATGCGAAGAAAATATGAAAGTCGGTAACACAGTCTCTTATGAAGTTTGAATCAAAGTATTCTGACAGGCTGGATGAAGACATGGAAGTTGTACTTTGTACATCAACTATTGGTACACATTATAAGCAATACAGAGATTTGTGCTCAAAATCCAAGAAACAGCGATTATGCGCAACGCACAGTGGAAATAATTCTGTAACGTTAGGACTACTAGATGTATTTGAATGAAATTTCACATGGCCAATCCTGAGGCATATTCCAATTGATTTGGTGGAGCAAGGGTTATTACCGGGCCTGACGTACATAGGGTGGACCTCCGAAGTTGGTCACCTCGGGTAAAAAAATTTTTATAAAAAATTTCCAAAATTTCATTTATGATTTGATTACACATAGATAGTGCTTATAATTCCCTACAAAAAATACGCTTACATATGTGGGATATTTACACCGAAGTAAAATTTGGACACTTTTTTGGACATGTTTTTAGTCCTAAAATTTTTCTAAAATATTCCCTGGATTCTGTACAAAATTATAAATAATTTTCGTGGGTTGGTCACCTCGTGTATGAATATTTTTTAAAAAATCGCCAAAATTTAATTTATAATTTGATTGAAAAAAATTTACGCATAGATAGCGCTTAAAATTCTCTATAAAAAATACGCTTACATTTCTTTTATTTTAAGCGATATTTGGACCGAAGTGAAATTTTGACTCATTTTTGGACATATTCCCTGGATTCTGCACAAAATTACAAAAAATGGTACTGATAAAAAGTTTTTTTCACTTTAAAATCCATTATTTTCCCCTGCACCATACATTTTTTTATGTTTCTAAAATAATGCTTAATGTAAATGCATGTAAAGCAAAACCGAGGACATTTGGGGTAACCTTAGCAGCATTATCAAAATTTCGTAAATTTTATTTTTTATTTGTGGAGTTCAAAGATGTCAAAGCTGAAATTAAGAAAAAAACACCTTGATTACATACCTACATATGTTTGCTAAACACACATAAAATATTTAATAAGCCACGCCTCTGATAACGACTGAGTACCATTTTACTAAAAAAAAGTCAATTTTTAAAACAAATTTTCTCCGAATCTATTTATGTTCTTGTTTTTATATTATACTAAAATTTTGTAACGACAGCTTTATTTATATAGATTTTATTTAAGTTCAAATATTATTTTTTTACAAAATAAGTTTAGCTCTAATACTTTACTATTTATATATTATTATTTCTCAAGTTATAACCTTTCCAATGATACTAAATACTTGCATAAATAGTTTACACATTCGTTTAAAACTAACTGAACTAACCTTCATCAAAATTTGCAAAACTTAAAATTTTTATCCGTTATTAAAAGAACACCTGAGTTATAGGTATTTCTTCTAATTTTTTTAATAAAATTTAGTGCATTCAAGTCATTATATTCAGCATATTAAAGAATGAAACAATTCGGTATATTTTACAAGTTTCGGTAATATAATACAACAACCAGCTGCAGTCAGCTATTTGATATTCCTTAGTACAGGTAAATTAAGTGGGTCAATAAATTAGTTATATTTTTTTTAGAACATGTTATATACCTGTGGAATATGAAGTATATGTTTTGAGAAACATATGCTTCATATTGCGTATGATTTCAAAGATAGAAGTATGCCTGGAAACTATACTTTTACATTTAAGATGATACGCAATATGAAGTCATTCTCATTTCCATGAGAACAGATGAAAAAAGGCAAATTCAAATTGAATTTAAACAGATGACTGGTCTTAATGCAGATAAACCATTCGTCGACGAAATTTCTGAAAGCTCAAATTAATGGAATTGATGTGAAACTTCTTCGAAAATGTCATGTGGCATTGAGAACAGTTAATATCAAACATCATATAAATGCAGAAAATGTTGAGTTATTCACTACAGGTACTTTAAAGCTTTTGCGATCATTATTTGGATGGAAGAAATTAACACCCATTGTTCACAAAGTACTTCAACATGGTCGTCAGCAATAACTTTGTGAAATTTCTTTAAAATATATTTAATAGTTCAAAAGTTACACATAGTTATTAAAAAATAAGCATAGTGTAATAAGAATGTGACATAGTAAGCTCATTGTTGTTTTTGTAGATGTGCGGTCACTTTATGTTTTATTAGAAAGCTCACGTCCATGTTCACATTAGGTAACATGTCGCAGCGGTAGTCATTGTCTTGTTGTTGTAAAAATAACCAAAATAATGAGTGTCGTTGCTACATATCGCTTAGAGTGAATCTGGACTTTAAAAAAAGCCTAGAGAATGATCTTCACTATTGCGAAATGAAACAGTTAGCGGGAGTTCTACAAAGCTTACGATGTCACATTCTTATTACACTATGCTACTGAACAAAGAAGAGTCTATAAAATGAATGTTTTATATATAATATTGTTTTCTTTTTCATGGACAATCTTCGGAAAAAGATTGTTTCAAAATGAGTTCCTGCTTAGCAATTTTAATATAAAAACAGTGATGTGCAAACAATATAAGGAAAGCATTTTGTTCTATTGTAATTAAAAATAGTAGAAATATTTCAATTGCAAAACAATTTTTTTATTTGATTCATTTTTGGTATATAAAAGCGATTATTTTTTAATTAATTTATTTATTAAATCAGCTATATAAGGTGCGCTGAAAACCTATAAGGTCACTTTTATTTGTTAACTTTTTTATAAATGGAGTGTGACACTTCAGCAGGTAAGCAAAAATTGTGCTTGTATGAAGTTTGACAGTTCTAAGTGCACCTTCGCAAACAATCAATCAGCGTCCCAACATGCCTATATGAAAGACAAATCAGTTGAGATGGCGTGCATTCGCTTGTAGGGTATATAAAAAATGCTCTCGAGCACAAGGAATATTTATTAGTGGCTTTTCTTGATATATAAGGAGCCTTTAATGATGTGGCCCGGATGCTATTAAAATGGGCATGGACAGACTGAACATACTTCTGTCGATTATTGGCATCATATGGAGACTTCTAACCAACAGGGCTATAATATCCACTATAGATGCGGCTACCATATATAGGGTAGCAAATCTCAAGAGGGAGTTCTATCAACACTTCTTTGGAATATTGCCATCAACACAATGCTCAGGGAACTTGATTCCCTGAGGTTCAAACCGTTGCGTATGCGGACGATGTAGCGACGGGCGTATCTGGAAAATATTTGGATATCATATCTCACCGCCAACTCAGTAAATGAATTAAAAGTAGTAGCCTTAGCGTGAATCCAGTAAAAACGGAACTAGTTCTCTTTTCAAAGAGATACAAAATACCATCTTTTCCACTCCCTTGCCTAAATGGAGTTGAATTAAAGGTCTTAGACAGTGCGAAGTATCTAAGTATAGTACTGGACTATAAACTGTCCTTGCTTCAGAACATCCAAGCTAGAGCTTCAAAGGCAAACATTGCCCTTTATATGTTGGAAAGGTTATAGGGACATCATGGGGATTAAATCCTAAAAATACAAAATGGATCTTCGACATACTTATGTATGGAGCGATAGTATGGTGAAAAGCGATGGAAAAATAAACCTTCGACAAAATTCTGCGTAGTTCAGCGCTACTAATTATAGGTGCGCTTCGTACAACACCATCCAAAGCGTTATTCGTTCTGATGAACTGGATGCCAGTGGCTCTAATGGCTAAACAAATTGCCATCATGTCGGCGAGTAGGCTCAGTAACATAGGTGAATGGAACAGTAGCCATGGTCATGCGACAATTTTGGGAATTTCGGTTGACATCCCTGACAATATTGACTATTGTATTTCCAAACCCTTTCTGGACAGAGGTTTCTCAGTCTCAATTTCCAAATCTTCTGAAGGTGTTGATGAAGGTGTAGGAGGAACATTTCCATAAATTTCTGGATAACAGCACTGCTTTTCAAGCGGAGATCCCGGCCATTAGGAGAGCGGTAAATTGGCTAATGTACTATAGGGTATTCAGAGTTGGTGTTCAAATTTGTACCGATAGTCAACCCGCGATTAATTTTTTTTTGGGTGTCTATTCGACATCCAAGCTAGTACTAGTAGGATCTTTAAATGAGACGGCAAGACACTCAAACCTAGAGTTGATCTGGGTAAAAGGTCACTCGCGGATGAACTAGATAGAATTGGTAAAGAAACAGACCAACTAGTTGGTATACCGCTATCATCTTGCAAATATATAATATTGCAGCACTTGTAGAGAATATCTCAAGAAAAATGGACAAACAAGTCCACATGTTCTATCTCGAGACAGTTATGACCCCAGAGCGATCAAAAATTCTGAGTGGCGTCAGCTATGAACTCTTGTATCCATTATTACTGGGCACTGGATTGCTGCTGCGCATGCTAGGAGACTAGGATTCCCTTTTAACGACTATTGAAGAAGTTGCTTTAACGAAGAGAAAGAAACAGTAGAACATTTTCTTTGCCACTGTCCTGTTCTTGCGTATATTAGGACTACAGAATTTGGGAGTCTACATATGCATGGGTTATTTGATCTCTCTGCAATTGATGTCAGACGGATTAGATCTTTTATTCGTGCGTCATGTTGGTTCGATTCGAATCTATTTTTGGACACGTGAAAATAGATTCACATGATTCCTCAGGGTAACGCAACGGGACTAATAGGTCCCAAGTTAGCTGTCTATTTTATACATTCACAGCTGCCCATCTAAACTAACCTGCTTGAATTCGCCTTTATCTCCACTACTTGAACAATAGAATGCTTTTTGAATTCTCCATATAAGTATGCTTTCAAAGTTTTGGGGACAAAAAATATTGATCTGGAGATTGGGATTTTCTTGGGGATATTTTAAATTATTTCGGGAATTTTTTGGGCACAAAGTGATATCCCATTTTAAAATGGGATAATTATTTTGGAAGTGAATTATTTAATGTGATTTTGGTGAAAGGCTTTTAGTTTTCAAGACAAGTGAGAATGCTATATTCGGCTATGCCGAATCTTATATACCTCCACCAATCACACGGTAATTCAAAACTTTTTATTTAAAAATAAAATAATTCTTTGGAAAGTGAAGTCCTAGTTACTTCACAGTTAACATAAGTGTAATACATTTGCTGATTCTTATTGCTTTATTAACGTATTTATTATTTTTCAAAGTTCACAATAACGAAGATTTTGATTTGTAATTTGAGCGAAAATTATATTCCTTATACAACATTTATTTAAAAAAAATAATCTCGTCTAAACTCTACTTAACTGCATTCCATTCATTAATTTAAGCTTTTAGAGAAAAATAAAAAGGAGATTGGTAAGATACCATTTATACCCAAAATACGTTTATTATTCACTATGTAACTTCACAGAGCATTTCAATTACATTGAATTTGCAACTTTTAAAATATGTTATGAATTGGCTAATTATTTCTAATAATCTTCGGTCCTCTCAAATTTATATTAAAACAAGAATTTAACGAAGCGATTAGGAAAATACTTTGATGATTGAGTTGATAAAAAAAAATATGTGAACATTATTATTAAAAGGAAACAGGGAATTACATACATACAAAGTTTAATCTTCAAACTATTAAGACTTCTCCTCTGCGCAATTTACTATTATATAAACCGATTACAAATTAAACATTAACTGTAAAAATATATTATTCTAACTAACAGTACGCTCGAAAAGGTTGTAAAATTAAACTTTCCTAAAGAAATTCTTTAAAAAAGTTGCTAAAAATTAACGATGCTTTTTTATTTAATGACTTTAATTTAAATTACAAAGTGCAAAAAAAAGAAATCATACATAACAAAGCACATTACAATAATATTTTTATAAAGAAAATTATAAGAAAAATCCCCATATTTAAAATTTATTAATTTTAAAATCACAGTGTTGGAGGAGAACACTGCTACGGAACGGGTTACCGTCCCATCACTGTTAACAAGTGTCGTCACTCTTTGTTTACTTGTTAATTCCTATACCCTTAGTATGGTTGTGTAATTATTGCATTGCTAATGAAGCTTGCAAATTTGTGCACGAGAAGATAACAAAGTAAGATAACAAAGTAAAAAGTGCTGCCAAGTTTAAAAAATAACAACTTTGTTAACAAACTAATAATGAAAGGTAACAAACTAATGGACCATAGGTCGAATTAAGAGATTTGTTTTGGACCGGACCACTTGTAGGTGATAGAGGAAGGTCTCAGCATCATTTTGATATAAATTTTATTCACCGCTATAGTTTTTGGTAGAACAAAGTTTTCAAAAAAAGATTTTTTCATATATCCCTCTAGAGGACATTTTGGACCCTAGGTCGAACTGAGTGATTTGTTCCTGGACTGGACCACTTGGAGGTGATAGAGGAAGGTCTCAGCTTCATTTTGATACATATTTTATTCACCGCTATAGTTTTTGGTAGAACAAAGTTTTCAAAAAAAGATTTTTTCATATTTCACTCTAAGGGACATTTTGGACCCTAGGTCGAACTGAGTGATTTGTTCCTGGACCGGAGCACTTGCAAGTGATAGCGGAGCGTCTCAGCATCATTTTGATATACATTTTATTCACCGCTATAGTTTTTGGTAGAACAAAGTTTTCAAAAAAAGATTTTTTCATATATCACTCTAGAGGACATTTTGGACCCTAGGTCGAACTGAGTGATTTGTTCCTGGACCGGACCACTTGGACGTGATAGTGGAGGGTCTCAGCTTCATTCTGATATACATTTTATTTACCGCTATAGTTTTTGGTAGAACAAAAATTTCAAAAAAAGATTTTTCATATTTCACTCTAAGGGACATTTTGGACTCTAGGTCGAACTGAGTGATTTGTTCCTGGACCGGACCACTTGGAGGTGATAGAGGAAGGTCTCAGCATCATTTTGATATACATTTCATTTACCGCTATAGTTTTTCGTAGAACAAAGTTTTCAAAAAAAGATTTTTTCATATTTCACTTTAAGGGATATTTTGGACCCTAGGTCGAACTGAGTGATTTGTTCCTGGACCGGACCACTTGAAGGTGATAGCAGAGAGTCTCAGCTTCATTTTGATATACATTTCATTTCCCGCTATAGTTTTTCGTAGAACAAAGTTTTCAAAAAAAGATTTTTTCATATTTCATTTACCGCTCTAGTTTTTGGTAGAACAAAGTATTGAAAAAAACAATGATGGTGGTGCCCGGATTGCAACGTACCAGCCTTTGAAATAAATGTAAATAATCTGGCAGCCCAGAAATAAATATATTAACAGTTTAAAAACTTGGCACACCTTTTATACTAACATGGCCACCAAGACGGATTTTTACAAGGTGGTTTCGATTAGACATGTAGCCTTCAGTTTTCTGAAGTGTCAAACTGCACATATAAAAAACTTTTGGAACGAACCTTTTTAAATCTGGCTTGGTAACCGTCAAATTTTATTTTCCATCAATGAAACAGCAGGTAAGTGTTTTTTTAATTGATTAAAAATAAGATTTTTAAGTGATAATAATAATTTATATAGTTAATATGTGTGAGTTTAAATTGTGATTTAAAAAAAATAGTGATTTTTTCTTTTTTCAAAAAAAAAAATTTTGTGTATGGTAATAGAGCTGCCGCGTAATTAAAAATAATTCTGAAAATGGGATTTTTTAAATTCCCAAATAAAAAAAATTATTTTGTAATTTTGCAGAAATAAATATTCTTTTTATTTTTATTTTGTTCTATCGCCATATCGAAAAATTATGGCGCAAAAGCAAAATAAAACTATCGCGAAAAGGAACTCGGTACAAAAAAGAAAACTATCGACATATCAAAAAAGTGTCGCCATATTGAAAAAAATATTAAGAAAAACTATCGTTTTATCGGTAATATATGAAATTACAAACGGATCGACAAAATTATATAAAATTTAGAAAAAAATCAAAACATGAAATTTAAAATGAATTTTTATTTTTTATTTTTTTATTATATATTTATTAATACGCGCAGAAAGCTCAAGCGAGGGAAGACCACTATCAATAGAAGGAAGACTAAGCTTAAGCAAAGAAAGGCCATTAGAAGGAAGACAAAAAACTTACAAACTTGGAAAGAGGGTAATAAATGTAAATTTTCACTAATACCTTTTATTAACTTTAATAATAGAATTATTTTAATACTAAATATAAAAATATTTAATAATAATTTTAAAGTATTTTCTAAATTAATATATAATATAAGAATATATAAAGAATAATTTATAATTAGATAAATTAGTTTAATAAAATATTGATTTCAAAAAATTTTACAAATAAAAAATTTTTAACAATATATAATTTTTAAACTTTTTTTTTTTTTTTTTTTGTTACATCTAGAGGCGAAATTTCATCATCAGAGTAAGACGTAAGTTTAGTTATTGTTCAAATGATTTAAAGACCATACTGTTAAATTGCTCATTTTTAGAGGATTTGCAGATCATTTCTTCGAAAAATGTTAAATTATTTGAA
Organism: Protocalliphora azurea; assembly: GCA_932274085.1. Taxonomy (NCBI): domain Eukaryota; kingdom Metazoa; phylum Arthropoda; class Insecta; order Diptera; family Calliphoridae; genus Protocalliphora; species Protocalliphora azurea. The sequence continues at coordinate 74,061,706 of OW026520.1, forward strand.
ATTATTATTGAATCGTTAAATGCTATTTGAAAAAAATCTAAATATAATAAGCTTCAAAATAATTTAAAAAATAGAAGAAGGATCTGTAGTATGGCAAAAACCTTGCTGAAAACACGCAAGGTAATAAAAGTAGACACATTTAATAGTGCTACGAAAAAGGCAATCTTCAAAATATACATAAGCTGGAAACATTAAGAAAATGTAAATCTGAAGGTAATTATGATAAATATTATCATCCAGATCCAGTTTACGCTCTTATTTTGATGAAAGATGGTCCGTATAAAAATTATATACAACTAGTTGCTTCTCCATTAACAGTTTATACATGGGAAAAGCATACGTTTGAAACTTTTTCCAGTAATGTAAAAATTCTTGAAGATTCAAAATATACATTTCATATTGATGCATCTGGCGAAAGCATGAAACACGTAAAATGTGCTGAAAAGAGAATTTTGACATATAAAATTGTTTTACGAATTTCAGAAATAAAAAAAATTTTAACAATTGCGGAAGCAATTCTTTCTCGCCACACACTCAAATTTGTGCTTTTCTGGACAAATTGAAATTGTTCATGAAAGAGAGCAATACTAAATATCAGTTCAAATGGCCTTATTGCAGACGGGTTTGTACTGATGTAAGTCCCGCATTATATGGCGCAGTGTTGAAAAGTTTTAATAATCAAACATTATTGGAATACCTTATAGTGTGTGCTAAGTATCTAAATAATGTTAAATTAAATTCAAAGCTCAAACCTGATTTTGTTATCTTGCAGTGGTGTAAATGTCACTATATAAATATAATTTGCAAAGATTTAAACTTAAAATTAGGTAAAAACCATATTTTAAAACCCTTGCTTAAGAATGCTTTAGTAGCGGCATTTAGTTTAAGCAGTATGGAAGAGTGTGAACGTTGGTTTAAGCATATTTTTACTGTTTTACTGTCGCCGTTTAAAACTTCTTTATTTGAACAAAGTTTCGAAATATTACATCAATGCATAATAGAAATTACTGATGAAAACTTAAGTAAGGAATATACGATTTACGATTATGAAAAAATCGACTTTTTGGAATCAGTTGCACTTAATAGTCCTTTTCGGAAAATTTTTCTTTCGATATACGAGGATATTAAAACTGCATTGAAAAATGTTACAACAGGTCGTTGCGTAAATCAATACCGCAACGATGATATGTGTACGTTTTTGTTAAATAAATATTGCCCTTTTATTGTACTTTGGACAAACGTTATGGGCATTCATGTTGATACATCTGGGGAGCATATAAGTAATGGCCCGATTGAATTTTCTTATTATTTGCAAAAACATGTTATACTACCGCACAAATCTGTAAGACCAGATGTTTTCGTTAAAATAATGAGAATTGATTATCTAAGTTCCTTAAAGGAGTTACGATATAATTATAAAATGTTTGGGTCAGTTGATAAGGAAATAGAGAATACAATTATTTTAAGCAAAAATGAGTTAAATGAAAAGCATAACAATAGTAGAATAATTAAAGAGCATTCTTATATTTGTTCAACTCCAAGCGAAAAAAACAAGACTCCACACTGGATATAAGTGTTAAAGTAATAGAAAAAGATCACAGTTATTCTCAAGCAAGTGGGAATATTAAGACAGAGCCCGAAGAAGAATGGGGGAAGTTGAGTCAAAAAAAAAAACAAAAAACAATTCCTAAAATAATGCATGAAGCAAAGGCAAGTAAGAAGGTTTCAGAAATTCCTAAAAATAATAGTAATGCGATTCAAAAAGATAACTTTTTTCTATTTAAATTTGATGAATTATTTTCTGAAATTAATAATAGAATAGACTCTATAAATGTTCGATTTACCGATTATTTAGAAAAGTTTAAAAATTATATATTGTTGAAAATTTTTTATTTGTAAAATTTTTTGAAATCAATATTTTGTTAAACTAATTTATCTAATTATAAATTACTCTTAATATATTCTTATATTATATATTGATTTACAAAATACATTTAAATTATTATTAAATATTTTTATATTTAGTATTAAAATAATTCTATTATTAAAGTTAATAAAAGGTATTAGTGAAAATTTACATTTATTACCCTCTTTCCAAGTGTGTAAGTTTGTTGTCTTCCTTCTAATGGCCTTCCTTTGCTTAAGCTTAGTCTTCCTTCTATTGAGCCTTCCTTCCATTGATAGTGGTCTTCCTTCGCTTGAGCTTTCTGCGCGTATTAATAAATATATAATAAAAAAATAAAAAATAAAAATTCATTTTAAATTTCATGTTTTGATTTTTTTCTAAATTTTATATAATTTTGTCGATCCGTTTGTAATTTCATATATTACCGATAAAACGATAGTTTTTCTTAATATTTTTTTCAATATGGCGATACTTTTTTGATATGTTGATAGTTTTCTTTTTTGTACCGAGTTCCTTTTCGCGATAGTTTTATTTTGCTTTTGCGCGATAATTTTTCGATATGGCGATAGAACAAAATAAAAATAAAAAGAATATTTATTTCTGCAAAATTACAAAATAATTTTTTTTATTTGGGAATTTAAAAAATCCCATTTTCAGAATTATTTTTAATTACGCGGCAGCTCTATTACCATACACAAAATTTTTTTTTGAAGAAAGAAAAAATCACAATTTTTTTTAAATCACAATTTAAACTCACACATATTAACTATATAAATTATTATTATCACTTAAAAATCTTATTTTTAATCAATTAAAAAAACACTTACCTGCTGTTTCATTGATGGAAAATAAAATTTGACGGTTACAAAGCCAGATTTAAAAAGGTTCGTTCCAAAAGTTTTTTATATGTGCAGTTTGACACTTCAGAAAACTGAAGGCTACATGTCTAATCGAAACCACCTTGTAAAAATTCGTCTTGGTGGCCATGTTAGTATAAAAGGTGTGCCAAGTTTTTAAACTGTTAATATATTTATTTCTGGGCTGCCAGATTATTTACATTTATTTCAGAGGCTGGTACGTTGCAGTCCGGGCACCAACATCATTGTTTTTCTCAATACTTTGTTCTACCAAAAACTATAGCGGTAAATGAAATATGAAAAAATCTTTTTTTGAAAACTTTGTTCTACCAAAAACTATAGCGGTAAATAAAATGTATATCAAAATGAAGCTGAGACCTTCTACTATCACCTCCAAGTGGTCCGGTCCAGGAACAAATCACTCAATTCGACCTATGGCCAAAAATGTCCCTTGAGTGAAATATGAAACATTTTTTTTTGAAAACTTTGTTCTACCAAAAACTATAGCGGTAAATGAAATGTATATCAAAATGAAGCCGAGACCCTCTGCTATCACCTCCAAGTGGTCCGGTCCAGGAACAAATCACTCAGTTCGACCTATGGTCCAAAATGTCCTCTAGAGTGAAATATGAAAAAATCTTTTTTTGAAAACTTTGTTCTACCAAAAACTATAGCGGTAAATAAAATGTATATCAAAATGAAGCTGAGACCTTCCACTATCACCTCCAAGTGGTCCGGTCCAGGAACAAATCACTCAGTTCGACCTATGGTCCAAAATGTCCTCTAGAGGGATATATGAAAAAATATTTTTTTGAAAACTTTGTTCTACCAAAAACTATAGCGGTAAATAAAATGTATATCAAAATGAAGCTGAGACCTTCCACTATCACCTCCAAGTGGTCCGGTCCAGGAACAAATCACTCAATTCGACCTGTGGCCAAAAATGTCCCTTGAGTGAAATATGAAAAAATCTTTTTTTGAAAACTTTGTTCTACCAAAAACTATAGCGGTGAATAAAATGTATATCAAAATGAAGCTGAAACCTTCCACTATAACCTCCAAGTGGTCCGGTCCAGGAACAAATCACTCAGTTCGACCTAGGGTCCAAAATGTCCCTTAAAGTGAAATATGAATAATCTTTTTTTGAAATTTTTGTTCTACCAAAAACTATAGCGGTGAATAAAATATATATCAAAATGAAGCTGAGACTCTCCTCTATCAACTCCAAGTGGTCCGGTCCAAAACAAATCTCCCAATTCGACCTAGGGTCCATTAGTTTGTTATCTTTCATGATTAGTTTGTTAACAAAGTTGCGACTGTTAACTTGGCAGCACTTTTACTTTGTTATCTTACTTTGTTAAGTTCACGCCGACTGCAAATTTTGTTGTTAGTTTAAATTTTTCTTGTTTTTTTTTTGTGGTTCACAATAATAATTTCTTAATTTTAAGTATAGTAGCGTAGTAAAATAGTAGTAAAATAAAAAAGGTACTCTTCGAATAATTTAATTAAGTATTTTTAATAGTTATTTTTTTACGCGACATTTTTTGGCAACTGTGACAAGATAGCAGTTTTAAAGTTTATTTAAATAAAAATGTATTTATTTAAATTGGACTTTCAGAATTCTTGACTTGTAGAATTTCTGCATAATATTTACAGAAATAATTCACCCTTTGGTGCAACACAACCGCTCGTGGAACAGTTGCAATTATATTCGAGGAATTCTTGAAGCCAACTTTAAATGCTGTCTTTATTAGTAGAACAAAATAAAATTTGTAAATTTTGTAATTTCTAATTCATTCTTAATTTTGGAATGCTTGGTCCGCTTTTTTAGAATTTGTGTAATATTTGTAAAAAATATTTCGTGGAACAAAATAAACATTATTTTGTATTATCAAAAATATTTTTTGTAGTTTGAATATAACTTTTTCTTGGCTCAAATATATAAAAATTTATATGGTTCAAATAAATAAAAAAATAAATTTTTTGTTCGTCGAAAAAATTGTTTGTAATAAGTGATTTTCAATTTTCCTTTTTTTAGGTTTTAGAAATTTTTATAAGTTTTTCAAAATGAATAGACGATATTACGCATGAAGCGAACAATGCAAGTGGTTCTGAATTGGCATCGTTAAAACAACAAAGGACCACGATGAAGCGAAACATTTCGAATATAAAAAAGAAAATTGAAAAGGATGGGGACAAGACTGACGGTACGATTTTCCAATGTCTGCTTGAAACTTTAGAGTCGTATTTCAAGCAGATTTGCCATATTCAAGGGAAAATTTAAAAGGTCTGTCCCTCCGATGATACACAAAGCGATTTGGGAGAAATTTATATTGCAGCCAAAGCAAAATTGTTGTCGATCTTAAACAAAATTCGCTTTGTTTGCCTTGAAATTATCTCTCTTTGGTGGAGAGTACGCAGATTATAAAGGAATCATAACGTCGTTTAACAATATGTTATATGACAACTCGTTCATAACTGCAGTTGGTAAATTTAATTATTTATTAACTTGTCTTTCTGATCCAGTACCAGCAGCCGTAGAACCGTTTCAAGTGACAGATGATAATGGTTAAGGGAGAGGTACGACAATAAAATTCTAATTTTCCTAGAACATATCTCTGCCCTTTTCTACATTTCCGAAATGTCCAAAGGTGATTGCGATTCGTTACGAAACATTATAGATACCGTTTCTGCTATTCGTGGTTCGCTCTTATCGCTGGGATCAGAACTCATTGTCATGAATGCCATCATAATACATATCGTCTTGTCTAAGATGGATGAAGGATCCAAAGAAGATTATGATGAAAAAAATTTTCAAATCGTTGCCCATTTGGGATACCTGATGTTTGGAGCCATCAATGTCAATTTCTGGAAAGTCATAAAAAAAAGAATCAAAAAATTCTTCTATTGGTCCTAAACTAAAATTGAACTTTGCTCGCTAAGCAAATACATTCGTAAATTCGAACGCTAATTCAACTAGTGCATACTACAACAGCTCTGAGCATCATCTTGCCATCTGTTCTTCGTTTTTATCACTTGTAGTCTCGGAATGTTTTAATTTCGTAAAACGTAATAGGCACTACATAAACTGCCTTCAAAAGGGTAATTTAGTCTCGGAATGTCCCTCTAAAAGTCGTTGTTGAGTTTGCCAGTCCGCTCATCATAGTTTTTTACACATGTTCGTTCGACCTAAACCACCTTCAGAAAATATTACGCCTATCGAAGGGCCATCAATTAGTAGTGCCATTTCTTTAGTAGCTCGTTCGTTCAAAAGAGCCCTAATACTAACTGCTGTGGTTCTTATCAAAGATAACTTTTGTTATTTCTAACCGGTAAGAGTCCTTCTCGATTCTTGTTCTGAAATTAATTTCATTACAGAAGAAACTGCAAAATGACTCAAATTTCATTTTCTACAGAATTGTCAAAATGTTTCTAGAATTAGTGAAATTCATACCAAAATTTATTTTTGTGTTTTAGCAACAATTAATTCTCGTATTGGCCAGTGGTCATCGACTTTTGCTGTAACAAAATCCATTTCTGCGCGACAACCTGGCGAATATATGGATACTTCGAAGTAGAAAATTCCAGAAACAATACAACTAGCAGACCCGTTTTTCTACAAGCCACAACGGATAGATTTACTGATTAGTGCCGAAGTGTTTTTTGATTTGTTGCGCGATGGACGCATTTCATTAGCACATGGTATATCTTGCCTCGTAAATACCATTTTTGGATGGATTGTTGGTGGTAAATTTAACTTTCAATAAAATTCTTCGCCCCTTACATGCAATTTAGCACTATATTCTTCAAAATTTTGATAACACATTAAGAAAATTCTTGGAAGTTAAAGAATATGTAAGTGGTCCTCAGAAATTCACTGAGCAGGTTCACAAGAGCAGGTATGTAAAAAACATTTCATCGAATATACAAAAATTGATTCAGTTGGACGTATGCCATTTAAACAAGGTCCTATTTGATTAGGTGACTCTTTCGAATATAGTAAAAAACGACTTTTGTCGCCCGAAAGTAAACTTGATCGTTATCCCACTTTAAAGTCTAAGTACGTGGATTTTATGAACGAATAAAATTCGGCCGCATGTCACTCTGCAATTGCCCTCTTTTGTATTCACATTGCATCATACCTCATAATTGTGTACTTCATGTTATTTTCGATGGGTTAGCTCGAACAACCTCGAATCATACCCTGAATGATATACTCATCGTTGGCCCAACAATTCAATAAGATTTGATTACAACATTATTTCCGTTTCGTTTGAATAGATTCGCTCTTACTGCAGACATATATAAAATGTACCGCCAATTCCTAGTCGATGAATGTGATCGTAAATTTCAACTGGTTCTTTGGAGAGCAAGTAAAAAAGTGAACCTAGTGTGTTTCAACTGACTACCGTTTCATATGGGCACTCAGCTATTTAACTATTCTAAGTTTGTTTTTTATCGCCGATCAACATAGTTAAAAGTTTTCTATTGATTCAAAGGTACTTTGTGAGGATTTATATGTTGACGATGTCCTCGATAGCCTCGAAACATTAGTAGTCAAGAAAATTGAAATTATTAAAGTTCTCAGTTCCCATGGTCTTCAGTTCGCAAAATGGAATGGTAATTGTCCAGATTTAGTTACTAATACTGATGAAAAAGTTGCTATTAAAACGGTTGAAGAAGACATTGCAAAAACTCTTGGAATGTTCTGGAATCCAATTCAGAACATATTTCTGTTTCGTTTTGATTTGCCAGTTAGAATTTTCGATTTTGGTCTGTTGAGTCCCACTGTAGTTCGTAGTAAAATGTTGCTTTAAGAATTGTGGGTCCAAAATATCGATTGGGATGATTACTTCAACTCTGGTTTGATAAAATTTTGGCTCCAAATTAAAGAAGGTTTGGAGCACATTCATCATTTCGTTATGTTTTGACTTTAAAAAACCTTCTCGGCGTGATACATGAATTTATAGGTGCCTCGCAACGAGCATTTGGATGCTGTATTTATTATTGTGTTTCGAAAATGGTTCCTACAAAATCACTTTATTAATCGCAAAATCTAAGGTAGCTCCAATTAAAGTCCAGTCCATGTCTCATCTCGAATTATGTGCTGCCATATTATTTAGTAGAACTTGGTCTATGATTAAACCAAAAATCGCAAAATTTGGTATCTTCCATTTGCAATTCCGATCATACTAGAAATGTCCAATGCCGATATGTGCCATAAAAATGTAATCCAACTGATATCGCAAATTGGCCCCTAAATGTAGAGACCTATTCTACAGAAATCTTGGAAAGTAGAAAAACAGTCGTCTTTAAATTTACCACAAATGTTAGAAGCAAATCCAAAATATAAAAAATCATCGAAAGTCATTTATCAGTAGTAGGGAAATGGGAAGGCAATAATTGTTTTTGTTTTTAATAAGGAGTAATTTTCGTAGAACAATTTTAAAGAGGAAATTGTTTGTATGAAATTGAAAACTAATGAATTTACTTTCTTTACTAATTTTTCCTTGTATATGCGTTAATAGGAGGAAAAATTGTTTTGAATTTTATGAAATTGAAAACCAATGTATTTATTTTGTATAATAATATGTATGTAATTATGTTAAAAGTACATACAAACAATTTAACAGGAGACAATTTTTTTATTTTTTTAACTTAATTGTGATGAAATTAAAAACTGATGACTTATATAAATACCATTTGAGTATTTTTGGTTTATTCATCTACATATTTTTATATGGTTATTTTTGTTTTAGTAAACTGGAAAATAAACTTGAGAATTGTTTTGTTTATATATATATAACCTTGTGTAAGGTTTTTGACATTAATGAGGATATATTTTATGTTGCTGAGTAAGGTCATGATTAATTTTGAATATTATAATAACAAATTAAGAGGGAGTATATTTTATTTACATAATTAGTATATAACTCAATATTTCTATAAGAAACCTAAATTAATATTATTCTCTATTTGAAATATTAATGAGAAATACTCAAAGTATTCAACTTACTTATTTAAATTTAAAGGAGTATTTTTTGAATTTGTATAAAAAGAGGAATCACATCATATTTGTGATCATAGGTCTGAGGATTACTTCAAAGTACAATTAACAGAATGGTAAGCTATCACTATTGGAAAATACATTTAAGTTTTCATGTATTTATAAATTTCCTATTTTTATTTTTTAGATGTATGAACAAATTATTAAGTTGTCTCTTGGTATTAAGGCAGAGTATATAAAAATTGATGATATTCCCTTACATCAGCCATTCAAAATTTTAAAATTTGAGCGGAAAGAAACACAAAATGGATCAAAAGTTATCACATATTTTAATAACAATATATGGTTTTATTTATCGCAACGATTCATGAACTTTTAAACAAGGAAGATCGCCAATTAAAACAATTGAATTATAAAAACTGGACTATTATTTGCAAAGGTAGTCAATCTTCAAATGGGCTTGCAATATTTGAACTTAGTTATAGGTAAAATTTTATAAATAAAACAGCCTTTTTAATTTTTTTTATTTAATAAAAACATATTAAACTTAAATAGTATTTATTATTATTTTATTTACACAATACTTAAAAATTATTTTATATCTAAATTAGGAAGAAGATCCTCGTCTTCGTCCATTATTTTTTTTATATTGCTCTGGAACTGAGTATGCTGTGACATCAAGATTTAGTAGAAGATTCTCATCTTCCTCCATTAGTTCCTTATATTCTGGAACCAAATTCAATGTTGTGCCCCTGAAGGAGCTGCAGGCTCCAAACAGTTTGAAAAATCTTTCGCTTTATTTTTATGGAAATTATGTTGTTTCATAAAATGCCTTTCTTATTCCACTTTGTGAAAAAGGTCTGATTAACACAAAATTCACATGCAAGCTTCTGCCTGTCCATGTTTGAAGCAATTCTTAATTAAAAATTACTTTATTAATACACCTCTGCATTAAGAATTTTCTTTCAATTTAATAATTCCTGGAAAATTAAAAGTTTTTCCGTTAAAAAATAAAAACATGTTGGTAGGGATATGCATACATAAGTGTGTATCTGTATGTGTAAGTGTATAAAAATGTCAAACCTTTCATCAGTATTTAAATATATTTTTTCATTAGTCTGTTGATTTAATTAAAAATGATTACACGTTAATTTTAAATAATATTCCATTTTATAAATACCAAATAAATGCAAATCAATTTTTGTGGAAAGAGAGATGCTTGAAGAACATGAGATCCTTCATTGTTCGGAATGTTGGAAATGGTTCTCAAAAGAAAAACATCTAAAGGAGCATGAAAGGACTCGTGCCAGCACATCCCATGTTAGTGGTAGAACGGAGCCTTCCACTTCTAATAAATTTATTTCTATTAAAAGTGCTTTAAAAAAAAGAATTCTGACATACCTCTACAGAAACCAAAAAGAGGAAATTCCACATTCTCAAGAGGTTTTAGAAGATGTAAGCCATGATATTTTTGAAATTTTGGAAAATGCTATAAATATAAACATAGTACTGAAATACAATTTAGAAGTAGAGTACGAATGCATTAAAATTATAGAAGATGAAATAATGCTAATCACCATTAGCATAGAACAAAAATGTCACTCATAACCATAAGTGATAGTATTGAAGAATCTTTGAAAGCACAAGACATTTGGCATTTGGAAATAAATATAAATAAGGCTTTATTCATTAGAGGCTCCAAATATATACCAATACCACATTGGATAAAGAAAAAGATGCCTGTTTCAACTATCCAAATGATAATGAATATTGTTTCAAATGGTGTATCATCGCTTCATTCTTTTATAATGAAACAAATGGATTTGTGAATTGTAATTGTAATGTAATTTCTAAATATTCAAATACATGAATATTTATCAACTGTTAAATTTTGAAAAACTAGAATTTCCAATGAAATTGAAAGACATAAAAATATTTGAAACTAAAAATAAAAATATTAGCATTAATATATTTGGCTGCAAAGGTAATACTATAGTCGGATCATATAAAAATTGATGATACCTACCTCTCATCTGCGGTAAAGAATCATCACATAAATCTTCTTCTTAATGGTGTCTCTACGTTTTTATTAAAGATATCGGTAATTTAAATAAAAAATTTAACCATATATATTTTATAAATTAAATTATTATTATTCAAATATTTCAGATTAGTAAGATCAAGCTTAACATCCCATGGACGAGTTCACATTTGTAATGCATGTCTTCAGTACTCTCCAAATGAGAAGATAATGCAAGACCATGATCTTAATTGCAAAAAAGTGTTACCGAAAATGCCAGAGGGTGATGATAGCATTCTATATTTTAAAAACTATCAGAAGTACTTAGATATATCGTTCGTTGTATATGTTGTAAATATATAAAAACATAGCTTGTGCATTTAGTTATTATATTGTTACGAAATTGTACTTGAATTCAAATATAACAGTTTTAACGGATGGTTTATATCTTTCTCAATGCTTCTATGCATTTCCGTTTTTGTTAACAGCAGTTAACATAGCTGTAAACATTATTAACATAGTTCTAAACGTACAACATTGAATAAAAAGCTTTCACCATTGTTTTTAAGTATGGCAACACTAAATGTTTAAGCTGCTAACATTAACATCAAAAGCTCTAGTTTGTCCGTTAAGAACATTGTAGAAAGAAATAGAGCTTTCAAGAAACATCTAGTAGGTAATACAGTGTATATAAATTGGCCGTGAGAACACCATTGAGTCAGTCTAATTGGAAGCGTCGTTAAGTAAAGACAAATTAACTGCCTTGGCTGTATAATCTTGTACATTATTAAAGTGTGTGATATAGTGTGTAATTTAAGTGTGTGTTTATATTAGAACGCAAGTGACTATTTAAACTGTTATTGTTGCACTTTTTTTTTAAATAAAATAAAGAGTCGTTACAACTTTTAAACTACTAAACTGCTGTTATTTGCAATCAAATTACCGGTTTATTTAATGGAAATAAACGACCGTTTTTAAAAGGTAAAAACGTAACAATATTAAGTGTAGTTTTAATGATAATTTAGTTAAGTTTAATATTTATTTTGGTAATAATGTTCCTACTAAATTCATAGACAATTTAATTAATGATGCAAAAAAATTTACGGAAACTACTTAAATAAGGTCGTACCAATGGCAGCACCCTCCATTGATGATAGAATTCTGTGCAATCTCTCAACAACTAGTCACATATATAAACAAATTTTAGGAGCGGATAAAGTTTATAACAGTTGAAGAAAATCAGAGATTTGAAGTTCGGTTTTTAGACTCCTTTCGTTTTATGGCCTCGAGCTTTGAATCTATAGCCAAAAATTTAAATGACAGTGATTTTCAAACTCAAAATAAAACTTATAATCAAAAACAACAGTTTGATTTAATAAGAAGAAAAGGAGTATTTCCTTATTCTTATATTGATTCGCTTGTGTGGAGTTGACAGATCACCCATCGAGCGCGTCTACAGGTGGCGGATAGGGGGAGCTTTGTCATTATTGAGATTGTCAAACCTAAGTAATGACACTAGCTCAGGCCGTGTCTAGTCACTGCCCGCGGACCAAAACTGTCACCACTTGTAAAGTTAATGTGGCTGGTAGCTGTGCCGAGAACCTGAATGGCTAGTTAGTGGTTAAAGAAGACTAGTCGCTAACAACTCCCCTCCGAAGCCAGGGCACGGTTCGGTTTTAAATGTTGAGCAGCCTAGTCCATGTACGCCGTCAATGCATGGATGGTCTAACCCATTACGATTACACTCTTGAGATAAAAAATTAATAGAAAAGAAAAATTAACAAAATAAACAAATAAAAAACTATGAGGAAGACGGAAAACAAACAGCAGGAGGTGGCAATCCCACCAAATGGGTTAAACCGGCTTCCAATTCTGGAAGAAGAAGCAGCGAGGTGCCTCTGAGCTTCGCACCAAGCACCTTAAAAGCTGCTCCCGCCAGAAGGGCCTTCTCTTTCTCCTCAGGAACTTGTTTCCCTCAACTGGGCTAAATCACTGTTGGCCGAATCGCAGCGTATCCCTCCCCACACGTCGAAGGGCGGGCCTATGTTCGGCAACGTTCGGAGGATGAGGCTCAGCCGCAAAACCAACAGCTCGGGACCAAGCGTCTAAAGCCCTACAATCCGATGAACAGGTCGTATAGTGAAATTGCTAAAGGCCGTCTTATACTAGCTGTCATCGATAGAAGCGATCCAGATTGCGCTATATCCCACACAAACTGGGATATGGTGCGCAAGAAGCTGATGGGAGTCTTCTCGAAAGTTCTGAGAGAGAACCCTGGACCCTCCCCCCAGTGTGATAATGCGGGATGGTACCGCAACCGTGTCAAGTTATTGGCCTGCTCAAACGAGCGATCGGCACTGTTCCTGAAGCAAGCGATTGCTCTTTTGGATGGCCTATGGTAAGGCGCTAGACTGGACGTGGTTTCCATTGAAGAGATCAAACGTCGGTCTAGGGCCATAGCCCGAGTACTGGACGTATCATCCAAATAGGAAGAGATTATGGAATTCATTCGGGTCGGAAACCCTGAGATCCCTACAGGCGACTGGAAGGTGATCAGAGTATCCGACGGATAATCCAGGAAGATTGTGATCGTTATGAACAGGGAGTCACTGCCATCTCTTGGTGAGAAAAGTGGAAAGATCTACTAAGGTTCTGAGTCGATCTTCCTACAAGTTTACCGAGGGGATGACAGAGACAGATCGGTTCAGATCAAACTCCAGAAGCAATGTCTTGTGAGGAGACAACTAGTTCTCTTGCTCAGGAGGACACTCACTCAAACTCTGAGTTTGTGGGTGATTTTTTAAGCGAGTGGACGAAGTAGTTGACGAGGAAGCCTTCTTGGACTCCGACCAAGGTGACGTCAACGTCACAATCATCCCAAAGCACACACATGGTGAAGATAACGCAAGTTAATCTTCACCATTGTAAATCACCCTCTGCTGCGCTGCTCCTCCGAATGATAGAAAGAGGAGAGGAGCACTAGTCCAGGAACCATAGATCGTTAGCGATAAGGTTTGCGGACTATGTTCGGACAACTTTAAGTTGCTACACGCTGCGGGATCAGGTAGAATACGATCTTGTATAGTAGCAAGCAAAAAACTTAGTATCTTCATTCTCTCTAATTTACCCAGGATTAAACCCTTTCAAAACAGAAGGTAGACAAACTGGACTGTACAAAATGATATTCTGTTCCAACACCTCCCAAATCCCCTGAGCATCAAAAGTTGCGATGATATTGGGTCCTGTGTCAAGACGCTAACGGACGCTTTTGATACAGCGACTTCTGTTGCAAACAGACCCATAATCTGCAGGGGTAGGAGTAAACCACACTGGTGGAACTTGGAGATAGTCGAGACTCGTAAAGAATGTCGCAGTCTACTTAATGAAGCCAAGAGAATAGGAGACTGGTCTGTTTATAAGTCCTCAGTTAACAAGTTTAAAAACCAGAAAAGAAATGCGAAACGAAAATCCTGAAGGGCTTCTGTAGCAGCGTAGAAAGACACTCTGAGACCAGCCGATTTCGTAAAATTCTGGCATCATCATATACTGTTCCAAGTTTCAGAAACCTTGTGGCAGTTGAAAAATGAGCGGTCAAGAGACCTTAGATGCCTTAATGGATGCGCACTTTCGTGGCAGTCTCCCTTTAACGGGATGCTCTGTAATATCTTCATAGGTCATCAATGATGTTCCAATTTCCATAAGGGATAGTGAACTGAGATTTAACTCAGATTTACTCAACATGCTTGTCATGTGCTTATATCCCTGAGTCATGGGTTAGATATACAGATGTGGTCGAGATTAACGTGGGCACCTGTCATGACAGCCTTATCCCACGGTGGTCTCACCACCGGGTGAGGTACAATGCGCCAACCAACGCCCCCATGTGCCTGTTAAGAACACACAGGTGGCAATTCGAGAGACTCATTGTCTGGATAAGTCCACTCCCCCTTGCTTAGGAGTTGGAGCTATCTAACCTCCTGCCGCACTATTGGCGACTCGTGTTGCTATGCAACACCACATCGGGACTATAAACCCCTTCCTGCGATTTAGGTTTAAACCAACAACCACCACGTGAACTCCCCGAAGGGCCTCATCCAACAGCCAGTCCAGTGCGACAACACCGAATCGATGTTGCCGCACCAGGGGCTACTGGCTCCCGTGGTACCAGATTGTGTTAAGTCTCTGGTCAGGCCCCGAAGGTCCTTTTTTCCCATTATAGACCCCAGACAAGTCCAGGCAATGGTGCACCTATATGTACCTGCCAAACTGTTACGCTCTCTAGGACCGAAGCTATCCTAGAGTGTAACATGACCAAGAAGATAAGCCGCCGTGGCGGGGGTTAGATATACAGTGGTCTTTATCCCTAAAGGGGGTAAAACCTCATACATAAGACCGAAGGACTTCAGACCTATCAGTCTGTCGTCCTTCCTCTTGAAGGCACTGAAAAGGTTAATCGATCTATATACACCTACGAAAAACGATCAACCCTTGCTTATTATCAGCGTTTCAACATGCCTATATGAAGGGCAAATCTGTTGTGACTGCATTACATTCGCTCGTAGGGTTAAAAAAGCTCTCGAGTATAAGGAATATGTATTAGTGGGCTTCCTTGATATAGAAGGGACCTTTATTAATATGATTCCGGAGGCAATCGAATTGTCCCCGGGGAAGACTGGACATTCATCAGTCGATCATCAGCCTCTTATGCAGACTTCTAACCAATAGGGTTAAAATATCCAGCATGGGTGCGCCTACCATTTACAGGGTAGCAAATAGGGGTACTCCGCAAGGAGGAGTTTTATTTCCACTCCTTTGGAATATCAATGTTAACTCATTGCTCAGGGAACTTGATTCGCTGAAGTTTAAAACTGTTGCTTATGCGGACGATGTTGCGGTGGCTGTATCTACTGATGGGTCCAAATCTACTGAAGGGATTGGGGGCTGTATATACCCCCACATGTTCAATTTCGACGCAGATATGGCCCCATTATGATGAATATCTATCTAACTTCATCAACTATCGAGGGATCAACAGGGCAATGGATTGCTGGTGCGCATACTAGGAGACTAGGTCTCCCTTTTAACGACTTTTATAGTAGTTGTCGGAATGAGGAAGAAAGGGTGGAGCATCTTTTATGTTACTGTTCAACTCTTGTCGGGATCAGGAAGTCCGTTTATGCATGTGTTGTTAGATCTCTCTGGTATTGATGTCAGATGTATCAGTTCTTTCATACGTGCGTCGGGTTGGTTCGCTTCGAACGTTGTTATGGACATGTGAGTTAGCAACACATGATCCCTCAGGGTTTCACAACGGAACCAAATTGGACCCAAGTGGGCTGTCTCTTATTAACTAGACAGCTGCCCTAAGAACCTAACCTAACCTGTATTGATTTGATGGAGCGCTTTGATGAAACTAATCTTCCTGCTGAAGAAAAATTTTTAATATTTTATATAATTCGTATCGCATTGATGAAGGTTGTGATCATGCCAAATCGGTTTGGACAACTTTTATTTATTTATTTTTATTTATTTATTTATTTATTTAATAGCCAATAAAATTACAATTTCTTACATGCTAGCATATATATTATTCTTAAAGCTATTAACAATAAAATATTTTCATAATCATTCAATAACAAAAACTTATTATTTAACTAAGTTAAAAATACTCCTCTTAATGCGGATTGGATTTAATGAGAAATCAATATATGGATAGAAACTGTTGAATTGATTGCATATTCGTCCCATGGGATCAAAGTTGGCATAATTGGTTCGAAAATATTTTATCTTTAAAGGAGTATAATTTCTAGTTGGACTATTTGGGTTTACGAATTCGATCTTACGAAGCATGAACTCAGAATTAATTGAACCGTTTACTAAATTAATTACAAATGAAATATTCATATATTTTCTCCTACTTTCAAGAGTAGGGAGATCAATAAGCTGTAATCGACTTTCATATGATGGTAAATTAATATTAGGATTCCATGGAAGATTGTGAAGACAAAATAAGAGAAATTATTTCTGGACAGATTCAATTTTCTTTATATGAACTTCGTATTGAGGATCCCAGACCACGGAAGCATATTACAGGATTGGTCTTACAAGAGATATGAATAATTGCTTGGAAACGTAAGGATCATTAAACTCTCTTCCCCAGCGCTTGAGGAAACCGAAAACTCCTTTATTAACGATTTGCGAAACGTGGGAGTTAAAGGATAGTTTACAATCAAGCAACACACCCAGATCAAGAAATTCTTCGACTAGATCAAGTTGATATTCATTTATTGTGCTTTACATCATCAGCATACATTAATATTCTAGAATTCTTAATGCAAATTGGTAAATCATTTATAAATATTAGGAATAATAAGGGGCCGAGATGACTACCTTGTGGAAGACCAGATATAACAGGAATGGTTTTTGATGTACATTCTCTGAATAATATACATTGTCATCTATTTTTAAGATATGTGGAAATCCATTTAAGGAAAACAGGAGAAAATCCGAGTTTATCCAATTTGAACAATAGGAGATCGTGATTTACTTTATCGAAAGCTTTACTGAAATCCGTGTATATTGCGTCTGTCTGTAAACCGGAATCAAATGCGGTTATAACTGAGGTTGTTAACTCCAAAAGGTTAGTAGTAATGGAACATCCTTTTTTAAATCCATGCTGAAATGGCGAAAGATAACATACAACTTGATGCGAAAGGATTTCAGTAACTATCTTTTCGAAAAGTTTTGGAATAACACTTAATTTAGCAATACCTCTATAATTGGAAATTTTTGATCTGCTACCGGATTTAAACAAAGGTATAATATAAGATTTCCTCTAAACTTCAGGAAAGTAACACTACATATTGATATGTTGAATAAGTATGTTATTGGAGATATAAGAGAATGTAAATATTTTATAAGAACACAGCTTGGAACACCGTCAGGTCCACATTTATCAGAATATTTTAGATTCTGTACAGCTCTCAGTACCATCGATTTATCTAAGGTTGGACAATTTATTAGGGTTGCAGCTGGAATTGGATATGGATAATTGGAAAGTTCATGTGAATCTTTATCAGAATAGGCGGATGAGAAGAAAGCAGCAAATATATCGCAAATATCTGCATCGTTTTAAGATTCTTTATCTCCAAGTTTCATCATGGACGGATATCCAGAGACTCGACGCTTATAATTTACGAACTGGTAAAAATATTTTGGATTATTTTTAAAGTTTCTTTTCACCTAAAAAGATAATTATTGTAACATTTGATATTTTCCGAATTGTAAACTGATCTTAATATGGAGTACCTCATATAATCAATAGATAAACCGGATTTTTTGTATTTTCTATAATGTTTCTTTTTCAAATTTTTCAAGCCATTGAGCTGCTTTGTAGTCCAAGGCGGTCCATGTGAAATTTTTTTCTCGTCTTTGGTATTGATCTCTTAAAGCATTTAAATAAGCCATCATAGAATTTATTCAAAATGATGTCAATGTTACGAGGGCATACTTTATTATAAGGAATATATTCAAACCAGTTTCCAGAACAAAGTAGGTGATTTAATTTGGAATAATCAGCTTTGCTAAAATAAAAAACAATCTCATCATTTACATTGGATTGTAATGATATCTTTGTTTCGACGTATACGCTTATTTCAAGAGTGGGGTGATACGCATCTTCAGGTGTTAATAATGGATTAATGCGAAGAATATTAAATTCTTCAGGTTGATCAACAAATACAAGATCAAGTAATTTGCCAAGCATGTTTACTATGTTGTTTATTTGGAATAGTCCTAAATCAGCAATAGCATCCAGTAATTCAATAGATGTTTCCGATCTTATTGATGGGCTTAAAAAGCATGAGTCAGGAGTTTCGCACCATTTAATATTTGGAATATTAAAGTCACCAAGAACAATTATGGAGTCTCCAGGTATGGATTGATTAGCTACAAATTTTATCGCGTTTGCATGTTGTTCATAAATCTGAATGTTTGACGCAGGAGGAATATAAGAGCAAGTTATAAAAATTGTTCTAAATTTGGCTTTAACACATACGGCGATAAATTCAATATTTTCAACATTGTTAAAAAATATTTCTTGTGAAGGAAAAAGAGTTGAGACAGAAATCAAAACTCCCCCACCTTCTTTACCCACTCTATCACGTCTATAGATTTGAAATTTACTGTACATTATTTAAGAATTATGAATTTCTTTATCAGATTTATTTCGGAGCCACGCTTCAGTGAGTACAATGATATTATGCTCAATATCAAAACTATCTAAATAAAGAGATTTTAACTTTGTGTTCATACCTCTAACATTTTGGTATGCGATGGAGATAGCTGAGAAGTTGTAATCATTTTTTGGACAAATATTAATATTTAACGAATTATTTAATTCAATTAGTTTTTTGGATTTGGATCAGAAGCCCTTGGAAGAATTACGTTATTATCATCACGATAAACAAATTGTCGTACAATTGTATTTTTTGGCCAACATTGTGAATTAACGAGACGATCAAAAATACTTTCTGGGACAATTATTTTAAATGAAGCTCTATTGCGCGCATTTATCCTGTAAATTTGGACATTGTTATAATCTTCTATGCCAAGGTTCGTTTTAATATAGAATTCAACATCATTTATTGTTGTATCTACTGAAAAAAGGCTAGCAAATATGGTTTTTCTTGGAGCAATAATTTTTAAAGGCTTTGGAGTTACTGTTGTAAACGGATTTACAAGAGGATTGTTGACCACATTTAAATTAGTTGGGATGTTTGGCGATGAGGGAGTTAATAAAATAAGTTCTGGAGGCTTACTGGTAGCAAGATTTGGAATCATAGGGAAGTTCGACGAATTAGATACCGTAGGAGTAACTAAAGTCGACTCTGACGGAATTATATTATAATTGGAAGCATTTGAAGTATGATGAGGCGGAATAAAATTATTTGTATTAGGAGTTACAAAAGAAGCAGGACAACTACTTGTATTTGCGTTTGGGATAGAATCATTATTATTAGTAATAACCCCTGTATTTTTAGGAATACAAGGAGGTGTTGATGATGACTTAGCAGTTCTTTTACGTTTTGGTCTCGGGGAAGCAGCAAAACTATCTAAATTTATGAATTTGGAAAAAAGTTCACCATATTTAGTTAGTTTTCCTTGTAGAGAAGAAAAGTCTTTTTTAATTCCATCGAACTCCGCTTTATAGCTTTTGAAAAAATTGTAAAATTCAATGCCAATTACTCTGCAATTTGGACAAGTCCACTGTAAGTTTTTGGCATTGTCAGATAATGGATCAGCATCACGAGCTTTGAGGCCACTACATTTTAAGTGGTAATTTCCCAAACACAACCAACAGGAAACCATACGTT
Organism: Protocalliphora azurea; assembly: GCA_932274085.1. Lineage (NCBI taxonomy): Eukaryota > Metazoa > Arthropoda > Insecta > Diptera > Calliphoridae > Protocalliphora > Protocalliphora azurea. The sequence goes on from OW026520.1 coordinate 74,081,870, forward strand.
CTTCTCCGGAAATACTGCAGTTTTTATTTATACAGTCCATCTCAAACTTTATTAAGGACACACACCAATACATATATTATCTAGGATTAAAATCAGTAATATGTAATTAAATGGCAACACAGCAGATAATTAGCAAGGACACTAATTATAATATTGAAATTAATAATGGAAAACGGAGTGGTAATATTACGGAAAATATAAAACGGAGAAGTTTTATCTGACAGTTGTTTTATTTGACAAATAGAACTATACCAAATGTATGTCAATGAACATACAAAAACAAATTCATGCAAAAATAAGTCTTAAGGTATATATTTTATTATTGTCGTTGTTCAAAACAATGAATAAAACAAATTTAATTAAGACTTAATTGCAAATCCAATTCAATGAACTTCAATATTCTCTAATTAAGATATATATGTGGAATACTTATCTTAAATGATTGTAATAACTTGTTAGATTACACTAAATTATATTTAAAATAGTCTCCTCTTAACAGATATTTTCCAAATTTTAGAAGTATTTGTAAAAGTATATACAAACTTGACCCATGCCAATATTATACTGCTCCAGGTTTATCGTGGGATGCAATGTTAAGAACAACTAATATAAGACCAGCTCTAGGATTGAATACCTCGCCAGCTCCTTCAGAGACTTTTGGCATTCATGTACCAGCTTGGGTATCGAAAAGACACTCGAGAGCGATTAATCGCGGCTAGACTATCTCTATAGATTTGGATATTCATTCTAAGTATCTTGAAAAAAAGGTATGTGGATACAATAAACGATATCGCTAGGAATGCTATTAAGGAATTCCAGAATGGTCGCATGGCCAAATCCGCTATCATTCCATGCATCTATAGTCCCATGCCTTGTCGCTGTCATAATGGCGATCTGATTGGCCATAAGATCTACCAGTAGCCAGTTCATTAGAACAAATAAGGCTTTCGATGGAGTTGTACGAAGCGCTCCTGTTATGAGTAGCGCTGGACTACACAGAATCCTACAAAATATTTCGATATAGGTGGATTTCTCCTTAGCCTCCCACTATACTATCGCTCCATACATAAGTAAGGGCTTAATCAGGGCAATACCGGCCTTTGAGGCTCAGGCCCGTATATTTTGAAGCCAGGATAGTTTGGAGTCCAGCATAATCCCTAGGTACTTCGTACTATCTGACACCTTTAATTCAGCACCGTTTAGGCGTGGAAGTGGGAAAGATGGAATCTGTGTCTTCTAGAAAATAGGACAAGTTCCGTTTTTCCTGGATTTACACTAAGGCCACTAATTGTACTCCATGTACTGATTAGTCCCATAGCAGTTTGCAGGCGGTAAGACATAGTATCATAGTATATTTCCCAGATACAGCTACCGCAACATCGTCCGCATAAGTGACAGTTTTAAACTTCATTGAATCAAGTTCCCTGAACAATGAGTTAACGGTGATATTCCAAAGGAGTGCAGATAAAACTCCTCCTTGCGGAGTACCCTTATTTGCTACCTTGTAAATGGTAGGCGCACCCATGCTGGATATTATAATCCTATTGGTTAGAAGTCCCCATATGAGGCTGATGAATATCCAGTCTTTCCAGGGACAATTTGATTGCCTCCGGAATCACATTATTAAAGGCCCCTTTCCAGTGTCTTAAGCGACGTCAATATATATAAAATAAAGTTATATATACACAAGACTGTATTAGAGGAGGACTAGACGGTATTAGAGGAGGACTAGACGGTATTAGAGGAGGACTAGTACCAAGAGATATTTTAAAGAAAATAATAAATATTTAGACGACTTTGATAGTAGTAAGCCTTCGGAGTATATAATGTGTCTAGATACTAACAATTTGTATGGCTGGGCCATGTCAGAATATCTCCCATAAGGAGAATTAGAGTGGATTTATGATGATGCGGCTTTAGAAGTTATTGATGTAACTACTATCTCGGATACATCTGATATTGGATATTTTTTGGGGGTGGATTTAGAGTATCCACACTATTTACATGACAAAACAAAATATCATATCAAAACAAAATATCATATCTATTATAGAGTTCTTAAACAATGTTTAAAGTTTGGATTGATATAAAAAAAATACGCAGAGCATTAAAATTTCGACAATCTCCATGGTTAAAAACATATATAGATTTGAAAACATACCACAAAATAAGAGCAAAAATGCTTTTGAAAAATATTTTTTTAATTATTAAATAATTCTGTATATGGAAAAACTGTGGAAAATGTTCAAAGATGTAAAAATTGTTACAAATTAGGAAACAACAAGGCGTAATCATTTAGGAGCTAGAGCATTAATTTCAAAAAAAAAGACTCATCAGACGATGAATATTTAATGAATGTAGATGTTTTAGTTGTACATTTAATAATTTAAGTACTTTCGTGTTTTCTAATTTTATTTAAAGTTTACATAAGTTTACTTCAAATGTACATATTTCTATTGAATAGAGTTAACTCCTTAAGATATTATTAAAATATATTTTTAATGAAAATGACACTGATATTTATGTTACCACAATGAAACAATAATAAATATATTTCTTTTATTTTATAATAAATGTGTTTTATTTTTAAATATTTTTCCATTGTACATTTTCTATTTCGTAATCTAACTTTTTACGATTTCTAATTAGTCAAGGAGAATATTTTAATGGTAAAGTTGATTGCTTCAAATTTTTGTGATTTTCATCCTTTGACAATATTCTTATTTTTGGTGTTCCATTATTTGAAAAATGTTTAAGTCGTATAGCAGCTGAAGAGGCAGAAGTAGGATTAAGTTTTTGTACTGTTGTATCCATATCAATTTCATCATAATTTTCATTAGTATAAATTTCCTCAGATAAATTTATATTAGATTGTGTTTCTACACTACTTGACTCTGGTTGCATTGCATATGTTTTTACATATTTTCCTTGTTTGTGTTTCATTATCACTTATGTTACTCAATTTTGAACTTTTAATTTGATGAGAAGATGATATTTGGCTTCCAATTAAATATTTGACTAATTCTTGTTTAATATAATACCATTTACTAATATCTTTAAAACTGATGCAATAATAATTGGTAGAAAACCTCCTTTTTGAATTAGATGTTTCCTCTTTTGTTTCAGTGAGGTTTCTGGTGAACAAACTTTTCTAACTATATTTTTATATGGTTTTAGTTTGTCAAGAACTGTTTTATTGATTTTATGGTTCTCATTAATTATATTGAACAGTATTTCATTTATTTTATTAATAACAACATCATCAACATGTTTCAGTATTGCTTTTCGTAGTTTAGGATCTGCTTTCTTAAGAACGTAAAGAATATGTTTGTTCTCATTCAACAGTTTTAGGTTCGAAGTCATTGTTTATATTTGCAAATATTAAATAGTGACTTTTATTGAAAATATCCGTTCTAAATCTTAATGCGTTGCGTATTTGTTGACTAAGATCAATTAATAAATAACCACGAGCCTGTTGCGAACAGTTATTATATACATCGACCAGAGCTTTTGAGTTTTCTGGGTATACTTGACGAGCTAAATATTGAAATTGTAAATTATCCCTAGGATTTTTAAACATCACTATTATATTTAGACTTTAAAGAAATATCTCTGGAATAAGCACCTTTACGAAAAATGTTTTGTGTTACTAAAATCACACCTAAATTTCTATGATGAGATCTCTTAGTAAAAAGTTCACACACTCTTTTATTAGACGATTCAAGCTTTAAATCATCCAATATTATTAAAGTCGCACAGTCGGGTCAAACGCAAATTTTTTGGTAATAATGAATCTCCTAAACTACTGGTCGGATCGAATTGAAATGTATGGAAGAGTTCTAGAGGAGGACCTAAGCTTTCAGAAAAATCATCTTGTAGTCACCCTGTGATAATACGAGATAAGCTACAGGGTGTCAAAGTTGACTACCTCGAGTATGTAAAAGTTAAAAAAAATCGTAACTTGTACAAATGAAGTCCGATTTTAAAGATTTTTATATTTCTGGAAAGTGCTTGGCAAGATAAAGAAAAAATAAGCTTAATCATCTAAGTTATCTCTTACAGTTAAAAAGATATTTACGCTTGAATTTTTGATTTTTTGGCTCGACTTTCTTTCGTTTTTCGGGAATAAGTCCGGAGATATATGAGGTAAAAATTTTTTAAACATATTCTGTAATTTGCTACATATTTCAAAATAATATGCTGAAAGAATTTTTGGATTATCTCAATTCGTCTAGACGTGAAAAATATTCAAAGTCAGCACTCTGAAATTGGCATGAAAAATGGCTATTTTTTTACAAAAATATAGTACAATTCATTCACTTTTTTCTCAAAGTTCCGTTAATAAAAAATTTTTTTCCTTATTAATTTCAAAAGATAAGGCTTCATAAATGGTTAATAAAGAAATTTTTAATTGATTTAAGTTTGCACCCTACATCCAGCATTGATAGAAAATTGTCAATTTTAAAAAATAGTTTCATTTTTATCGATTAATAAAAAATATGTCACGCGAGCTTTTTTAAATTTGGTACCCATATTTTTTATAGAAATAGATTTAGAATGATTTAACACTTTTTTTCTGAAAGTCTAGGTCCTCCTCTACAACTCTTCCATACATTTCAATTTGATCCGACCAGTAGTTTAGGAGATTCAGATTTATTACCAAAAAATTTTGCGTTTGACCCCACTGTGAGTCGATTCATTTTCTGCAGTATAAACTTGTATAAACTCTACATTGTTAATTCTCGAAAGAGAATTTTTTTACGCAAACTACAAATAACACGATCTATGTTTTTAGATATTAAATGTTGATTTTTTATCAAATTCATAATAAATATCGATTTCCCACAACCAAAGGGACCACAAATCATCATAGTGAATGGATGTATAAACTGTTGAAACATGTTTACACTTTAGTACACGACATTTAAATGAAGTGAAACATTAACATTCTATAAATAAAAATATGAGTAAACAATTTCCTCTTAATGAAATACATCGTCAAGCGAGAAAGAGCTTTCAAAAGGGTATTTTAGATACATGGCAAATTGACATAGTGAAAATGATACCGTATGAAAAAATAAATACAGGTTTTAAATATATCCTTACTGCAATTAATGTATTTTCAAAGTATGCATACACATTACCTTTAAATACTAAAATAGGAATAGAAATTAAAACATATTATAAAATAAACAAAGGAAAATCTCCCAAAAATATATATTCTGATCAAGGAAAAGAATTTTATAATATCTACTTTAAAACTTCTATGAAAGAATATAAAATTAACCATTACCATACTTTTTCAAGTATGAAGGCATCAATAGTTGAATGTTTTAATAGAAAATAAAATGTGAAAACAATTTAGTATGCAGGGAAATTATAAATAGATAGATGTACTAGATAAATTATTAAAATAATATAATTCTTTATATCATCGTTCTATAAAAACAACACCAATTCAGTTAATAAGAAAAATGAACAGAAGCTTCTTAATACTGTATACAGTAATTTGAAGGTTTTAAAAGGAGGAAAATATATATATATATATATATATAATGATTTAGTTCGCATTAGTAAATATAAAAATCAATTTGAGAAAGTATATATACCAAATTGGTCTACAGAGATTTTTAAGATAAACAAAACTTATATAAACAATCCTATAACCCATCAACTTGTAGATTTTAATGGAAATATAATTATTTATGATTTATGAAGAATTGTTAAAAATAAAAGCTCCAAAAATTTTTCTTGATAGAAAAATATTTTAAAGCGAAAAGGAGAAAAACTATTGGTAAAATGGCTTGGTTTCGGAAAAGAATATAATTTATGGATTCATCAAAACGATATTAGAAAATAATATATTGTTACGAAATTGTACTTGAATTCAAATATAACGGTTTTAACGGCTGGTTTAAATCTTTCTCAATGCTTCTAGACATTTCCGTTTATGTTAACAGCAGTTAACATATCTGTAAAAATTATTAATATTGTTGTAAACATACAACATTGAATAAAAAAAGCTTTCACCATTGTTTATAAGTATGGAAACACTAAATGTTTAAGCTGCTAACATTAACATCGAAAGCTCTAGTTTATCCGTTAAGAACAGTGTAGAAAGAAATATAGCTTTCAAGAAACATCTAGTAGGTAATGCAGTGTATATAAATTGGCCGTGAGAACACCGTGGAGTCAGTCTAATTGGAAGCGTCGTTAAGCAAAGACAAATCAACTGACTTGGCCGTATAATCTTGTACATTATTAAAGTGTGTTGTATAAAGTGTGTAATTTAAGTGTGTGTGTGTACTAGAACACAAGTGACTATTTAAACTATTATTGTTGTACATTTTTAAACTACTAAACTGCTGTTATTTGCAATCAAAATTTACCGGTTTATTTAAAGGAAATAAACGACTGTTTTTAAAAGGTAAAAACGTAACAATATGTATAACAAACAACATACTATACGAGAAGAAAATATTTGTGTTGCTTTATTAAGTAATAATGCAATGGATATTTATAAAAATACTCCAAAAACTTTTACAAATTTGCTAACACAATCTCTAAATTTGGTGATCACTGGGTAATTGGATTATCAGATATTTCATTTTCGTTATTGGGAAGAAATAATCAAAATATTGTAAAACGTAGAAAACGAAATACAATTTCAAAAACAAAAATATCAAAGCATAGTGAAAATAATGAATATGAAGACATTAAGTTTAAAAGCACAAACTCTTTGAAAACTCTAATGATTTTATGATAACAAACCCAAATCTGAATAATAAATTAAATGATACTCCAAAAAGTAATGTATCCACAGAAAAAAATGATTTACGTGATAAAAAATCAGATCCTTGAAATAAATTAAAGAATGATACCTCACAAACAAATTTAGCAACAGAAAAGAAAGACAACGAATTTGATTCTTATACTAGTAGAGATGAATTAGAAAAAAAGAAGGATTCCATTTTAACATCAACAAACCACATTCTGCTCACAAATTTTTAACCAAATTTTCAAATAATATGACAAATTATTTTACTAAAGTCTTTTCATCAGATATAAATGAAATTATATTTATTTACACTGATATAATTAAACCACGACATGTGGGTAATAAAAAAACAAAATGTTTGAAAATATTTTCAATATCCACATTGAAAAACTATATTCATTATAATAGAATTGAATATTTTCCTATTGAATCTTATAACATTAATAATATATCTATAATGATTCGAAATGATGAAGGAGGAATAATAAGTTTGAATGAATTCATACCAGGTTATTGTACTCTACACTTTAAAAAATATATAAAATAAATGTTTAGTATAATGTAAAATCATGTTTGTGATAACCATGGATGTGATGTATACAAATTATTATAATAATCAGTCTGGAAATAATGTTCAAAATATTGGTGAAATATATCATACACCAAGGTTTGTGCAATATGGACGTGGTAATGGATCACTGTTTTCATCTTTGTTTTCACACCTGAAACCATTCTTGAGAACAGGATTAAATTATTTAAAAAATAAATCATTAGACATTAGAAAAGAAATTTTGGAGGAAATCGGAACAAAACCCGTGAAAAATATTCTATTTAATCATGGGAGAAAAATTATGAATAATATTAATGAAGCTACTGTTGAAAAAATAAAAACAATGCAGAAAGGTAAAGGGAAGCATATAAAATTTAAACGCTTAAAACAAAAACCGCATAATAAATCCAAACTTTGTAGAGGAAAGAACTGCAACGATATTTTTGGAAATTTAAAATGTCGGGATTTTTAGAATATATGAAAAGTGAATTGGATTTATTTGAATCTTCCCCAATTCAAACTAGTGTAATTAAAACAGAATAAATATAAATACGTTATAATTAAATGGAATGGTGAAACATATAGAGATCTTAATAGTATTTATCTCAGACTAGTGCTTGAATTCAAAGGAACTGGAGACATTGTTAATAAATTGTTGCATTCCACATTTAGGAATTGTACAGTTCATTTTAACAATAAAAATGTATCTCAACCTGACAACAACTATCACTATAGAGCATATATGGAAACATTGCACAATTATGGAAATGATGCTAGATCTACCCATCTTGAATCGTGTAGTTGGGCTACTGATGTGAATAAAATTAATTCATTAATTGATAAAGAAAATCCCGGTTTAGATGTATTTAATCAACAAAAGTACTTTCTTAATAAAGTTGATCTTAAGGTTACATTAAATTTGGGGAAACCAGAATTTTATATTTTAGAAAGTGGGGATAAAAATGAATCTCATCTAAGAATACATAAAGCTAATTTATATATAAATCATATTACTATCAATAGTTGTATATTAAAGGAATATCATAATGTATTACAAAGCAAAAATGCAAATTACCCATATAATAGTGTAGAAATTAAGACCTTCACTATACATTCAGGAAACCATTCATTATCTCTAGATAATGTTATACTTGGACAATTAACAAAGTTTTTAATTTTTGGAATGGTGTCTAACAAAGCTTATACTGGATAGAAAAGAAAATTCATATAACTTTCAACATTTTAATTTACAAAGATTTAATTTGGTTGTTAATGGAGTACAATTTCCAACACAGGTCATCAAATTACAAAGGAACTTTTTGATAGGGGATTTTTTTTGATTTAAAAAATAAAGGAACTTTTTGAATAGAAGGACGTTTTGGGAAACCAATTACGGAGGCCATTACCTGCTTTGTATATTGTGAATTTGACAGTACATTAGAAATTGATAAGTCTCACACTATAATTCAAATGCTATGAACTCAATAAATATTATAAATACTTTAAATTCAAATAATTATACAAAATTTAAAGGAGTTTTTGCGAGTAATAAATTACCCAAGACACCTGTTACAAAACCAACATTTTACATAGCCAACACTGATCCATCTTATAAGCCTGGACAGCATTGGGTCGCTTTTTATTTCCCTGAATATAAACCAGCAGAATTTTTTTGCTCTGCAGGTCAACCTCCAATAAAACCATTTATTTCATTTCTAAACCGAAATTCTAAAACATTTGTCTACAACAAAATGTTAGTAGAAATTTGTGACCGATTATGGCCAAAAGGCTAGGTTATGAAATATTATTGAAAATAAATAAAAAAAAAAAAAAAAAAAAAATAAAATAAGATATAAAGCATAAAATGCGAATTCAAAATGAATCATCAATGTTTTGTGGTGTTTATTGTTGCATTTTTATTTATTTAAGATGTAAAAATTTAATTTTTAATAAAATTTTCAATATTTTTAATTATTTTAATTTACATGAAAATGATATGTTAGTTTTAAGTTTATTTTAACACTTCTATTTGTTTTTATAGAAAAAAAAAAGAAAAATGTATATTATTTTGCTTTTATTCCAAGTTCTTTTTCCACATTTAGTATTTTATCACGATCATCATGTAATGCAAGGAATAGTGGAATGTCTATAGGTGGCAGTATTAAGATTTCTTGAATTTCAATTTGATCCTTGTTTGAAGAATAATTTGATCCAATTTTAGTGTTGCTGGATGTATTCGTTATTCTAAATATGTTGTTCTTGATAGATAGTCAATTATTTACTAAAATTATTTCTGAAATTCAAAATTCACAGGATCCTTACCAACTTCAAAATTGTAAGATTATAAAGAAAAAAAAAAAAAAAAAAAACAAAAAAAATTTGTTTAATGTTGTATTATTTTTTATTTCATTTTTATTTTTTTACTTTAAAATTAACATATTTGAAACTAAAAATATTTTTTCTACTTAAACGTTTAGGTAATAAATAATATCTTTTTATAAAATCCTCTATTTTGCTTATAAGTTGTTTATGCTTTCTAAAATTACAAGTATCAGGACCAACGTTTGCTTTATAAAATTCTAAATAATATGGCTGCAAGTATCATATAAATATTCCACGGACTAGGATTTTGGGTATTTTAGCACGAAAAAGTAATAGTTTTTTAATTTCCTGATTTTAAAACAGGTTTAGATATATTGCGCCAAAATTTCATTGGAATACCACTACTTGTTTAAATTTTATATAGGTTTAAATATTAACATTAATTCTCAAAAATATGTTTAAATAAAAATTTTAAGTTTTCCGGATCATGCTCTGAAGAAGTTTCATCGCATTTAATTTATTGTTACTAATTACGTTTCTCCATGTACTAGCGTTTCCTATGACATCAAATACTTTCATAAAATATTTATTCTTTATATGACCGATTTTTGTGCGATTTTTTAAATATAAAGCTGAGTTAGGTTTTTATCGAGCAAGTTGGACTTCTATTTGTTTTCTACGGTTACAAGTCCTTATTGATAAAAAAGTTTCGCACTTTTTAAGACTAAAATTGATAACGTGAATTGCTCCCAAATTTTTTTAAAAATTATGCAAAACTGTGGGATCAAATAAAAGAGAGAAATTAGTACAAATTTCAATTAAACAATGTTTAATTATATTTAATTTTATTATTGGTCAACAATAATGATTTTTTTAATAATTATTAATGCAAAGGTATCATTAAAAAGTATTACCATTATTAAAATAATTTTAATAAAAAAAATTATAAATGCCATCGAAATTGGCATTTAATTAGTCGATTAAATTAATTACTCTACTGTATGTGTTATACATATGTATATATTTTTGGAACATATGTAAATATGTACAATTTTAATGCGTAATATTGTAATGTTTTGAACACTTTTGTAACTAAACCGAAAATTAAACCATCAAAAAGCCCTTTTATTAGGGTGTACAATGCTTATAGTAAAGTCACTATATTCATGTAGAAAATTTACATGTAAAAATATAACTAGTTGTTTCGTAAAAAAACCTATTTTCATTGTTAATGCGCAATGCGCACAATATATTAAGAAAATATCATTCTTTAATTCAGTGATAAAATAAGATTAAGCTTACACAAATATTTTAATAAAAAATAACTCAAATCGACGGGTATTTAAGAATAAATAATGTTCGAATAATTAACCAAGTATTTCGGAAACGTTTTTGGCAAAAAAAAAAATTAAATGAAATAGCAAAGCATGTCCTTTTTGTTTTTTAATTCCATGTACGTGTACTTATGTATACATTAAACAGTAGTTCAAAATAAATTAACAAAGTATTGTCTATAATAAATTCGATGTAAAATAAATTTAAATCTGTCGTTAAAAAAAGTAGAAGAAAACCAACAAAATGTTAACAAAAATTTACACATAAATAATACATTAGATATGGTGAAATGTAAGTAAAATGTGTATCAATCCCAATTTCGGATATGTATACATATGTAAATGCGTTAAGTATTAATTTCCTGTTTCTGTGTAAATCTCGACGATAAAATATATGGAAAACAACAAATAAATTTTAAATTTATTTGTATATTTTTGTATATATAAACTGTAGAACGAAAATTCGGTTTTCATTTACAGAACAGGCTGAAGTATCAAATAGACAACAGAACTAAAACGTACTGCATATGTATGTATAAGTTTGAGTGAAAGACATAAGTTTTATTTTTGTGACCTAAGGCGAATTAAGATCAAGGCAGATTTGTCGAAAATATTGTTTATAAAGAAACAATATCGAAAGGAGAAAATCAAATTAAAAAGTCTTAAAATACAAATTGATTTTACATTTAGTTTTTTATTACATAAATTTAGTGATTTCAGCAAAAAATAAAGTGGAAATATTTACATATGCGATTGTGTATGAAGACCTTTTTATGGTGATGTTCATTCATAATTTGTACAAAATATGTCAACATGTGAACAATGTCATGCCAAATCAAATGATAGTCAGATAAATGTTTGAATGCGGATGGCATGTCAATGCGCGCAAAAGTTATGGAAGTTTAAAGTTAAAGCTTAAAAAAAAAAATTAAAAAAATAGAGGTTTTTCTTAATCGAAATTCAAATAACGGTATTTCATAGAACTTCTAGAGTACTATCAGCGCATATCGAAACTATTCCTGTCTTTGTTGCAGTACTTTTCGGACTTGCAAGTTTTAATCAGAATGTACAGGAAATCGTTCCTGTACACAGAAAAAAAAATTTCATATTCTAATACTAAATTTATAAAATTAAATATATTTTTTTACTGAAATCGGACCTATCACTGAATTCGCAAATACCAAATATTCAAATTCGAAAATGTTATAAATTTGAATATTTTACAATTAAATTGCGAAAAAAACTATAAATGCTTGTATAAATTCGGTATAGGAATATTCGTTATATATATATATATATATATATATATATATATATATGTACATATAAGCCAATAGACGCATGTTTGAAATGCGCCACAAAACCAAATCGTTTTTGCATCGAATTTTTGCGGACGATGAAAAGTGGATCGGTTATGATAATTCAAAAAACAAAAATCATTAACAAAGACTGAACAACTAGGAAAATCCGGATGAAACGATCACGGGAGATCTGTATTGAACACAATTGAGTCATTTGAAAAGAGCATTCAACGAAAAACTCTTCATGCAGCTATCTATAAGAATGGACATTTCTAAATTAACTCACAAGATAATAGGGATAGGGGATAATAAAACAATATTACTTACGTATATTTATTTTATGACTTGGAATAAATTTATCATCTGAAAATTATATAAATTTTAATCGTTATTAGGAAAATCTGTAAGAAAATAGGGATAACTTACTTCCGAATGTTTTCAAATGTTGGATTTCATATTTTTAGATTTCCTCATTTTTATAATTTTATTTTTATATTACTGACAAAATACATAAAATTGTTTTTGTTTTGTGTATTAGTTTTAAAATCATTTTCAACCAATAAAATATAGTGTTGAAATCTAATAACTTTTTTATAAAATTTTATTGACAACCAAATAATGATTTACTAAAAAATATTTTAGCCATATTTTTTTCTGTGTACTAAGAATTTATGTTTTTGTATTTCGTTGTTTTTCTGACGAATTCTGACTAAAAACTATAAATTTGACAAGTAATGGAACAGAGACTATATGTGTATTTTTTTAACGATTTCGTAAATAGCGCAAAATGTCATTTTTTTTAAATCGTAGAAAATTATGGATAAAAATAGATGTATTCTGGTATATTTTGCTGAAAAAGTCATGTGAATATCAGTGTGGTTTGAAAAACATAATAAACATAAACATAAGATTGGTCTAGCTAGACCAATTCCAGATTTAAAGTAATTTTTGTATATTTATAATACACATTATAAGCTAAAGACTTGAAATTTCAGGTTGCCTATCGATCTGTGGAAGAAACAGAACGATAACGCTAATACAGTATAGCTATAAGGAAGTGTTAAATAGTACCACTCACGATAATCTTCCTTACAAAAAGGCTAATTTTATTTTTTTTAAGAAGATTTTTGTAAAATTTTGAACACGTAACTTATTTCATGATAAGTTTTACTTCGAAAATAGTTTTTATTATTTTGAAATTCGAATTATAATATAGAGGGATGCTTTTTGAGGTCATGAAATTATCTTTTGGTCCATAATTAAAATTATAGGTCTGTATTAACGTAATTTATACTTCGCAATAGTTGTCAGCAAGTGAAATGTTTTGGAGCTGTGTTGCCAGTGGTTATTTTTCTTTAAAATACCTACGGCGGACTTGCGGTACTCCTACATAGATCAGATATAAATTTTTATAGGACATTGTATGGGCATTAATATCAATAAACTTTTTAAATATTTTAGTTAAAAAAGTATCAAGTAAAATAAATAATAGGATTTTCAAATAGTATAAACGACAAGTTTGATATATTTATAAAAAAGGGGTACCAATAAAGTACCAGTTTCTTATATCTTAAACGTTCGAAGGTTTAAAAAGTACCAAATTATTTATATATTTTTTTTTTTTTTTAGTAGAGAAGAATACTAATCCCGAAAATACCTGGATTTTTCGGGATAGCAGGATCCCGAATCCCTTGATTAGGCAAAAAAAAAAAATCCAGGGATTTAAATTTCGTGATTTATTAACAAGCGTGAGTAAGACAAGTCTTTTATATCCTTCACCGACAAATAATAAATTTTATGCCTTAAATTTTGCTTTCATATTTTCACATTTATACTTAGATAAACATTTTTTTCCAAACTACAGAAATTTAAACACAAAATTAAACTAATATACCAAGCATTGCTTCCTTAAAAAACAAAAATACTGATAGCTTCCGATAACTACTAAAATTATATACCCTAATTTACAGGATTTCCTTATAACACGATTCAAAAATAGTGATAATTTCTTGAAATTTGTTTAACGCGAACTTGATACAAATCATTCAAACAATAATGTTAAACCTTGAATTGCGCAGAATACAGTACTGTGTACTGAATTATGTGCAGAAATTGTTATTAGAAAATTGATTATTTTAAGAAAATTTTTTAAATCTGAAGAATTTTCAGACAATTTAATACAAAAACAATTATAATATATAATTATAATTTGGATATAACTACAATAGCAATATGACAAAAATATGTTTGTCTCTAATTGCGCCGTTTACAATTAATGTTCAGGTCCTGCTCATTCATTTTGTTATTGCCTTCCAACCATATTATTGTTATATGCCTAAAATCAAGTCTATATACAATAAAAATATTTTTCAAGTTCAACTATTATTATAAATAATTAAGTTTTATATATATAAATGATAAATTTTATGTGGAAAATTGTTTTTTTTTTAATCATGAATGAAATTCCTTTATTGAAATATGTACAAAAAATGTAATTTTACTATATTTGGAATGTGTTTTAATATGTGATATAAATCCCAAAAAATCACGGGATCCGGGGGATTTTAAAATCCCGAATCACGGGATTTGCAGAATCTAGTCCCGTTTGGCATTCCTAAATATGCCTAATATGGCTTGTGGATTCTCACCCACATAAAACCATTAGTATTAGAAAAACAAAAAAAAAGTGCCACAAAATCATCTCTTATGGATTCCCATGCACTTAGAACCATATACATTCAATTTCATGTTTATAGACACTACATTACAAAAAATTCAAGTAGTAGTATTAGTGAACGAACGTTTGGGGAAGCTCCGATACAAATACAAGGGGTGAGTTTTTATATGATTTTATTCTTTGTAGTAGTTCAGATATTCTGAACATTGGTAAGAAACCATTGGTAAGGAACCTTTGTAGTAACTAATAGAACGGAGATTCTCGATATTACGCTAGTTAGTACTTAGCACTCTGTACAAAATGATATTCTGTCCCAACACCTCCAAAATCCTCCGAACATCAATGGTTGCAAGGATGTTGAGTCCTGTGTCAAGACGCTAACGGACACAAAATCTGCAGGGGTAGGAGTAAGCCACACTGGTGGAACTCCGAGATAGGCGGATAGTTAAGAATGTTGCCGTCTATTTAATGAGGCCAAGAGACTAGGAGACTGGTCTACTTATAAGTCCTCTATTAACAGGTTTAAAAACCAGATAAGAAATGCGAAAATCCTGGAGGGCTTTCCGTAACGGCGTAGAAAGCCACTCTGAGACCAGTAGATTTCACAAGATTCTGGCATCACCTACTGTTCCAAGTTTCATCCAGAAACCATGTGGCGGTTGGACAATGAGCGGTCAAGAGATCTTAGATGTCTTAATGGACGCGTAATTTCCAGGCAGTCTCCCTTTAGCGATATGCTCTGTAATATCTTCAAAGGTCATTAATGATGTTCCCATTCCCATAAGGGATAGTGAACTGAGATGGGCTCTGAAGAGCTTCGCCCCATTTAAATCACCGGGACCCGATGGCATTATACTTGCTGACCTGCAGTATAATGAGGATTTAATAGTTCCCTGGCTAACTCGGATTTACTCTGCATGCTTGTTATGTGCTTATATCCCTGAGTCATGGACTAGATATACAGTGGTCTTTATGCATAAAGGTGGTAAAACCTCACACGCGAGACGGAAGGACTACAGACCTATCAGTCTCTCGTCCTTCCTCTTAAAGACACTGGAAAGGTTAATCGACCTACATCTATGTATAACCATCAACCCTTGCCTATTATCAGCTTCTCAACATGCCTTTATGAAGAGTAAATCTGTTAAGACTGAATTATACTCACTCTTAGGGTATATTGAAAAAGCTCTCGAGTATAAGGAATATGCCTTAGTGGCCTACCTTGACATAGATGGGGCCTTCAATAATGTGACTCCAGAGGCAATCAAATTGTTCCTGGATAGACTGGACATTTATCAGTCGATCATCAGCCTCATATGGGGACTTCTAACCAATAGCATTATAATATCCAGCATGGGTGCGCCTACCATTTACAAGGTAGCAAATAAGGGTACTTCGCAAGGAGGAGTTTTATCACCACTACTAAGGAATATCACCGTTAACTCATTGCTTAGGGAAGTTGAAAACTGTCGCTTACGCGGACGATGCTGCAGTGGCTGTATCTGGCAAATATCTGGATACTATGTCTCACCGACTGCAAACTGCTATGGGACTAATCAGTACATGGAGTACAATTAATGGCCTTAGCGTAAATCCAGGAAAAACGGAACTTGTCCTATTTTTAGAAGACACAAGATTCCATCTTTCCCACTTCCACGCCTAAACGGTGCTGAATTAAAGGTGTCAGATAGTGCGAAGTACCTAGGGATTATATTGGACTCCAAATTATCCTGGCCCCAAAATATACGGGCCAGAGTCTCATAGGCCGGTATTGCGGTATGTGTAGGAAGGCTATCGGTAAGCCCTGGGGAATAAATCCCAGGAATACGAGATGGCTCTTCGAGGCGGTGATTGAGCCCATACTTATGTATGGAGCGATAGTATGGTGGAAGGCTATGGAGAAATCCACCTATATTGGAATCTTTTATAGGATTCGCTTCGTAAAACTCCATCGAAAGCCTTATTTGTTCTAATGAACTGGCTACCCGTGGGTCTTATGGCCAAGCAGATCGCAATTATGATGGCGATAAGGCTCGATACTATAGGTGCATGGAATGGTAGAGGATTCGGATATGCTACCATTCTGGGATTCCTTAATAGCATTTTTAGCAATATCGATTACTGTATCTCCGTGCCCTTTCTTGGCAGAGACTTGTCAGTATCAATCTCAACTACACCAGAATTAAGGGCTAATTCAGTTGAGGTTTATACTGATGGATCCAAATCTGCTGAAGGGGTTGGGTGGGGGGTGTCTATATTCCCGCTTATAGGAAAAACACTTCCTTTAAATTGCCAAATCACTGCAGCATTATTCAAGCAGAGATCTCGTTCGTAAAGAGGGCGGTGAACTGTTTAATGTACTATAGGGTTTTCGGAGCGGATATCCAAATCTTTGCAGATATCATGCCGCGATCAAATCGCTCTCGGGTATCTTTTCGACATCCAGATTGGTACATGAATGCCGGATATCTCTGCATAAGATGGCGAGACATTCAAACCTGGAGCTGGTTTGGATTAGGGGTCATTCAAGCACCCCGGGTAATTTTATTGCAGATGCACTAGCCAGAGATGGATCCCTTCTTCGAGGGTAAGACATGGATCACCGCTTTCGGCCTGCAGATCAATAATTCTGCGGGTCTTATCAAGGATTGCACAGGATAGGTGAACAAATGAATGCACATGTTCAACCTCAAGGCAAACATGGCTCCATTATGATGAATGTCGATCTAACTTCATCATGGGACTACCGAAGCATCGGCTGAGAACTCTGGTAGCCGTGGTCACAGAGCACTGCATTGCTGGTGCGCATGCTAGGAGACTAGGGTTCCCTTTTAACGACTTTTGTAGAAGTTGTCGGGATGAGGAAGAGGAGGAAACGGTGGAACATCTTTTATGCCAATGTCCCAGTCTTGCCGAGATCAGGACTGCTTATTTTGGAAGTCTGTTTGTGCATGTTTTGTCAGATCTCTCTGATATTGATGTCAGATGTATCAGTTCTTTCATACGTGCGTCGGGTTGGTTCGCTTCGAACGTTGTTATGGACATGTGAGTTAGCAACACATGATCCCTCAGGGTTTTACAACGGGACCAAATTGGACCCAAGTGGGCTGTCTCTTATTGACTAGACAGCTGCCCTAAGAACCTAACCTATTGGTTAATGAACACAGGACCATGTATATTTAATTTCATGTTTCTCCGTTCAATATTATAAAAAGTTTAAAAAGTACCATAAAGTACCCTCTTATGTCTCACGCTTCTAGAATTATTAAAGAAAATTCAAAATGTACCACTAGTTGAACCAAAAAAAGTTGAATATTAATTAGATCTCATGAGAGTTACATATTTTTACATGGAGTTTAAATTTTTTTTCAGGGACATAAATGTAAAATCCATATACATAATGAAAAATTTAACAAAAAATTATCTCCCTTATGTATACCCTTGTAGTCAATGTTTATTGGTTACTTTAAACATCTTGTAAGTGAGAGCAGGAAGGAGATACAAATTTACAGTTCATAGAGAAAACTTGAAAAAAGCTGCTGGATGTGTTTCTTCTATCAATTTACTTCAATAAAACATCAGTTATGTTTATGTGTTATGTTTGTTTACAAATTTAAACAAAGAAAATCAAAATGTAAAGTTCAAGTTCAGATAAAATTCAGAAGAATAAATGTAATAAATTATTAAGCAAAAGTTTAAAAATAATCCTTATATATTAAAAAAATTAGGTGTAAGTTTATTTGTGTATCAATCACATCTAAATGGTTGAACTGATTTTCACGAAATTTGACGTACAGATAATACCAGAGCCAGAGAATGTTATATGCTATGTTGGATGACACGCCCACATTTTAGCACACTTTTTTAAAACTCTCAAATTTTAACATCATCCCGTGTGTCCCTAAATTCAAGTATGATATTTTATTTGGAATCGGGGCAGGGAGAGTGCTACCCCCATACAAAGTAAAAATTTTAATAGCATATCTGAAGAATAATAGCATATCTTTAGTGAGAGTCCTCAAAATTTGTAGGAATTACTTTCTTATTATATTGCATTGATGAAATTATAATAGGATGGATAAGGGCAGGGGGAAGTGTTAGCCCACATACAAAGAAAATATAAATTTTCGCATATCTAAATAAGTAATTTAGTGAATATAATATAGTAAATAGTAGTTATCGCTTCAAAAGGTGTAAAGAAACGCGCCGAGAAAAACTATTATATATATTGTAACAAAACATAGTTCATAACGAATTTTCTAGTTTGTAACGTATTAGAAGTTCCCACTTAGTAAGGTTCGTTTATTTAAATTTAAATGAAATATCTTAATTGTGATTTATCTTAATTATTTAAGAAAGTCCTACTTACTATAATGATAAGGAAAGCTTATTGTTAACTTATTTACGTGTCAGTGAGAAACTTAGTTTGTATATTGTAAGCTGTTATAAGTAAGCTCTTATATGGTTCTTGATGTTACCAGAAAATTTTAGACAACTTAATCACTAGTATATAAGCAGATGTAGTTTATGAATTGAGTCAGTTTAAAGGAAATAAACCGACGTTTTCGAAAACGGCAAAATTGTAACAATATAATAAAAAAATTGCTAAAATATATTTATAAAAGATATATGTCTGTTGTATATTTTTAAGCATTAAAACTCATAAATATTTCAGAACAATAGTATTTATTAATTGTATTTATTTTTTAGTGTGGAATCTTGATTTAAATAAAAATCCAACAAAAATAAATGTCAATGGCGGTTCCAAATATAATATATTATTGAGGAATATAGTCAATTAAATTATGTATTCTATTTTACAACATTTACGAATACTTCGTGGACTACTGCTTATTATTCCTTTTCTGTGTATTGGTGCATATTCTGGTAAGTTTTATTGTAAATTTAAAATATAATACATACTAAAAATGATTGGAATTTAACTTATTAATATAATTACTAAATATATACAAATATATAAATTTTTGTTTAGTCTTTCAGAAAAAATACTGATGTTTCTGTTTTTTTACACTTTGTTGAAATAAATTAGTCTGTAGAGAAACTTAGAAATCGTAAATAATAATAATTTATATTCAATTTTGGACAAATGTCTTAAAAAATATGTAAACGAAAAAAAAAATGTTTACAGTGAACCAAATAAAAATTTGTACTCAAGGAACTTCCTTTTTAAGTCAGCATATATCCGTAGTGCTTTAAGCTTTTAAGTTGAAACTAAATGCAGTTAAAAGGCTATTTAGTTAGCTTTCCATAAATAATGTTGATTTTGTTCAACAATAACCGCATTACTCCAATTTCTGAATTTTTACTTAGGTTTTTGAATTTTGGTGGTTTATGTTAACATAAGTTTTGGATTTGAAACAAAATATTTAATAAAAAATAATAAAAGACAATTATCAAAACATTAGCAAAATTTATTTATTATTATTATTTCTTTTGTACTGTCGAAAATGGCTTGTTTTATTAAACAATTTTGCTCCTTCAAAAACTAAAATTTTGAAAGAACAGCCGAAAGCAACAGACCAAAAATGGTATGTACATCCCAGATTAAGACAAATTTTGCACAATTTCTGAAAGGGAATCCCAAAATATTCCATCTAAATAAATAAAAATATATTGACTTATTGATATATTATATCGATTCAGTTTCTCTTTAAACATCTCAAAAAGAAGAAAATACATACACATATTGCATTATTAAAAAAAATATATAACATTCTTGTAAACAATATAATAATAAATGAAAACAAATAAAATTATATTGATTTTTCGTACGAATGTTGATTCGAACGGAATGCGGTTTTATAGTGGTTTTAAATTAACTTGTTTTATTTTAATTTATTTATCTTTTTAAAGATATGGGAAAAAATTCGTCTCCTCAAAACCTTTTTACAAATGGTGGCCGATCACAATTTGCAACAAAAAATAATTCACGTGTAATTGTTCAGAAAGGAGGTCTGGCGATTCTACCTTGTGTCGTTAAATTGAATTCCCCAGCTACGGTAAGTGCAAAAAAAAAGACTTGTATTATTGTCTGAAATCAATAGCTATGTTTGCGAACTTTGCAGCAAGATTTATTCAGCAACTTTGTTTTAGAACCAGTTTTTCACTTCTATATTAAATGCAAATTAAAAATTATATCAGTTAATCTAAAATTTAATCTAATCCGTCATTTATGTTTTTAAGTACGAGATTAAATTTTGAAGGATTGCCATATTGAACGGAAAATATTTGTAAATAAAATATGGTAATTTGTGCAAATATCATATGTTGTTAACAAAACAACAGGCTTTTTTTAATAAGTATCTTTTTATTATTATTTATAGAAATTTGGATTAATAAATTAAATTTTAAGAGACATCTATATATATAAAAGAAAGTGATGTTAGTTACTATTGTT
Organism: Protocalliphora azurea; assembly: GCA_932274085.1. Classification (NCBI taxonomy): domain Eukaryota; kingdom Metazoa; phylum Arthropoda; class Insecta; order Diptera; family Calliphoridae; genus Protocalliphora; species Protocalliphora azurea. The sequence continues at coordinate 74,103,250 of OW026520.1, forward strand.
ATAACTCAAGAACGACTAGACCGATTTTGATGATTCTCACCAATTCGGACCGGTCACCGGCCAGAAAAGGATAATACGAAAAAAAAATTCGCGAAAAATCCGCGATAAAAAAAAACTCTTTTTTGTCATAATTTCTTTGCCTTAATAATCATTAAAAATATTTTTTTTAATACAAATTATAACAATTACTGTTTCTGTTTCTATCGAAACGCTTACTTTTTTGTGCAATTTGTTTTCTGGTGGTGGTGTAGAATTCTATTTCCAAACGGTAAGTTCCAAGTAAAGCTCATCATTTAGTGAGGTTGTGATATTTAAAACCATTTGTTGTATTTTTGGCATTCGTTATTAAGTGTTATTCACAATGCCGCGACCCCGGAGATCTAATATTTCGCGTCGAACACGTAATGCAAGTACTTATCGTAATATCGTCAATCAATTGAATATATATGAACGAGAAATCGCACGAGAACAACCCCGTATTAGTTTGGCCCGACTTCGTACATCACAAACGCAGGAAGAAAGGTAGGCGAGAAATGAAACGGCTCGGTTAGCAATGAGAAATCGTCGAGCAAATTTAGCAATTCAACATCTTTAAAATTTTTAATCAACGCATAAGAAGAATTGCTTCAAGTTCTGATTTGAATCAAGCAGCGTTCCATTACAACTGCAATTTCCATTACAACATCATTCCGTTCAAAAAAAAGACATTGTCTATCCGCTAACCTTAAGATGAAGTAATAAATAAATATAAATTCAAATTTGCCTTAAATACATGCGTATATTTTTTGATTGAGCCCACATCTACATCATATTTAAATTCTTCTGTAAAAAACACTTTATAATAGGTATTCCTTAGATTTTTATTTAAAGGTCGTAAATTTCGTTAAAATATCAATTTAAATCGTTCAGTAATACAACACTAATGTTTGCTTAGGGCCAGCAACGCGGCTCGGGTCATCGTTCAGTAATACAACACTAATGTTTGCTTAGGGCCAGCAACGCGGCTCGGGTCAGCTTCTACATCATATTTAAATTCTTCTGTAAAAAACACTTTATAATAGGTATTCCTTAGATTTTTATTTAAAGGTCGTAAATTTCGTTAAAATATCAATTTAAATCGTTCAGTAATACAACACTAATGTTTGCTTAGGGCCAGCAACGCGGCTCGGGTCAGCTAGTAGGATATAAAGTTGGTGTTTGGTCATCTTTGCAAAAGAAATTTCCAAAAGTTCAAAAATGCAGCTACTCACTGTCGTTGATAAATTGTCTATACGACGTCCGGAAGATTTATTACCTCGATAATACTTAGATCTCACGATTTAGAATTTTGTTATAAACATAATACTTAGATCTCACGATTTAGAATTTTGTTATAAACATAATAATTAAATTAAATATATTAATTTTCCAAATTATAATTCTTTAAATTTTTACTTTATACTTTATCATTACCATCAGTTTATATGTGTATATGAATATTTTACCACAAGTTTAAACCCCTAATATTGGCCGCTTAAACTAGCAAATAAAACGAGATGATCTACAACTCAAAAACAACATTCATGACTACATTTAATTTAATCGTTGATCTTTATGTGAAAAACTGGGTCTTAGAAAGTTAACATATTGTAAATTTGCTTTTAAAATAAAAAATATCTGAAACAATACGAGAACTTTTTGTAAACATTTTTGTTTGTAAATATCAAATCAGTAATGACCACTTGTTAAATTTAAGAAAACTCTAATTTATCTCAAAAAAAAAAAAAAAAAAAAAAAACAGAAAATTGATGTCTTATTGGCGAAAGGAGAAATTACATTTTATTCAAACCCATAGAGACAATTTTTATAAAATTTGAAAAATTTGGTTCATTTAATCACACAAAATAAGGTAATAAGAAGTTATTTGCAAGTCGGGTACCAAAAAGAGACCAAAATCGGGAAAATAATTTGGTGCTGTTTTTAAAACATAAATTTTCTTTCGTAATTGATAGCCATTATTTTATTGTTGTAAAAAACTGGTATTAAGGCTGGATTAGTTGGTTGTTGATGTGACGCTTCTTTACGCAAAAGAAACAGCTGATCGTTTATGTTGCGTATTGCAATGATAATTATAGAAAATTCATGTTAGGTACTCCTACCAAAAAGTTTTTTTATTTGTTTCATTTAAAATATTTTATTTTAATTTAAAACACATTATTAAATAAAATTTTGTATAATAAATTCAAATGAATTGTGTTTGATTTTTGAATTCTGAGGTACCAGGTTCTTAAAACATTGAATGTGGGGTCATAAGTATAATGATGTTTTGGATTTTTCTATTTATTATGGTTATGGTTGAGTGGGCTTCCTCTCTAATATATATTATTCCATCCTGTATTATCAGAATAAGATTTAATGCTAATCAAATAAGTGTTGGTAAACAATCGAAGGTATTTTTTATTTCTTTTCTTTGTTTCTATTTCTTTTTTTATGTGCACGTAAAATTAAATTTATGTAGAAGTTATTGAACTTGGTGTGACAACTTGAAATTTATAACCCTCCTTCCGAGGGTAGGAATAAATAATTTATTTATTTAATTATTATAATTTTTTGAAAAAGTTCTTAAAAAATTATGGAAAACAATGGTAAGTAAAAAAAATGTGCAAAATCTATAGTCTACTTTCGTTATAATAGTTATTTTTTCAGTATAAAAAAATCAACATTACAGCAACTGCATCTTGTTCGTCACATGAAGGAAAATCCAAAGTTTGCTAGCGGAATTCCAATGTTTGGAGCAAACTAATTTTGTACAGAGTTAAACTCCATTGGGCGTCCTTCTCGCACTGTTGAAGAGTTAAAAAAGGTAAGTGTTTTTTTACTATTTCAAAATATACGAGTACAACCATTTATTATACAGTTTTATTTATAGACCAGAGCAGATTTGAAGCCCCGAGTATTGAAAAAATTGCGTCAAATTGAAAGAGTCTAAAAGAAACCGGTGGTGGACTTTATCGTTTTAATAATTTAACGTACTTGGAAGTGATGATTAATAAAACTTTGCTGCTTTCGTCAGCTGCTGCACCGAGTACAAACGTGTTTGATTGTGAACGTAACAACATTGTATCGTTATTGGAAGACTCCAAAAACGCACAAAGTTGTTGCGGTTGTTACACCAAGTAGGCAGAATCAAACAGTGTCCAAAGAGTAGGAAGAACACACATAATCACCCACGCAGCAGCTGACGAAAAGTCAAGAAAGATGTCCACAGAAAAAAAACGATCTACAAAAGGAACCAGGTTGAAAAAAGGAAACCCGTTCTTAACAAATAAATAAACCTCATTCGCCGTCAACTAAAAGTGGCTGAACAGACTGCAGCTACATCCTTAAAAGATCGGCCGATGCTGCCGATCAGCAGTGTATTGCAGCAAACATAAAATTAATGGTAGATACAGCATTTTTAATGGAAAAAGCTGGAGTACTGTTTTCATGATAAATAAATAGTATTTAATTTTTAATGTAATTTTAATTTATTCTTTTGCTGATTTAAAATTAAATAATGTTTCTCAACCGTTCTCAATGCTTCTAGACATTTATGTTAACAGCAGATCTGTAGAAATTATTAACATTCAATAAAAAGCTTTCGCCATTGTTTGTAAGTATGGCAACACTAAATGTTGAAACTGCTAACATTAACATCGAAAGCTCTAAAATTCGAATATACTAGTTTGTCCGTTAAGAACATTGTAGAAAGAGATAGAGCTTTCGAGAAGCATCTAGATGGCAGAACAGTGTATATAAATTGGCCTTAAGAACACCATTGAGTGAGTCTAATTTGGAAGCATCGTTAGGTAAAGGCATATTAACTGCCTTGGCTGTATATTCTTGTACGAGTACATTATTAAAGTGTGCTGTATAAAGTGTGTAATTTAAGTGTGTGTGTGTATTAAAACACAAAGTGACTATTTAAACTGTTATTGTTGTACATTTTTAAGTAAAATAAAGAGTCGTACAACTTTTAAACTACTAAACTGCTTTTATTTGCAATCAAAGTATACGGGTCATTTACAGGAAATAAATCACCGTTTTTAATAGGTAAAAGCGTGACAATTGGTGTCAGAAGTGGGATTGCAAAATAATAAGCAGTCATGAAGTTTGAAGAGATAAAAGTGGAGCAACTCAAGCGAGAATTGAATAAGTTGGAGTTACCTACAGCTGGTAATAATGCAGAATTACAAAAGATGCTGACAGATGAAATTAAGCGGCGTGATATTGACATCGGAGCTTACGAATTCAAGTATAAAGGAGAAATGGACGAATGGGTTTATCCACAATGTTTGCTGCTATGATGAAGCAAATTAAAGTTAATAACGAGAAACTTGCCGAAGTTCAAGAAACTTCTAAAGTAAATACGAGAAACTTCTTGCTGAAGTTAAAGAAGAAAACAAAATAGTGGAAATGAAATTTCAAGTAAATAACAAGAAACTTCTTGATGAAGTTAAAGAATCTTCTAAAGCAAATAACGATAAACTTCTTGCTGAAGTTAAAAAAGAAAATCAAATAATTGAAATGAAATTTCAAGAAACTTCTAAAGTAAATAACGAGAAACTTCTTGTTGCTGAAGTTAAAGAAACTTCTAGAGCGACAGACGAGAAACTTCTAGAGCGACAGACGAGAAACTTCTAGAGCGACAAACGAGAAACTTCAGCAAATTTCGGAAGTTATAAACTGCAGAGTGGATGAAATTGAGACAAAGGTGTCCAACTTAGAGAGCTGTCTAGATATGCAGGCCAAAGTCGTTGATAAAGCTCATAAAAAGCTGTCCGATTCAGAGAATGAAATAGCCAAAGGTGTTGATAAAAAACTACATGATCTAGAAATAAAGATGAATAATCTTCAATGCCAAGATGGACAGCTATGAATTATTCCAGAATCCTCATAGTAGAATAAAGGCCCCTAGTTTTGATGGCACTACACCATTTAATGTGTTCAAGTTTCAGTTTAAAACAGTTGCCATCAGAAACATGTGGAACGATGAAGAAAAAACTATAAAGATGATATTGGCCTTAAAAAGAAACGCATCAGTAGTTCTTGAAAGCGTGACATCGTGTAACAGAAACAGTTATGATGACATAATGGATGCGCTACAATGTAAATAAGGTGGTGAACATAAAAAGGAATTATATCGAATGAAATCTAGCGTTTGCTGCAGCTTATATATCCAGGAAACCGTATCAAGATTGAGGCATTTGTTAATTGTTTTCGCGATTCAGAAATAAAACACGCGGTTTGTGCAACACCTAAACCATTATTTTCTGAAACCGTCTCAATCACACAGGCACAAGAAACAGCGAACATATTTTCAAAGCCGCAAACATGTAAGGTGCGAAATGTCGAAGTTGTTGCTGATAATAAAAGAAATATAGTCGACTAATTAAAAACGGTTTTGGAGGCGTTTAATGAGAAGCAAAATAAAGCCAGAGAAAAATTTTATAACTGCGGTAAATCGGGTCATATTCAACGAAACTGCAAAGCACCAAGAAAACGAACCAGATCTGCCTCGCCTCAAAAAAATAACCAGCAGCCAAATCATCACAAGAATCACCTTTAAACTAAAACGAGCTAGCACTATGAGGAAAGAGCTAGATCCCACATCTGGGGTTCCCATAATCTTCATATCCGTAATATAGCAGAAAAATAACAATATTATTGCTTCTGGGTATATCAACGGTCAGAAGCGCGTTTTTACCATAGACACCGGGGCATTACAATCTATTGTCAGGCCCGATTTAGCCAAGAAAACAGTTGAACCATTATGTGGGGTAAGTCTGCGCACAGCTACTGGGGTGCTGGTCATTGTAAATGGTAAAGTAAATTTGAAATTAACCATTGCCAACGTTAGCGTCAATCACGTGTTTATTGTTGCTGACATTGCACAGTGGGGCATAATCGAAATTTTATGGAAATAAATCTGTAACTTCTGATCGCCTGGTTGAATTTTCATGAAATTTGGTATAGGCGTAGCAGAGGAGTGCACAATGTTAAATTTGGAAGGGGAGGCACAACAAATCCCTCAGGGGCGGAGCTAAGAGGGCTCAAAGTTAGGTACCGCTGACATAAAAAATTTCAAATCACTTGCCAAATTTTTGTTTTTCGTCCGATTTCAAATATTTTTATATATTGTTGTAGACCCTCATAAGAGCTATAAAACACATGCGTACATGTCCTATTTATCTCTTACAGTTTTCGAGTTATTTGCATTTCAATTTTTAAGCACCATAATTTTGCATGTTATTGGTCCAGTTTTTTTCATATATATCCTAGTATTTCCGATCGATTTTATCGATCCAAAAATAAACGATTTTGAATTTGAAAATTGCCAAAAAAGACGACTTTTTGTGTTTTTTTTAGCCGAAAAAGTATCTACACTCTTTTTTATATAAAATAAAATTTTCTTTAGCGATATATAATAATTTTGAACTTTTCGCAAAGGTAACTTCACAGAGATGACTTTAAGATAAAAAACAAGCCCAATAAAACAATTGGTCATGGTATACACCCTCCCGAATTCGACCCATTTTATACGAAAGTTTTGATTTTAGACCATATTTTCCCAAATCCCAAAGCACGAATCGACAAGCGGAATATATTTTAAGAATCTTCAATATGTTGCTAAAAGTTTTAAATCAAAATCTACGGCACTTCGGAAAAATGTCGATTCTTTATTTACATTAATAAGATTTACATTTGTTGCGGTGGCTCTCATGACAATGAAAGGGAGAGGGAGGTGAAAAAAAAAAAAAATTGCGTGGACGACCTCAGATTTGTGGTTGCAGGGTACTATTAGGGGTGGCCAGCGGAACCTACCGCCTAGGAGTGTGACCGAGTTGTGATTGTTCGTATTAGTTGTAGTTCGGGATGGTCTACTACGTGTTTAGTGGGGATGGCCAATCCGCAGTAAACCATCGGCCACGGGGGGGAAACCTTACTTGCGCGACCGCCCGAACAAACGGATCGCAGTTAAGCCCGCCGTTTTTACCTGAAAAGAAAATATAATATCAAAGAAAAAATACATTTTTTTTTTAGAAAAATTAAAACGATACTTACTATACCTTGTGTGCTTTTGTTTATAAAGGGGAAGCATATGATGTTCAGTGTTGTAAGGTGTTAGGACTATTGGTCATAGAGTGATGTTATTGTGAATTGTTATTGTTCGACAGTAGGTCGTATAGTAATTTTTCATGAATGGAGGAAAATTCACTTGTTTGAATATTAAATGTTATACCTAGAATGTTGGATATAGAATGTGGAACGAAAATGTTCTTTTACACTCAAAAGCAGGAAAGGGATAAGTGATGTGTATTTTAAGATTTTTTTTTTTATTTAAATAAGAAAGATTTTGTTTGTAATTGTGAAAGAAGACAGATAGTTTATATGAATATATTTTTTTCTTAGAATGAGATGCATATAAACATAATACTTTGATTTTTAGTGGGAAACTCAAATAAAGATGTCTCCATTGGAAGACTTAGTTAGTCCAAACTAGGATTAGCCATCTTGGCACCGCACAGACGTTGAGTGATTGAGCAAGAGAAAGGTTGTGGCAAATAAAAGAAATAAAGAAAAGTTATATTCAAAAAAAGTAATAAGTTTTTGTGTTAAAAAAAAAAAAGAAAAAGGAAAAGGGAACTGGTGTTACATCGGAGCACAAATTAAAGTATTTTCAAAGGTTTTCCGTGCAAGGATAAAGTAGACAGGCTCGGAAAGTGAGGAAATATAATATCCTGCTTTATTTTAAAATCAAAACTGGAGAACTTCGGGACTGGCTTCTATCTGGAGCAGGACCAGAGAATTATATAGGCCAGACGCTTCTTGGGAAGCATCCTGGAAAGTGTTCTCCAGTGATTTTTTCTTTCCGCTTAAAGGAAAACAAGCTAAGTGAGCAGTACTCCAGGTAACACAAAGCAAAGAAAAAAAAAGAGCATCTTCAAATCTAAAATAGCATTTCAAATAGAAAAAAAATCTAAGATATACATAGTTAGCCAACACAACCAAATAAAGAAAAAAAAAAATAAAATAAATTCCTAAAAAAAGGATAATAACAACAAGCTAACAAAACTTATATCTATTTAGAATTCATATCATATTTATATTAGTATTTAAGTTATTTATGATATTTGTGTTGTGTCGTTTTATATATTTGTAAGCTTATTATTTAGTGTATAATTCCATATATTAGGCAGGGCATCAAACTTATTAGGGCTGGTAAATTAAAACTATAGGGTATATTAGGTTTACTCAGTAGAAGTTCTTAGTGGCGTTGTGTCCCATAGAATTTAGGGAGCTCTCTCAATTTTAGGATTATGAATAAAGTGGAAATTTTTTTTTAATATATTGAAAATCGAATTTGCGAGTAAACAGTGAATATACCATATAGTGAAGTAGGAAACAATTGGGGATTCCATTTCCTTTTTCCGTGTAGCAACGATCAAAGGGAAACAATTGTGAATAATATTTAGAGTACAGCGCTGGTAATTTGATTTTTTTTTCACTATTTTTGTTAAGTAAAATATTTGTCAAGTATAATATTTGTGAATAGTTGTATTAATAAATTTAAGTATAGTTTAGGGATTGGTTTAATTAATTATATTTTAATAAATTATGTCATAAAATAAGAAAAAAATGATATCTGAGTAGAACATAACTTAGGGGTCGGAAAGCAGGTAAGTGGTGAAGTATGAGCGGGTTTTTGGGGTCCCAAAAATTTATGCAGGGTAAAAGGTGACCACGGTAGGGAAGGGCGGCAGGGGAACAATATCTTCCTCCTACTGTACGGGGGGTGTCTATTCATGTTGATAGTTTCAGCTGGTTTTAACTTGTATTTTTTTATTGCTACGGGCCCGAGTGTGGAAGGACCGGGTTCAAACCACCCCTGTGGGGGATTTCATGCCTGTTGAGCTGGCCACTGGGAAACTTAACACTCAATAGGGTCTTCGTACCAATATGGCGCCCAATCTAAAAATAATGAATTGAATTTGTGTATCAAAACCTAGACACAATAAAATAGAACACTTAGAATATTCAATAGACCAATACGTTTATTCAAATTACGTAAATGTAATTTCTTAATACTTGTAGCCGTTCTAGAATTTTCTGGAAGTCAGATGTATTAGTAGCTATAAGAAATTATAATTATGTAATGGAATAAATGAGGGAAAATTTAGTTCATAAGAGTTTTCATATAACAATACCTTATTAGTACTAAACATATTCCCAAATAAAGTTTGAAATATCATTTAAATGCCATTCAATCCTTTTAGTATAAGCCTGGTGAAAATGCTCTGATAGCCGCTCAATTATGATGCTTGGGGTCAGATGTATCAGATTAATTTTCACAAAGGTCTTTGATAGTTTCATGGAAACATTAAAGTGCATTCTGAAAGGAAAATTTCTTTCTTTTCTTGCCTATGCAGTAGCTCTCTATTAAGAGAGTGCCTTAAATTTACAGCCGTACACACCTCACCACATACTTTCACCGCCTCGTACTTAAGAAAATATAGTAATTTGAGTAATAACAAGAGCGTCTTTACGATTTATTTCTAACAATTTGATCTAATTTATAATATTTAATTTACTAATTTAACAGATTCTAGCCTAATAATTTTTTTATAGTATATACTTTACCAAGTTTAGTTATAACGAATTTAATTTTTATTACTAAATTATTTAGTTATCTCAATTTTTTTTATGTCTGTTGTTTAGTTTATATAAATTTTATGTCAAATTAAAATTATTCTATTACTAATTATTTTCTATTAATTTTAATATTTTATTTAGCTCAAATTCTATACAAGGAAAAATAAAACCACATATATTAATAATTCATTCAATTAAGTATAATATAGTAGGTGTTAGCAAATGTATTATAGTTTATATTACTAATTTTAACTAATTTTGTTGTATTACGTAATTTATTGTATTCCTTAATCCCAGTAGATAATTATATACAAAAAAAAAAAAAAACCCATATTTTAGTCAATATCATCATAATAGCTGAAATCTTGTGTTGGCAAAAAAAAAAAAAAAATTTTTTTTAGTACTAGATTTTTTTTTATTAAACTTACTTCATATCCATAATTGCAAATTGTACGTTCTAAATACGGCTTGAATAAGGTTCATCGGTAATGAATGTTCAGACCAGAATCCAAACTAGAAATAGTGAGCAAAATAGAAATTTTGAATCAGATAGAATAGCATTAGATAGTCAAAGAAATAGAAAAAGAAGTAGGCTACCTGAATTTGATTTGAATAGATCAGCAATCCACACAGAACCCAAGTTGAGAAGGTTCCATAAAACTAAAAATTCTAATATGGCAAATCCGAACAGTAACATAGATATAAGTTCTCAGTTTATCGATTTATCTGCCACCATTACCAGAAATGCTCAGGGAACAAATATGTCTTCAAATCCGGCACCGGATGTAGGTACTCGAGTGAATTCAACTGAGTCGAATAATGTTGATGAACATATAGATCAAGGGGTTAGAGAAATGGTTGCAGATGAGGCATTAGTTGTGCAACGATCGTTAGAAGATAAGGTGAAGAAAATGGTACAGGATGAAATGGTCGACGTGAGAAAAACCATAAGCGACTTAGCAAAAGCAGTCCAAGGCCTTACTAGAATTACTGCCGCATCGGCTCAGACTTTTACAACAAGTAACGCGAATAATATAGCTGGTAGTGATTATGTTTCCGATAATATAAGAACCACAACTACAAACACGAATGCCTATGTACCTGACAGAAATGTCATAAGAACTCCAGGCCCTTTATTATATAATCCATCTGTACCGAATTATTCAGCAACGCCTAATTTTTCAGCTCACCAGGATAACCGAGTAGGATTTAACGGAAATGAATCCTTCGATTTCCGTCAGATAAGAATCGATAAATTAGGTGTAGTTTTCGATAATAAATCCATGACTATAGATGATTTTATATTTCGTTTGGAACACTTGAAGACCCACTATAACATACCTGATAGGGAGGTTGTAAGAGATTTTCATTTATTGGTTTCGGATTCTGTTAAGGATTGGTATTGGTCATTTATCGGTATTCACGGTTTGACTGAGTGGCCCGTTTTACGTCTTGCACTACTGTCACAATATCAAACACCTCGTTCAAATTTTGAAGTGATGAGAGACCTGGTAGAAAGAAAACAACAAAATAACGAAACGATTGATATGTTCTTCCATGCTATGAACAAATTGAGAACTAGACTCACGCAGCCCATGCCAGAATATGACATGATAAAGATTATGAAACGAAACGTAAACCCGAATTTGGCCAGAATAATCTATCCAATTGCAGTATCTTCTGTGGAACAATTAAGAATCGAATGTAACGAAGCAGAGCGAAATTTTCCCAGGAGAGAAGTAAGAAATCTTATACCGCCACCTCGATATAATAGACAAGTCAGCGAAGTATATATGGAGGAAAATGAATATCCAATAAGTGAGCAATTGCCACCCCAGCAGAGGTGTGAAATTGAGGCCTTGCGATTAGGACAAAAACAACCATTAATATGTTGGAACTGCAGAACGGCCGGTCATGTTTTTATGGAATGTCCTGTGGAGCAAAGAACGCTCTTCTGTTACAAATGTGGCAAACCGAATGTAACCACTCCGAAATGTCCAATGTGCCTGCAGAAAAACATGAATCATCGGCAAATTGACTGCTGAAGACAGAGGAAAGAAATTATTGAATCAGATTAGACAGGTGAATAGTAGTAATTATGTATCACAGATTCGGCACTATCTATCATTACAGGACCGACAACAAAATTATGAAAGAACTAGGGCCAAAATATTTGAGACAGTTCCAAATAAAACAACGGTGTCAAGGAAAATTTTGAAAATAAGGAGGAAATTCATCGAGCGTCGTAATTTGAGAAGGAAAGTTTTAGATTCTATATGTAAGATGAACAAATTAGGAAACGATCCCAGAATTTTTATAAATGTAGAAATAAGTGGAAGTCAAATTCGTGGGTTGTTAGATTCAGGAGCATCAGTTAGTATTTTGGGGAAAAATTGTAGAGAAACAATAGTCAAATTAGGACTCTTAGTTCACCCTATGATGACTAATGTGAAAACTGCCAGTGGTCATCAAAAACGTGTACTAGGAAAAGTAAAAGCATCCATAAAGTATAAAGATCAAGTACATGACATGGTATTTTATCTTTGTCCTGACTTGGAACAGGAATTGTATTTAGGTATAGATTTTTGGAATTTATTTGGACTAGTACCAGAGATAGTGAAAAGTGAAGAAATTAAATTAGGAAACAATGAAAAGGATTTAGTAAATAATAGTGCAGAATATGGATTAAAGCCTCATATATTAACTGCAGATCAAAGGAGACAATTGGATAGAGTAATAGGACTTTTCAATACATTTGAGGAAAATGGATTAGGGATAACTCCTCTTGAAAAGCATACGATTAAATTGGTCGAGGGGGCAGTACCTATTAAAGACCGTCATTATCCCATATCGCCGGCAGTACAAGAAATCACATATAAAGAGATTGATGCTATGCTAAAATTAAAAGTTATAGAAAAAAGTGAGAGTCCATGGAGCAATCGCACAACGATAGTTCGTAAACCAGGCAAAAATCGATTCTGTCTCGATGCCAGAAAATTGAATAACATTACTATAAAAGATGCATATCCACTTCAGAACATCGACGGGATATTAAGTCGCATAGACGAAACGTATTATATTAGCAGCGTCGACTTAAAGTATGCATTCTGGCAGATAGAATTGGACGAAGAAAGCAAGCCATATACCGCCTTTACAGTACCAGGGAGGCCTCTGTATCAATTCAGAGTCATGCCCTTTGGACTATGTAATGCTGCTCAACGTCTATGCAGGCTCATGGATAAAGTCGTGCCACAAAGTATTAAGGATAACGTATTCATTTACCTCGATGATTTGTTGGTAATCTCGAGCGCTTTCGACGAGCACCTAAAATTATTAGCGGAAGTGGCTAATTGCCTAAAGAAAGCTAACCTCACGATTGGATTAAAAAAATCTCAATTTTGTTTCCAGGAGTTAAAATATCTGGGTTTCATTAAAGTTAATGCCATACGAAGCATACCAATTCCCAAAACAACGAGAGAAGTAAGGAGTTTTCTCGGTACTGCTGGCTGGTACAGGCGTTTTATAAAAAACTTTGCAATAATTGCAGCACCACTTACTGACACGTTAAAAAAATCAAAAAAGTTTTCGTTGACTCCAGAAGCTGTAGATTCATTTGAAAAACTTAAAAGAGCTTTAACTACCGCTCCGGTACTAAAACATCCAGACTTCAGGAAACGATTTTATATCCAGTGCGATGCCTCTAATTATGGCGTAGGGGCTGTTTTATATCAGCGGAGTAATAACGATGAAGAACACCCCATAGCCTTTTATTCCCAAAAGCTAAATTCGTGTCAACAGAAATATAGTGTGACCGAAAAGGAATGCCTAGCTGCAGTAATGGCTATAAAAAAATTTAGGCCATACGTGGAAATGATGCCATTTACGGTGATTACTGACCACTCTAGCTTGAAATGGCTCATGACAATGAAAGACTTAAGTGGTAGATTAGCACGTTGGTCATTACTATTACAAGCCTACGACTTCAATATAGAACATCGAAAAGGATCAGATAATATAGTTGCAGATATGTTATCCAGATCTCCAGAAGACAACGTCTTGAACAATGATGAACTCAGAACTGATAATTTATTAGATTTCGAAACAACTGAGTTTGAAAGTGAAGAGTACATAGAGCTAATTAAAAATATCGAAGAGAATGCTAATAGACTACCAGATCTGAAAGTGGAAGATGGCAAAATTTTCAAAAGAACTTTGGCGAATACACCTCTAGAGGAAGAATTCTCATGGAAATTGTGGATACCTTCGAATCTAACCTCAACAATAATTGAAAAAGCTCATGTAGAAAACACGGCCGCTCATGGTGGCATAGTTAAAACTTTGGAGAGAGTAAAACGATTCTTTTACTGGCCAAAAATGACCATTCAAGTAAAAGAATACGTTAGGTCATGCCAAACTTGTAAAGAAAGTAAATCAGCAAATTGTAAACTAATGCCAGAAATTGGTCAAGAGGTAGTAACAGAGCGTCCATTCCAGAAATTGTACGTAGACTTTTTAGGGAAGTATCCTCGTTCGAAGAGTAGAAACTGTTATATTTTCGTTGTTGTGGATCACTTCACGAAATTTACGTTTCTCAAAGCGATGAAAGAAGCTACTGCAAGTAATGTCGTTAGATTCTTAGTTAATGAAATATTCCATAAATTCGGAGTTCCCGAAATAATACATTCGGATAATGGAGTACAATTTGTTTCCAAAGCTTTTACGGAAATGATTCAAGCCTACAAAATTCATCATATGAAAACTGCTTTCTACAGTCCCCAGTCAAATGCTGCTGAAAGAGTAAATCAGTCCGTATTGAATGCCATTAGAGCTTATCTTGAAGAGGATCACCGCGAGTGGGATCTGTATTTAACGGAAATTGAATGTGCTTTAAGGACATCTGTACACTCAGCAATAGGGGAAACGCCATTTTTTGCTCTATTCGGTTTCCATATGTTTTCAAATGGATGTGATTATAAATTAGCTAGGAAACTAAATTCATTATCTGATCACGAAATACACAGGTTGAAAGGAAACGAGAAACTTGAGTTAATAAGAGAGAAAATTAAGGAGAATATGCATAAGGCTTATGAAAAAAGTGCTGAGAAGTATAATAAACGCGCTAGACACACTAAATTTGTTCCAGGACAAGAGGTTTTCAGACGCAATAATATACTAAGTGATTTCGTAAAGAACCGAAACGCCAAATTCTGTAAGAAGTTTATAAAATGTAGGGTAGTTAAACCGATTGGCAACAACATGTACGAACTTGAAAATATGCAGGGGAAATCTATTGGCATTTTTCATGCAAAGGACATAAAAGTATAAGTATGATTGAGACTAACAGATCTGTGATAAAATTAAACAATGTGCAATATTAGGAAGTAAGAAATGCAAATATATGACTATTATTAAACGTGTAATTGTCCAGTTTTTTTTTGTCATGTTTTGTGTTTTAGACTTTATGATATAAGCACCTAGTACCTGATGTTATACTAATGATGTCCTTGATTATACACATGTACGTAAAATTAAACAAATATTTAAAACTTACTGTTAGATTTCCAATAGTGCAATATAAAAGTTTGTTTATGAAGTAGCCAATAAACCCCGAGTACCTGAAAACATAAAAAAAGTATACACAAAGTAAAATTCTTATTTCTTAAAGACAGTTAAAATAATACTTATCTGAAAATTTCTCCTTGTCCAGAAGTAAAGTCAGAAAAGAAAAAAAAAGTTTCAAATTCAAAGTACCTGGAAATGTTAAGAAAATGTTATTGATAGAATTTCGAATACAAATATTGCGATTAGATGGGAGGATAGATCCAATACCATACCGGACCGAATTCTAGACTACTAAATGAAAATCAAATATATAAAATCAGACAAAGAATCCGATTATAGTGAGATAAAAGTGGGTAAATTTGTATTCATTTTTGGAAAATTATGAAAAAGAAGAGAGAAAATTTATGTATTCTCAATCAGGGATATATATATTTTTTTTTGGTAGGAATAGTTCCACTATGGTAATGGTTTGTACTGAGTAACATTGCTAGGAATTATATTAGACATAATTACGTTTTTATACTTACTTTCTGTTTTGCCCGGCTAGTAAGACTTCAGGGTCATGGGAGTTCCCCACGTTGGCAGTGAAAGAACAGCAGCCACGCACACCGTTTTTATCCATTCATTGAGCCAAATCCGGTGTTTTGTTGCGGTGGCTCTCATGACAATGAAAGGGAGAGGGAGGTGAAAAAAAAAAAAAAAATTGCGTGGACGACCTCAGATTTGTGGTTGCAGGGTACTATTAGGGGTGGCCAGCGGAACCTACCGCCTAGGAGTGTGACCGAGCTGTGATTGTTCGTATTAGTTGTAGTTCGGGATGGTCTACTACGTGTTTAGTGGGGATGGCCAATCCGCAGTAAACCATCGGCCACGGGGGGGGGGAAACCTTACTTGCGCGACCGCCCGAACAAACGGATCGCAGTTAAGCCCGCCGTTTTTATCTGAAAAGAAAATATAATATCAAAGAAAAAATACATTTTTTTTTAGAAAAATTAAAACGATACTTACTATTCCTTGTGTGCTTTTGTTTATAAAGGGGAAGCATATGATGTTCAGTGTTGTAAGGTGTTAGGACTATTGGTCATAGAGTGATGTTATTGTGAATTGTTATTGTTCGACAGTAGGTCGTATAGTAATTTTTCATGAATGGAGGAAAATTCACTTGTTTGAATATTAAATGTTATACCTAGAATGTTGGATATAGAATGTGGAACGAAAATGTTCTTTTACACTCAAAAGCAGGAAAGGGATAAGTGATGTGTATTTTAAGATTTTTTTTTTTATTTAAATAAGAAAGATTTTGTTTGTAATTGTGAAAGAAGACAGATAGTTTATATGAATATATTTTTTTCTTAGAATGAGATGCATATAAACATAATACTTTGATTTTTAGTGGGAAACTCAAATAAAGATGTCTCCATTGGAAGACTTAGTTAGTCCAAACTAGGATTAGCCATCTTGGCACCGCACAGACGTTGAGTGATTGAGCAAGAGAAAGGTTGTGGCAAATAAAAGAAATAAAGAAAAGTTATATTCAAAAAAAGTAATAAGTTTTTGTGTTAAAAAAAAAAGAAAAAGGAAAAGGGAACTGGTGTTACATCGGAGCACAAATTAAAGTATTTTCAAAGGTTTTCCGTGCAAGGATAAAGTAGACAGGCTCGGAAAGTGAGGAAATATAATATCCTGCTTTATTTTAAAATCAAAACTGGAGAACTTCGGGACTGGCTTCTATCTGGAGCAGGACCAGAGAATTATATAGGCCAGACGCTTCTTGGGAAGCATCCTGGAAAGTGTTCTCCAGTGATTTTTTCTTTCCGCTTAAAGGAAAACAAGCTAAGTGAGCAGTACTCCAGGTAACACAAAGCAAAGAAAAAAAAAGAGCATCTTCAAATCTAAAATAGCATTTCAAATAGAAAAAAAATCTAAGATATACATAGTTAGCCAACACAACCAAATAAAGAAAAAAAAAATAAAATAAATTCCTAAAAAAAGGATAATAACAACAAGCTAACAAAACTTATATCTATTTAGAATTCATATCATATTTATATTAGTATTTAAGTTATTTATGATATTTGTGTTGTGTCGTTTTATATATTTGTAAGCTTATTATTTAGTGTATAATTCCATATATTAGGCAGGGCATCAAACTTATTAGGGCTGGTAAATTAAAACTATAGGGTATATTAGGTTTACTCAGTAGAAGTTCTTAGTGGCGTTGTGTCCCATAGAATTTAGGGAGCTCTCTCAATTTTAGGATTATGAATAAAGTGGAAATTTTTTTTTAATATATTGAAAATCGAATTTGCGAGTAAACAGTGAATATACCATATAGTGAAGTAGGAAACAATTGGGGATTCCATTTCCTTTTTCCGTGTAGCAACGATCAAAGGGAAACAATTGTGAATAATATTTAGAGTACAGCGCTGGTAATTTGATTTTTTTTTTCACTATTTTTGTTAAGTAAAATATTTGTCAAGTATAATATTTGTGAATAGTTGTATTAATAAATTTAAGTATAGTTTAGGGATTGGTTTAATTAATTATATTTTAATAAATTATGTCATAAAATAAGAAAAAAATGATATCTGAGTAGAACATAACTTAGGGGTCGGAAAGCAGGTAAGTGGTGAAGTGTGAGCGGGTTTTTGGGGTCCCAAAAATTTATACAGGGTAAAAGGTGACCACGGTAGGGAAGGGCGGCAGGGGAACAATATCTTCCTCCTACTGTACGGGGGGTGTCTATTCATGTTGATAGTTTCAGCTGGTTTTAACTTGTATTTTTTTATTGCTACGGGCCCGAGTGTGGAAGGACCGGGTTCAAACCACCCCTGTGGGGGATTTCATGCCTGTTGAGCTGGCCACTGGGAAACTTAACACTCAATAGGGTCTTCGTAACACATTTCCTGCAAATTTCATTAAGATATCTTTATAAAAAAAATGTGTTATTACAATTAAAATATTTGTATTTTCTCCAAAAATCCCAAATTAGGCCTTTTGTTTATTGGTTTATTTCTAAATAGCGAAAGAAATTCTAAAAATATGTATTCCAAATTAAGCTTATCCTTTAGCGTAATATATAATTTCCGATCTTTTGCAAAAAGATTCAAGTCAATATCATGCCTCATTTCAGAAATATGCGTCTTTAAACTTTTATATTTCCAATTTATTGACTATATTTTTACAAATTTGCAACTTTTGTGAATAATTACTTAGAAAGTTATGAATATTTCTGTATATTTTTACTAATATCTATAAACAAAATATTTTTATAAAAATAATTAATAAATGTTTTTTATTTTTAATAGGGTTGCCACATTTTCCAAATTTAAGTAAATCTTTATCCTTTTCTAAGCATTAATATATTTCTATTTATGAATTTAAAATAACAAAACAAACAAAAAATGTCTATTTTAACTTAATCAATATTATTATTTTTGGTATTTATCATCTTCCTTAATAAATATTCTATTTCTAATACGATTTTTTATTACTTATTTACATTAAATTTATGTTGACAATTTTTCTAATATTTTAAACTTATACTACTTATTTTCTATAAAATAATCTGTTGTATCTGTATACATATCTAAAAGATATTAAAGGTCCTTCAAGTCTTCAATATTTTGAGTTGATAAAGGCTCATAATAAATCCAACGTTTCCTCATTGATGATAGTACAGGGTCTGATGATAACAATAGGCTATTAAAAATATCCTCGTTTTGTGACGTTCTGGAGTATTTCCTGGAGCTGAATAATTGAACGTGTTTAAAATCTCTGTTTCTTGCTTCTTCAGCCTCTTCTGTATATTTCGACATAGCACAATATTTTATGTACTGTTGGTGTCATTTCTTTCCATGAATATAGAGAAACAAGTAGTTTAGATATTTCTGTTGCATATTCTCCAAATCGAGCAGAGTTAATTTTGAGCTTACTATTAATTGCCATTAATAATATTGTTACGAAATTGTACTTGAATTCAAATATAACGGTTTTAACGGCTGGTTTAAATCTTTCTCAATGCTTCTAGGCATTTCCGTTTATGTTAACAGCAGTTAACATAGCTGTAAAAAATTATTAACATACTTCTAAACGTACAACATTGAATAAAAAGCTTTCAGCATTGTTTTTAAGTATGGCAACACTAAATGTTTAAGCTGCTAACATTAACATCAAAAGCTCTAGTTTCTCCGTTAAGAACATTGTAGAAAGAAATAGAACTTTCAAGAAACATCTAGTAGGTAATACTATGTATATAAATTGGCCGTGAGAACACCATTGAGTCAGTCTAATTGGAAGCGTCGTTAATTAAAGACAAATTAACTGCCTTGGCTGTATAATCTTGTACATTACTAAAGTGTGTAATTTAAGTGTGTGTTTATATTAGAAAGCAAGTGACTATTTAAACTGTAATTGTTGAACATTTTTAAATAAAATAAAGAGTCGTTACAACTTTTAAATTACTAAACTGCTGTTATTTGCAATCAAAGTACAAGTTTATTTAAAGGAAATAAAGAACCGTTTTTAAAAGGTAAAAACGTAACAATTGGTGTCAGAAGTGGGATTGCAAAATAATAAGCAGTCATGAAGTTTGAAGATCTGAAAGTGGAGCAACTCAAGAGAGAATTGAATAAGTTGGAGTTACCTACAACTGGTAATAAAGCAGAATTACAAAAGAGGCTGGTAGATGAATTCAAGCGGTGTAATATTGACATTGGAACTTACGAATTCGAGTATAAAGAAGAAATGGAAGTTTCTACCCGTGCAACAACAAGCATGGATTTATCCACAATGTTTGCTGCTTTGATGGAGCAATTTAAAGAAGTTCAAGAAACTTCTAAAGCTAATAACGAGAAACTTCTTGCTGTAGTTCAAGAAACTTCTAAAACAAATAAAGAGAAACTTCTTGCTGAAGTTAAAGAAACTTCTAGAGCGACAGACGAGAAACTTCAACAAATTCGGAAGTTATAAACAGCAGAGTGGATGGCATTGATAAAAAGGTGTCCGACTTAGAGAGCTGCCTAGATTTACAAGCCAAAGATAAAAAGCTGTCCGATTTAGAGAATTAAATAGCCAAAGGTGATATAAAACTACATGATCTAGAAATAAAGATGAGTAATCTTCAATGTCAAGATGGGCCGGTGCGAATTATTCCAGAATCCTCTAGTAGAATAAAGGCCCCTAGTTTTGATGGTACCACACCATTTAATGAGTTTAAGTTCCAGTTTGATACAATTGCCATTAGAAACATGTGGAACGACGAAGAAAAAGCTATAGAGTTGATATTGGCCTTAAAAGGAAATGCAGCAGTAGTTCTTCAAAGCGTGCCAGCATGTAACCTAAACAGTTATGATGACATAATGGAGGCGCTACAACGTAAGTACGCTGGTGAACATAAAAAGGAACAATACCGAATGGAATTGCGTGGTAGAGTGCAGAAGCCCAATGAGACGCTACAAGACTTTGCGTTGGAAATCGAACGTTTGATGCAGCTTACTTATCCAGGGGAAAACAGCCCGTTTTTTGACCATTTCAAGATAGAGGCATTTGTTAATGGCATTCGCGATCCTGAAATAAAACACGAGGTTTGTGCCACACCCAAACTATCATTTACTGAAACCGTCTCATTCGCACTGGCACAAGAAACGGCGAACATATTTTCAAAGCCGCAAACATGTAAGGTGCGAAATGTCGAAGTTGTTGCTGATAATAAAAGAAATATAGTCGACTAATTAAAAACGGTTTTGGAGGCGTTTAATGAGAAGCAAAATAAAGCCAGAGAAAAATTTTATAACTGCGGTAAATCGGGTCATATTCAACGAAACTGCAAAGCACCAAGAAAACGAACCAGATCTGCCTCGCCTCAAAGAAACAAACAGCAGTCAAATCATCAGTCATCGCAAGAATCACCTTTAAACTAAAACGAGCTGGCACTATGGGGTAAGAGCTAGCTCCCACATTTGAGGGCCCCACCATCTACATACGTAATGTAACAGAAAAATAGTAATCTTACTGCTTCGGGGTACCTCAACGGTCAGAAGCACGTTTTTACTGTAGACACCGGGGCATCACAGTCTATCGTCAGGCCAGATTTAGTCAAGAAAACAATTGAACCATTATGTGGGGTAAGCCTGCGCACAGCTACTGGGGAGCCGGCATTACTTTGGATATGGGACAAAAAGTTATTATTTGGTAAAATGTGGAGATACCCCTTGACGTCGGATATGAAAATAGGACTCAAGTAAGAAAACTAGTTGCCGTCGAGCATCAGAAGCTACCACCACAGTAAGAAACTTTAGTATCGGCTCGTATGGAGGGATATTGTGAGGACAACAGTGTGTGGGTGGTAGAACCAGCAGAAATAACACGTGATCTTGCAACAGCAAAAGCCCTCGTTAAACCCTGCAACAACAAAGTAGTTCCTGTAAGAATGCTTAACCTGTCCAGCTACGAAAAATTCGTTAAGCCAAATTTCGAAATAGGTCAATGCAGTAATCAATTACGAGAAAAACCCGCAACCTGCCAATAAATCCACCAAAGAACACGAGCTACTAGCGGAATATGTGGGGAAATGGGTAGAAGGATTAGCGCCGCCAGACAGAAATAAGGCCAAACAGATTCTGAAGAAATATACCTCCGTCTTCACCTTAAACAGTCAAAGCCGTGGTAGAACGGCTATCGTAAAGCATCATATAAATACTGGCGAAGCGAGGCCAATAAAGCAGGCGCCCAGAAGTGTTTCTCTAGCAAAACGAAGTGAAGTGAAGGAGTTGGTCAATGAAATGGAGCGGAACGGTATAATCGAACCATCTTCAAGTCCTTGGAGCTCGCCTGTTGCTTTAGTTAAGAAGAAAGACGGCAGCACTAGATTTTGCGTCGATTATAGAAAACTGAATGACGTCACCAAGAAAGACAGCTACCCGCTACCAAGAATTGACGACACCCTGGATACACTAGCTGAAACACAATGGTTCTCCACATTGGACTTGCAAAGTGGTTATTGGCAGGTAGAGATTTCAGAAAAAGACAAGGAAAAAACCGCCTTTAGCGCGAGTGATGGGTTATGGCAGTTTAATGTGATGCCATTTGGACTCTGCAATGCTCCAGCCACATTCGAGCGTTTAATGGAACAGGTATTGAAAGGACTTCACGGGAAGACATGCTTGGTGTACCTCGATGACATAATTGTCATGGGTAAGACTTTTGATGAACATCTGAATAACCTTGAAGAAGTTCTTAAATCAATATTAGCGGCTGGACTCAAACTCAGCGTAAAGAAGTGTGCGTTGTTCCAGAAGGAAGTTAAATATTTGGGACATCGCGTAACAGCAGACGGAATATCAACAGATGAGGATAAGATAATTGCTGTAAAGAACTGGCCACGTCCGAGAAATCTCCACGAATTGCGTAGTTTTCTTGGCCTTTGCACATATTACAGACGATTTGTCCCGAATTTCGCCAATGTAGCCGCAAGCTTACATGAGCTGACCAAGAAGTCACAATAATTCCAATGGTGTGAAGCACAAGAACTAGCATTTCAGAAGCTCAAGGATCTATTATGTACGGCACCAATTTTATCATATCCTATACCTGGAGAAACATTTGTGGTAGATAGCGATGCGAGCGGATACGGAATAGGCGGTGTACTTTCACAAGTAGTCGGTGGCACTGAAAGAGTCATTGGATACTTCAGCCGAACGCTTTCGAAGCCTGAAAGAAACTACTGCGTAACACGACGAGAACTTTTGGCAGTATTAGAGTGTGTGAAGCATTACCACAAATATCTGTATGGCCAACACTTCCGACTGAGAACCGATCATTCTGCCCTCAGGTGGTTGCTACAATTTAAACAACCTGAAGGACAACTGGCTCGTTGGATAGAGCGGCTTCAAAGCTATGATTTTAGCATCGAGCACCGGAAGGGTTTGAAACACGGCAATGCGAACGCGCTGTCAAGACGGCCCTGCAACGTGGAATGTAAGCATTGTACAAAAACCGAGGAAAAGGAATGTGTCATCGATGTTCGACTAATACATATAGAGTCCAGTGAAGATTGGTCTGTAGCGCAAAGAAATGACCCCATACTAGCAAAAATAATATCGGCAAAAGAAGAAGGTAGAAGGCCAGCCCGCAATGAAATATCCGCCGAAAGTCCACTAATGAAATCATATTGGGCCCTATTGAATAGTCTACAGTTGTTAAATGGCTGCTTATACCGCATATGGGAAAGTGCTGACGGTAAAACAGTGACAAATCTAATTGTAGTACCAACCTCTAAAATAAACGAAGTAATGAAAGAGTTCCATGACGGTCCCAGTGGTGGTCATCTTGGTGTAACAAAAACCTTAGAAAAGTTAAAACAACGTTTTTATTGGGTGGGTTGTCAGCAAGCAGTAGCCGATTGGGTAGCCAATTGTTCACAATGCATAGCAGCGAAGGGCCCAGTATGAAGAAGTCGTGGACAACTTCAGCAGTATAACTCAGGCGCGCCATTCGAGCGGATTGCAATGGATGTAGCAGGCCCTTTCCCCGTCAGTGATGCCGGAAATCGTTACGTTTTAGTGGTTATGGATTATTTCAGCAAATGGTCAGAGGTATATGCCATACCTGATCAAAAAGCTAAAACGGTTATAAGTGTATTTGTGAACAACTGGGTGTGCCGCTATGGTGTTCCACTGGAGTTGCATTCTGATCAGGGTAGAAATTATGAATCTGCCGTATTCAAGGAAATGTGCGATTTATACGGAATAAGAAAAACCAGAACAACGCCACTGCATCCTCAATCTGATGGCATGGTCGAAAGATTTAATCGCACTCTGGAGGAATATTTAAGAAAAGTGGTCGGTGCACATCAGAAGGACTGGGATGAACACATACCGAAATTTTTATTGGCATACAGATCAGCTATTCATGACTCAACCTCTCGAACACCTGTAAAAATTTTCTTCGGGACAGAACTCAAGTTGCTTGGTGATTTAGAATTTGATATTAAGACTTAATCAACAAATAAGATGACCTGAACGAACTACATGAATTCGTACGCAGACGAATAAAAATGACCAGCGATAAAATGAAAGCCAGATACGATCGAGCAGCGAATTCTGAAGGATTTAACGAAGGCCAGCTTGTACTGTTGTATAACCCACAACGTAAGAAAGGACTGTCTCCCAAACTACAAACCCATTGGGATTGACCATCTAAAGTGATTAAGAAATTAAACGACGTGGTGTACAGAATACAGAAAGAAAAAAGCCCGAGATCTAAAATGAAGGTCGTACATCTAGAACGACTAGCTGCCTATGGGAAAAATGAATTCGTGCCTATTCGGGACGAACAGGCTTAAGCGGGGGGAAGTGTTACGAAATTGTACTTGAATTCAAATATAACGGTTTTAACGGCTGGTTTAAATCTTTCTCAATGCGTCTAGGCATTTCCGTTTATGTTAACAGCAGTTAACATAGCTGTAAAAATTATTAACATAGTTCTAAACGTACAATATTGAGTAAAAAGCTTTCACCATTGTTTTTAAGCATGGCAACACTAAATGTTTAAGCTGCTAACATTAACATCAAAAGCTCTAGTTTCTCCGTTAAGAACATTGTAGAAAGAAATAGAGCTTTCAAGAAACTATGTATATAAATTGGCCGTGAGAACACCATTGAGTCAGTCTAATTGGAAGCGTCGTTAAGTAAAGACATATTAACTGCCTTGGCTGTATAATCTTGTACATTATTAAAGTGTGTTGCATAAAGTGTGTAATTTAAGTGTGTGTTTATATTAGAAAGCAAGTGACTATTTAAACTGTTATTGTTGAACATTTTTAAATAAAATAAAGAGTCGCTACAACTTTTAAACTACTAAACTGCTGTTATTTGCAATCAAAGTACAAGTTTATTTAAAGGAAATAAACAACCGTTTTTAAAAGGTAAAAACGTAACAATATGTTAATCCTTTCAAGTAACTCTATATTAATACCAGTTATTTTTGATGTAGTTTCGAAATTTCCAAAAAACCTTCTTGCTGTGTTTCCATCATTTGTACTACCACGAGACGGCAGAGGTTTGTCGATGTTTAGTCCTTCTCTGAATTAAATCCTCGTTGTTTCTGGTAGGTTTTGTTAAATTTTCTAGCACACTTCTATACTTTAAATCATATGTTATGTGCAGAAAATGATCTATGAACCGTATTCTGGCGTGAAGTGAAGATATTCCGAAAGACAGAAATTCTTCATTAATACTTCTTGCTTTACCAATATCCGAAAATTCTGATTTCGTCTCATCATATAGTGAGCATTTCCAAAAAGAAGATGTTTTCGTAATGACTTTACTAACCTATCCATCAATCATTGTTAGAATAAGTTGAAAGGATATGCCGAATGTATATTGGTTTATTGTTATTGAAAGAGGTTGTAAATCATTTATTTCTTCTTTAATATGTTCCACCAAATCCTTTGTTGTTGTCTTCGACTCCCTTGTGTATTCGAACCAAATAGGTCTGCAAAAATGTTTTGATCCTGGAGTGGTGTTAAGCTATATATCTTCAAATGAGTTTTTACACTTTGATGAAGATTGCTTTAAGGAATAAGATCGCATTCTTAACGGCACCAAAGATGCTATAAATACGCTTTTATGATCCGTCATTTTCTTATTTCCACTAGCATGCTTGTATTCAGGAAGGGCTGATAGTCCGTCACATCCCCACTTACAGATTGATAAAACGTCACTGTTATTTACTTTTTCCAACTGATATGAAGAGAATTCTGCAACTATCCTGATAGCTGTATTCTCAAGCAAAGAAGATAGCTCTACACAGGCTTCCTTTTCGGTAACCGAAATAGATGGTAAAATAGTTTACTTTTTTTCTTGAATATCCTTGTATGATGGTAGAATTGAGTGTCCCTTTCCAAGCAGAGCTTTTCTTAAAATTTGATATTTGTTTCGGCTGAGTTCAGTTCTTCCTCTGCTTATTCCTTTGTAAGACGTTTTGGTGATGTAGTTGGCAGTATTTCAGCAATATTAATTGCATTCTTATGTTGCTTCTCCTTTTTAACATTTCTTTGAATGTATCAGAAACTTCTTCATTCGAAATTATAGAAAGCTTATGGGCCAGTCTTTTCTTGTTAGATCTTGTACTTAAATCATCATATGTCTTGCAGGGTGCTCCAGTTGATATTTTGCACTCCGATATTTCTATATCAGTATTCATCCAATCGGAATGTTCAATTTTTAATTTTTAACCATCAGTAATAGATAAATGCTGTAGCTAGGTATCACCGGAAAGGATACCTGTACATTGCCACTAGATCATAAATATATAAATTTTTAACCATCACCAATAGATAAATACATTTGTTAAATTTAGGTAAACTCTATAAATGTAAGCTAATAAAATACTTATTGATTAAGTTAAAATAGACATTTTTTGTTTTTGTTATTTTAAATTTATTAATAGAAATATATGAATGCTTAGAAAAGCATAAAGATTTACTTAAATTTGGGAAATGTGGCAACCCTATTAAAAATAAAAAATATTTATTAATTATTTTTATAAAAATATTTGGTGTATAGATATTATTAAAAGTATACAGAAATATTCATAATTTTCTAAATAATTATTCACGCAAAGCTAAAGGCAAAAGTTGCAAGTTTGTAAAAATATAGTCATATATACAATAAATTGGAAATATAAAAGTTTAAAGGCGCATATTTCTGAAATGAGGCATGATATTGACTTGCATCTTTTTGCAGAAGATCGGAAATTCTATATACTAAAGGATAAGCTTAATTTGGAATACATATTTTTGAAACTTCTTTCGCTATTTAGAAATAAACCAAGCAAAAGGCCCAATTTGGGGTTTTTGGAGAAAATACAAATTTTTTAATTGTAATAACATATTCGTTTATAAAGATATCTTAATGAAAAGCGCGTTAACTAAATTTCAATCAGGGGTAGAGTTTTCCTGAATTCCCAAAAAACTAATGAAAATTCCCAAAAATGGGATTTTTTACATTTTTGGCTACAGAATCGACATTTTTCCGAAGTGCCTTAGATTTTATTTTTATTAAAAAAATTTTGTCAGGGGTACCTAACTTGGAGTCCCTTAGCTCCGCCCCTGAGGGGTTTGTTGTGCCCCCCTTCCAAACTTAACATGGTACACTCCTCTGCTATTCCTATACCAAATTTCATGAAAATCCAACCAGCCGATCCGCCCACTGTGCATTGGTGCTGATTTCATGATTAGTCTCGGCATTACTTTGGATATGGGACAAAAAGTTATGATTTGGCGAAATGTGGAGATACCCCTTGACGTCGGACATGAAAATAGGAATCAGGTAAGAGAGTTAGTTACCGTCGAGCATCAGCAACTACCAGCACAGCCAGAAACTTTAGTATGGGCTCGTATGGAGGGAGATTGTGAGGACAATAGTTTGTGGGTGATAGAACCAGCAGAAATATCAAGCAAAAGCCCTCGTTAGGCCCTCATCAACAATTAATGAAAACACTTCCCAAGAGCAAGATGACCTAAACGAACTTCAAGAATTCGCAAACGAATAAAAATGACCAGCGACAAAATAAAAGCCAGATACGATCGAGCAGCGAATTTTGAAGGATTTAACGAAAGTGGGGGGGACATTTGTATAAAGAGCTCGTGACTCGTGAGGTCGTGACTCTTTGAGCCAATAGTAAGGGATTGTTGGTAAATCCTGGGAAAACTGAGTTAGTTCTGTTTACAAGGAAATATAAGGTCGAGACTTATAGTTTACAGGTATTGAAAAAGATGGAAATCGCACTGTCGACGGGGACCTGGATATATACTTGGACAGTAAGTTGTCTTGGAGGAGAAATACTCAGGAGAGGATCAGGAAGGGCTTAACGCCTACTACACCTTCACGAACTCTATAGGTAAGAATTGGTATCTTAAACTGTTCAGTCTGGTGGGAGGTATTAAGTAAAGAAACCTATAGAAACCTTCTCTCTAAAGTTCAGAGATGTGCTTCAATTATTATCTCAGGCGACAGGAGGAGTACGCCTCAGGTGGCAATGGACATAATTCTCTACCTTCTTCCAACTGATGCGTTTAGAAAACTTCAGGGCGGGTTACTCAAGCTTACTCGACGAAGTTCAATTCAACGGTCGGACACTATCCTTGGGCAAGCTTACGGATTATGTCAGGATTACTATTGACTTTGGAGCTACTCCCGTTATTCAAATACCTAGCAGGGACTCTGGGTTGGAGTAGAACAGCTCCATGAAGACTGTGCTGTCTTTACCGATGACTCAAAGATGGAAGTGGGCACGGGAGCTGGTGTCTATTTTATGGGAATTGATAGAAGGCGATCTTGTAAATTATCTGACAGTTGCAGCGTTTTTCAGACAGAAATTTTAGACATTTATAAAGCCTTGGGATTGCTGGAGGAAAACGTTGAACGGAATTCTAAATTCTATGTTGATAGTCCGGTAGCATTATTGGTACTGACAAGTCATGGTATTATGTTAGGTCCAGGTTGGTACTTGAGTGCAAAAAGGAATTGAGAAGACTAATGGATGTCTACCTGATAAGACTCCGTTTGGTTCCTGGCACTGCGGCATTCTCGGCAATGAAATAACCGATGAGCTGGCTCGAAGTTAGATAGGTTTTTTGTGGAGATATCTGTTAGGATTCCAATTGGGTCTTATTTTAGGGCCATAAAGGATTGAATTCTAGTCAAGACAAATCGTACCTGGAGGAATAAAACAGACTGGAGGGTATCTAGTCTTAAACTGGCAGATTCGAAACACGTTCTGGGAATGGGTCGTAGTAGTCTGAGAGTCATGGTTGACATGATTATTGGTCACTTCTCAATAGGGAAAGGAAAACAATAACATAGTTTTTGCACCAAGAGAGATCAATCCTTCAAATTGTCCGGAGCTAAGACCATGGGAGAGATATTGTGCTCTTGCGAAAAGAGAATTGAAGAGTACAAAAAAAAGTGTCGCAAAATATCGAAGATTTTAAAAAGAGATAGGCAAAGTCTTCCAAAACAGTGACTGAAATAACTATCAAATCTCTAACGGAAGGGGTATCAAAAAAGGACCACGAGTTCATAAGTAGTTGTTAGAACTAAATAAAAAAATCAAAACTCTAAGATCAACCGTTTTCAAATTATTGAATTTTATATATGTTAAGACTTTTTCGATCTCACTCCTTATATTACCAAATTTTATGGTAATAAGTACAACTATCTAGCAATTTCTAAACAGCTGCAAACAAAAAATTTTAAAAAAGTAAAACAAAATGTAAAAAATCAAAACAAAAAAAAATAATAATAATAATAATTTAACTGTAGCCGTATACTTTCTAGACGAGAACATAGACAACTTACAACTACCTCGTAGGTAGCTTCTTGGAGCTGCCAATAAACCAATAAGTACATATGTATATACATTTACAAGGCATTTTCTTTTTTATTAGTTTTGTCTCCAATTTCCGTGTATGGATGCAAATTTTTGTCATTATTAAAAAAAATGGAGGCCACAAGTAATCCTCATTTCCAAAGCTCATCCGTACGGTTTGATGCGAAATTGGCAACATTCTTGAGATTTTTGGCATCAGCAAATGGTCGGAAATGAATTCATTTTCTCCACATCCAAATCAACTGAAAAGAAGAATAATCGCGAATTGTTTAGATTTTGTTGAACATCAATTATGACAGCAGTGCATTAAGGAAGCTTTTTTTGAATCAACGGGCTTTCATTTAGATCGGGCTTTGTCATTAGATGCGTTGACTTATATATATATATATATATATATATATATATATAAGAATTTTACATATTCAGAGCAATGTTTCTCCTAATCGCACTTGCTGCGATTTCATTGCCGAGAATGCCGCAGTGCCCAGGAACCCAAGAGACTCTTGTCAGGTAGACATCCATTAGTCTTCTCATTTGCACTCAAGTACCAACCTGGACCTAACATAATAACATGACTTGTCAGTGCCAATAATGCTGCCGGACTGTCAACATATTTCTGTCTGAAAAACGCTGCAACTGTCGGACAATTTACAAGATCGTCTTATATCAGTTCCCATAAAATAGACACCAGCTCCCGTGCATACTTCCATCTATGAGCCATCTGTAAAGACAGCACAGTTTCCATGGAGCTTTTCTACTTCAATAGCGGGAGTAGCTTCGAAGTCAATAATAGTCCTAACATAATCCGTAAGCTCGCACAAAGATAATATCCGACCGTTGAATTGAACTTCGTCGAGTAAGCTTGCGTGCCCCGCCCTGAAGTTTCCTAAACGCCTCAATTGGAAGAAGGTAGAGAATTACGTCCATTGCCACCTGAGGTGTACTTCTCCTGATGCCTGAGATGCCAACTGAAGCATATCTGTGAACTTTAGAGAGAAGGTTCCTTTACGTTTCTTTACTTAATACCTCCCACCAGACTGAACGGCCATAAGTAAGAATAGGTCTCACAACCGATGTGTAGATCCAATATACTAACAGTTTAAGACCCCAATTCTTACCTATAGAGTTCGTGCAGGTGTAGCAGGCGTTTAGCTCTTCCTGACCCTCTCTACTGAGTATTTCTCCTCCAAGACAACTTGCTGTCCAAGTATATATCCAGGTGTCTTGTCTCCCTCGACAATGTGAGTTTCATCCAATTCAATACCGGTAAACTAAAAGCCTCGATCTTATATTTCATGGTAAACATAACTAACTCAGTTTTCCCCGGATTTACCCCCAATCCCTTACTATTGGCTCAAAGGTACATTCACAGCCAAGAGCCACAGTAATGCAGAAAGGACCCCCCTTGCGGTGTGTCCCTCGTCACGAGCTCCTTATACAAATGTCCCCATGCTAGAGTTGATGACACTGCTGCTCACCATTAGAGTTATCCACTCATTTAAGGATTCACTTACATCCAATGAAGCCAGCGCCTCACTGATCGCCTCTACCCTAATATTATTAAAGGCCAATTCTATTTAGACGAAAGCTGCCATGGTATACTCCCTATGCAGCAGGCCTCGCAGAGCGCTCTCAACGGACTTTCCCTTAAGTTAGGCATGCTAAGCGCCGCTGATGACCTGTGTCCCCATGTTGCTCGTAAGATGCAGATCAATCAGTCTTTCTATTGTCTTCAGTACGAAAGATGATAGGCTAATTGGTCTGTAATTCTTGGGTTTTGAGTGAGTCGTCTTTCCCGCTTTGGGTATAAAAATGACCCTTACTTCTCTCCACCCCCTATGAATATACATGTATGTCCCATGTAACCTTGTCTTTAGTAATCATCTCCTTAATTGTGTCATTATCACACCTATCCGAACTACGTGTAGGCTATCACTGACTCTACCTGATCGCACCTCAGACTCTATATCGTTACAGCCTGGGAAATATGTCTCCATAAGTAAACTAAGGGACTCTGAGCTATATTCTGTCCACAAGTTGTCCGCACATTGTATGTATCCAAGTGTCACAGGATAATACATGCCTAAGTCTAGACAACTCGTTCACAGAGTCTAAGGACTCACAGAAATTTACCCATGATGTTCGTTTCGCTCTCTTTATGTCTCTTTTATACTTAGCGAGGCTATCCCTACAGCTGTTCTAATCAATATCGTATGACGCTATAAACATGAAATATTTTTCTGATATATGATAACAAGAAGAAAAATAAAACAAACAAAAAATTTCATTTACAAACTGAAAATATAACATTTTCTTTTTGTTTATTAAAAAGGAAAAATATTTACAAAAGGTAAAAAACACAACAAAATGCAAGCAATTATTCCCGTTAGATTGGTAAGTATTTCCTGAAAAATAAAACAATAATTATTTATAAACAAATGGTGAATGTTTACTTACAGACAGACGGAAGGCCAATTGTTTTACCAGTAAAGCCAATGACAGCAATAGTCATCATATATTTTTACCAGTTACAATAACTAAAAATAAATATGTAAATAAAGGAAAAAATATATAATACGTTTGTTTTATTTTAATGAATGAAGACGGCCAGTTGCCGGACTAATGTGGATGAATTATTCCTGAAATCAATGGTAAGTTTTAACAATCGCCTGAAAATAAAAGAAAAATAAAATTAATTAAATTTTTTTTTTCATTTTAAGTATGCTTTTTTTGAAAATGACAGCTAACAACGCACAGTGGTATCAAAACGAATTTTATGGAAATAATTCTGAATTTTAGAACTACTGGTTGTATTTAAATGAAATTGCACATGACACATTGCACATTGATTGAAAAAAATTTGCACATGGACAGTCCTTGATGTGTGGGATATCTCTTTTACTTTAAGAGATATTTAGACCGAAGTAAAATTATGACCTATTTTTGGACACGTTTTTATTCTCCGGATTCTGTACAAAATTCCAAATAATTTTCGGGCAAGAATCATATACCTATTATACCTATGTGGTTGCGATAAAAAGTTATTTTATTTTGAAAAGAACATTTAATAAAAAACGATTGTTGTGATATTTTTTCACTTTAAAATCCATTATTTTCTTCCGGACCATACATTTTTTTATGTTTCTAGAAGAATGATTAATGTAAATGCATGCAAAGTAAATCCGAGGGCATTTGAGATAACAGTCTCCTCGTTAACACTATCAGAATTTCGGTAATTTATTTATTTTATTTATTTCTGTAGCTCAAAAATGTCAAAGCTGAGATAAAAAATATTGATTATATATATATATAAAATATTGATATAGATATTGACATACCTATATATGTTCGGTAAACACACAAAAAATAATAAGCCATGCCTCTGATAACGACAGACTGACCATGGTACTGAAAAAAGTAAATTTTTAAAACAAGTTTTCCCGAATTGGGATTTTGGGTATTTAGAAATAAAAAAGGTGGGAATCTATTTATGTTCTTGTTTTAAGGACAAATTTTTTATGTTATATTAAAATTTCATAATGATTACTTTATTTATAAAGATTTTATTAAAGTTCAAATATACATTAAATTTTCTTTTTACAAAATAACACTAAACATCAAAATTTTACGTTTTTTGGTAAATTTAATTAAGAAATTTACTTCTAATACATTACTATTTATACACTATTATTCGAGTTATAACTTTTCCTACGATACGAAATACTTACATAATAGCTTAATAGCTTCACTCCCTTCACCAATATTTGCACATTTTCCCACATTTCTATGGTAAATGTGTGCTGCAGCATTCTATAAATAAATAAATAAATAAATATATATATATATATGGAAACATAAAAAAATGTATGGTCCGGAGGAAAATAATGGATTTTAAAGTGAAACGATGTCACTACCTATTTTATTAAAAAAAATTAAAAAAGCTAAAAAAATACATCTCTAAAAATGGGTCAAAATTTTACTTCGGTCTAAATATCTCTAAAAGTAAAAGAGATATCCCAAACTTGTTAGTGTATTTTTTGTAGAGAATTATAAGGGCTATCTATGGGTAATTTTTTTCAATTAAGTCATAAATGAATTAATTGATTTTTTTAAAAATTTTCATACCCGAGGAGGCTGCCCCAAGTCATTTGGAATACACATACACAGGATTGGCCATATGAAATTTCATTATAATACATCCAGTAGTTCTAAAGTTACAGAATTATTTCCACTCTGCAACGCAAAATTGGTACGATACACAGGCTACATCCTATGAAATCAATTGAATATAATCTTCCTGAAATAAACGGTATGTAGTCATAACCACCTAAAAATAAAAGAAATATATATATTTTCTTTTATATATATATACTTTTATATATGTATATTTTTTGATGACGGCAGGAACAGAAATTCTTCGTAGTCACAGACAAAATCCCATGGAATGAAAAAAAATTGCAAGAAAATTAAAATAAAAATTAATCAGGCAAAAAAGGCTTATATTTATAAGCAAATATTTAAAATTTGAATTTTCATTAAAAATAAAATAAACCTTACAAATATAGGATATTGAGGTCACTCTTGAATATGTTTCATACATATATGAATGGTGTCCAATAGCCACGTCGGCTTCCAAATATTTTTAAAATTATATTACATTTTATATGCGTTGCTTTGGAAGAAAATAAAAAAAAATCCAAAACTTAAAAAATAACTTTTTTAAAAGCGGTCCAGCTCATAACCTGTAAGAAGGCCCTCATTCTGATTTTCCAATACCGTTAGAATGGTTACAACCTCTGGAATGGGTGGAGAGAACCATGGACAACTCAGACGCCAATATCACCTCAGGTTTCACCTCTGGATAAAGTGTCGTACTTAGCAACTGCGTTATTGAGAAATTCAAAAGATTTCTCATTTCCGCAGTTAATAGTTTTGACACCCTTCATCCAATACGCGCCTTTGAAGGATACGTCGTCCGGTCTTCCTCTTACAAGGGCTTGTGCTCAATCTGTCGTCATTGCTCAACTATGAATCTCCCATCTGTCATTGACAGCAGCTTGAATACAGTTCTGGAACACTGACACCTTCGCCTTTTTCGATGTTGATTGCTGATCACTTCCTGACCCTGCTCTTATGGGCACTTACTAGAGCTAGATGGAATGTGAACATCCTTCATGCCCATCGAAGTTTGTTGGTCATCCCCAACAACCTTATGGAGACCCTTAATAGAGCCGGATGAGTTTTGACCAACAACCTTCGATAAAGAAGACCGCATGCCAGAAGTTTTTACAGCCCCTCTAATGGTATCCTTGCGGGTTCCACAAATGGAGCTAGTCGACTTTTGATGTTCTGCCTTCTTGCTAGTCGATGGCCGGTTATCTTCAGGCCTAGCCCTCCCGACAACCTTTTGTGAGTTGCTAGATTTGCTGTATAATATATGATCAGCCCCACCAGTGGTATTTGATGGCTTGCCAATTGTCCGAAAGGGCTGCAGGCTTGGCTGATACGCCTTTGTCTTTATTTGCTGCTCCGGCATGGATCGAAGAGGAGGTTGACTTCTGTAGTACTGTCAGCATCTTCATACAATCCTTCAGGATAAAATATTCACAGAGAGTCACAAGCAGGTTTGTGGATCCGTTCGAATCTCTTGACGTTCCTCTTATGCTTTCTGACAAGATACTTATCCTTGCCTGCAAGTGGCAAAGGGTCTCTATTAGCTATCATATATAGATTGATAAGAGAATCTCTTGCCTCCTACGAGCCTACTTCTCTTTATTCCGGCATATGCCGTCGGTTGTTGTGACACGCACTACCGTGTCGTGCCGAACTAAAGCATTGTCAGACATACGACATTTCGAGATAATCAAGCAATCCCCCCGATCCGACTTGTAAGAGAATGTCTCGTTGAACTCCTATCGTCATCGTCGTCTGTTAACTTGTCCGTTTCAGTCCTGTCGCCCTGTGACCGTTCGTTATCATCTGTCCGGATTTAATTTATGTCTGAGTTGCCAATTTCGTAACACGAGTATGCCCCTACGGATTATGTCGGGACTACAATTGACTTCAGGGCGACTCCCGTTATTGAAATCTCTAGAAGAGACCTCTAGGATGGGGAGAACAAGCTCCATGGAAGTTGTGCTGTCTTTACAGAGGGCTCGAAAATGGCAGTAAGCACAGGGGTGGAGTCTACTTTATGGGAATGGATATTTGATGGTCTTATAGATTGTCGGATAGTAGTTTCTTGGCATTTACAAAGCCTTGGATTACTGGAGGAGAACGTTGAAAGGGATTCTGAGGTAACTATCTGTGTGGATAGTCAAGTAGCATTATTTGCAATGACAAGTCACTTTGCAAGGTCCACGCTAGTGCTTGAGTGCAGGAAGGAATTGAGAAGGCTAATGGATGCCTACAGGATAAGACTTTGTTGGGTTCCTGGTCACTGCGATATTCTCGGCAATGAAATATCCATTGGGCTAGCCCGCACTGTTAGGATTCCTTTCTTCAAGCATTTTAAAGGGATCACAATGGACCGACTGGTCTCCGGGTGAAGACGCCACCCTTTTATATTTATATACCAACCTACTTAACTTTGAAATTACAAAAACACTTGCGTGTTCGGATCTTCCGGAAATTTGACGAGTTAGTCTCTCGTTTGGTAATCAATAACATGTTTTCGGCTCCTGAAAATAAAATAATTTAACTTTAAAACAATAAAATTAAAAAATTAAATGTACATTTTTCCTTATTTGTTTAATGGGTTTCTCTGCTTTTTTCCAAATAGAACAATTTCAATGTTGTTGAATAGCGCAAAATATATATTTTTTCCTTCAAAATTTTCAATTTATCTTTTTTTGTGCCAATTTTTTGCAAAAATTTATATAAAATAAAAAAGTAAACAATAACATTTAATATCATCAAATAAAAGAGACTTCCATACGTGTTTATTACAATTTGCTATCCCTTTTAAATAAAGGTATTAAAATATGGTTGCCACTTCGCGGTTTTTTTAGTGTAGCCGCTAACCGTGTTATATCTATGTTAATCTATGATAACAGCCCATCCAGATGTAACAAATATGTAAGATTTTTCTGCCAGTGAGTGTTAATTTGGCTCTCTGAGAGAATTATTTCACATATAGATTAAAATATTAGTATTATAAGAAATATTATCAGACTGTTGTGATAAGATTTCTCTACACAAGTATCTTAAAGTGTTAAAAATTAAAAACATATACAAAAGTTTGTTTGTGTGTGTGCATATTTATTTAGGAAATAACTTTAAAACAATGTTATATATATTGTTACGAAATTCGACTTCAATTGAAATATAACGGTTTTAGCGGCTGGTTTAAAGTTAAATAATGCCTCTCAACCTTTCTCAATGCTTCTCAATATTTCTCAATGCTTCTCGACGTTTCTACTTATGTTAACAGCAGTGAACATATCTGTAAAAATTATTAACATTGCTGTAAACATACAACATTGAATGAAAAGCTTTCACCATTGATTGTAAGTATGGCAACACTAAATGTTTAAGATGCTAACATTAACATCGAAAGCTCTAGAATTCGAATATACTAGTTTGTCCGTTAAGGTCATTGTAGAAATTGAGCTTTCGAGAAGCATCTAGAAGGTAATGCAGTGTATATAAATTGGCCGTGAGAACACCATTGAGTCAGTCTAATTGAAAACATCGTTAAGTAAAGACAAATTAACTGCGCTGAAGTTGGCTGTATATTCTTGTACATAATTAAAGTGTGTTGTATAAAGTGTGTAATTTAAGTGTGTGTGGGTATTAGAACACATAGTGATTAAACTGTTGTTGCTGTACATTTTAAATAAAATAAAGAGTAGTTACAATTTCTAAACTACTAAACTGATTTTATTTGCAATCAAACGTATATGGTTTATTTAAAAGGAAGATTTATATATATATATAAATAATATTATATATATATATATATATATATATATATATATATATATATATATATTAAAAAATGCAAAAAAATTAACATGTATGCTCCCTCCGGTGCCCCGATGGCCTAGTTGGTAGTGAGCTAGACTGTCAGTCTGGAAGTTATGGGTTCGATTCCCACCGGAGACTTTGGTTTATTTCACTACAACGAACACATGATCTTCGTCGCTCGTAAGGATTAGAATATAAATTGTAATTGTATTATAGTTAGTAAATAAATTAATGTTTACTCTCTGACTGATTGAAATTAACCGGTGTTATCTCACACCTTATATCAGAGTTAATCTCAGTTGTAGATCTGGGGTAAAAACAATAAAAAAAATAAACACGCAATATTATCTACTTCATTTTCATAAAACAAAGAGCTAAGATAAATAAAAAGTGCTTAAATTAATCCCGAAATGTAAAATTTAGTTTAAAAAGTTTACATTTTTTAACAACTTGAGATTAAGTATCGATTGATAAATAATTTGGATTGTTTAATATTGTTGTACTCTGTACGATTGATAAATATTTCTTTTACAATATATTTGCACTGTTCAATCAACAAGGGAAAAAAACCAAAAAAAAAAAAAACTAGTGTCATAAGGGCTTTTTTAATAACATTAAGTTAAAAGTCGTTTAATTAGAATATAATTTTTAACCAAAACACCAAAAAAGCTAAAACGCTAGCACAGAATCTCTTAAAATGATTTCCAACAATAAATAAAAACGTTTATAAATGAATTTAACATAAATAATAAACAAATATCAATTTTAAATGTTTGAATTACATTTATTCTTCTAAATTATCGCATAAAATAATGGTAACCCTACCATGAAAGAGTAAAAAAAAAATCGTGTTATCTTTCGATAATTTCAACAAAAAATAAATAAATTAAATTAGTAACTAATATTAATGCCAAAAGCAATATAAAATAATAATATAACCTAATATATTCACAAATTTTAATCCGTGAAATAAAAACTGTGTTTCTTACAAAAATTTATAAACTTTTATTGAACCTTTAGAATTTTTATGTGAAAAAAAAATTAATAAATATGCCGCCAAAAAGTAATTCGGACACATTTACCATTCAGCTTCAAAAAGGCATTAAAGAAATTAACCAAAATATTGATGATAAATTGGAAGTGCATCGCAAATCTACTGAAGATCAAATGTCTAAAGCCATACAAAATTTTGAGGTTAAGATTGATGGCATGGTGTCAAAGCTCAAACAAGAGTTAACTGCTGAGCTCACTAGTGTAAAATCTGACATTCAACATTGCTATACATTTGTTAAACAAGTTGATAAAAGCACCACAAACAAACTTGCTGAATTTGAAAAATACAACAATGTACTAATGAGACGATTAAATCGCCCAGATATTATTGTAACCGGTCTACCAGCTGCTCTTCCCAACCTAATGGAAACAATTTTGAAGCTTGGTACAGTGTATGATGTTCCTTTGGTTGAGAATGATATCAATCACGTCATGTATATCAAAAACTTTAAAGAAGTCTTAATTAAATTCAACTCTATTAGCATTAGAGACAAAGTAATGAAAAAATATTATGAAACCCGGGACTTAAAGCTAAATGATCTCATTGTTGGTGAGTTAAGGGAAAGGGTTTTCTTGAATGACCATCTAACACCCATGGCGAATAAGTTATCCTTCATATGTCGTAGATTAAAAAGGGATAAGCAAATTACAAAATTCAAATTTCATAACAGTGATCTACCAACTGTGGAAATTACAAAAAATGATGGGGTTGTAATGAAGTTAAATCTATTTGCGATGTTGGAAAATTTCCCAAACTTTACTAAATAAATATTGTCTAATAAGTAATCATAATATCATTTTTGCTGTATGTACACTATCTATTGGAAATCATATTTTACTTTTCTCCCATCTTTAATTTAATTATATTTTGATATTTTTTTACTTTAATTTAATATTCTAAAAAATTGTCAATAGATTTTTTTATTATCTTATAATCCTATTCTTTCATTGCCATTTTCATTATTCAATCTTCTCCTTCCTTCTACGTATTAATGAGACAACACAAAACAATTTATTATTGTTTTATGTATTTCATCTTTGTCTTTCTGAATTAATGTACATATATATATATAGACAGCTGTAGTTGTAAAAACATATCTGTTGGTTTAAGCCGTTAATTTATTTCTCTTTATTCTCTTATTACCTATATTCTTAAATTGTTTACCTTTTTTTCGCATTTTCATATGATTGCCATATCACTGTAAATAACATGATTTTTTTTGGGAATCTTTTTTATATAATTTTCTGAATGCAACAAATTTGTCTATTTGAGATATGTACAAATATTGTAAGTTGTGATGAAATGTGAGTTACCACCAATATTGTGTTTTTTCAAACACGGGTTTGGATAAATAAAAAATATTTTCTAAAATATATACAATAAATTACTAGAAACATTTCATTACAGTCTTGTAAAATTTTTTCAGATAAACTCATAATATAATAGTAACATAATTTTTTTATGTATTTATAACAAAATTTTGGTATTTTCTGTAAATTAATTTTCATTATTTAAAATATTGCTTTTATATTCAAAATAGCATTGTTCTATACATATACATTTTTTATTTATTATTATTATATTTTTATTTTATTTTTTTTTTTTTAATATAATTATCGAAAGATATTGTATAAATTAAGAATCAACTGGATAGTAGTATGTTTTTGTATTTATTATGGCTTCAATTTATAACCTATGTAGATGAATTCCGCTAGCGTGAACTTGGGTCCTATAGTCAGCGATGGGCGTGAGTTTAGGAAATTTTTTAACGATTCACAATCGAGCTTAAACGTTGGTCATTGCAATTGTCAAAGCATAAAACCTGCTACGTTTCAAGCAGTTCCGTAGCTATACCTGGTTACACATTTTGTCGTAATGATCGGATGGAGGGAAGAAGTGGGGGTGTAGGCATTTATGTGTCTCGTAAGTTTCGTTATAGACCTATTAATATAGCATCCCATTATGGCGAATGTGAAAATCTTTTTATTGAATTGGATGTAGGTAATAGTACTATCCTATTGGGAGTTGTCTATTTACCCAAAGGTAATTTAAATATATTTGAAAATTTAGTAGGTGACATTTTTGAACAATATAGTAATATTATTATTGTTGGGGATATCAACAATAACATGTTTAATCCCACAAAATCAAATCTTTTTCGTCTTTTTTTGTAATCGTTCAAACTGGTCTATTGCACACAACTTCTTGCCAACTTATTTTGATGTTCATCATGAGTCTACATCGCTATTAGATTTATTTCTTGTTAGTAATCCTTCTACTTTAAGCAGATCTGGTCAAGTTCAATGCCCATTTATTTCACACCATTCCTTAATTTATGCATCATTCAAATTTTCTCATTTATGGAATTAAGAATGCGTCAGTGCTTATAGAGAATATCGCAATTATTCATTAGTAGATATGGATAGTATGATTTCTTGTTTAAACAAATACGATCTATCTTTACTTTATAATACAAATGATGTCAACCGTCAAGTGTCAATTCTTGATTCCCTTATATCGACATTGTTCTCTCTTGTTCCTGTTTCCAGGTTTAAAATTAGGAAAAATGCAGTTGTGTGGATGAATTCTAGAGAAGTAATTCATTCAAGGTCTCTGAGGGATATTTCATATAAGGCTTATTTGAGAGATAGAAGTATTGCTGACTGGGGGATTTTTTGCAAATTTCGAAACAGAGCTAAGAGAGTTATGCGTAATGCTAGAAAAGGTCACTATTCAATGAAATTTAATAATATTAATACTAAGGAGATATGGAACCATTTAAGAACGGCAGGTTTAGAAACGGTTAATCCTACAATTAATCAGCTAGATATAGACCAAATAAATAATTATTTTTGTGGAAACGTGGGTACTTGTACCAGTACTTCGTCCGATTTAAGAAACATACTAAGTAATGACCGCCATGGAAGTTTCTCTTTTACACGAATTAGTATTTCTGATATTTACATGGCATTTGATAAGATTAAAACATTTTAAATTTTACAAATTAATTTTGCCTCTCATATCAAGTCAAATTCTTCACATATTGAATTCTATTGTAACTACGTCGAAATTTCCAGATAGGTGGAAATCTGCAAAGGTAATTCCAATCCCAAAAAATGGAACAGATTATGGACTTGAAAACTTGAGGCCAATAAGTATTTTGCCTGCTCTTTCGAGAGTTTTGGAACATATTATTAAGTTGCAAATTAATCAATTTATTTTTCAAAATTCATTACTTGATGGCAGACAGACTGGCTTCCGAAAGAATTGTAACACGTCTGCAGTGCTATTAGGTATAACTGAAGCAATTAGGGACAATATTAATATAAACAATTCTTCTGTTTTGGTTTCCTTAGATCTATCCAAGGCATTTGATCGATTAGATCATGTTAGAATGGTTGAAAAACTTAGCTCTGAATTCAACTTTGATCGGAGTTCTTGCCGCTTAATTTATTCTTATTTAGGCGAACGTGAGCAGTTTGTATTTTTTAATGGTGCCCGATCTCAACAAAATCATACAATTTCGGGTGTGGCTCAAGGTTCGGTTCTTGGCCCATTACCATTTTCAATGTATTTAAATGATATATTCTGCTTGACCACCTTGAACTCTTATGAGATTTATGCTTTCGCTGATGATATTCAAATTTTGTTTTCTGGGGAATATTCATCTGATGCACTGCAAATTTTAATAAATGACACATTGCGTACAGTGGTAACGTGGATGGAAACAAATCGTCTTTCTATTAATTTCTCTAAGACTAAATTTATGAATTTTGGTAGTTAGCTTCCTGATAATTTTTTAGTTCAGATAAATGGAGAGCGTATTGAGCGTGTGGATAGAATGAAAGTCTTAGGAGTTGTTCTTGATGATAAACTTTCTTACACATCTCACATTGATAAAATTTGTACCAACATTAATTTTACACTACGTCGTTTGTATTCACTTAATATGTATTTGCCTTATCACATAAGATGTAGAGTGGCTCACGCTTTGTTAATGTCTCAAATTTCTTATTGTTTAGAGGTTTTCTCATGTACATCTTACGGAAACTTAAGGAGAATTAAGCTTTTAATGAATAAAATCGTACGATTCGTTTTTAAACTCAGACGGCGACAACATGTGTCTGTGTATGTATCTCAATTTCTCGGATGTTCTTTTTCCAAGTACCTAGCCATGAAACTTCTTTTGACATTTTACAAAATTATAAAAACTTCCACCTCTTAATTTTTAATACAACGCTTACAATTTATTCATTCGTCGAGAAATGTTCAAATCCTTATTCCAAGAATTTATACCTCTCTATTTGAAAAATCATTCCTTTTAAAGACTGCACGGTTATGGAATTACTTGCCGGCTTCTTTAAGAATGTTTTGCTTTTCTTCATCAAGTTATCGAGGGAAGTTAATTGAACATTTTAATAATAACTCTTAGTGTTATAACAATTCTTCACAAAATTATATCGTTGACGTTGGACTATGAATTTGTTCATTCTTTATGTATATTCGTTTATTCGTAGTTATAAATTGATGCCATACTATAAAAATTATTTTAAGCTATGTATGTAAAATAAATTATAATATAGGGTTATTTTGTATATAAACACTTTAAACTACAATTGTAATATATTTTTGGCCACATGAAGGCTTTTGTTATTACAGAATTGAAATGAATAAATAAATAAATAATTTGAGTTTTTATATATATTTTGATTTACTTTGTTTACATTTGTAAGAAGTAGCTTTCATCAAGTTATCTATCAATGTACTGTTAGTTTTTGTCTAAACGAAAGTAAGTGAACGCGATCACGTCTTAATTAATACGAACTGTATACCCCACTTCGTTAGCGAAGGTTTTTTAATGAAAACCATACTATAAGTATTATAGCTTTAAATTATGTTTTATTAAGTTATAAATTTTTAATAATATTTCTAATAGCTTAAACTTAATGTGCTTCGCTATCCCATCGTATTGAAATAAAATAAAAGCATTGAAATAAAATAAAAGCATTGAAATAAAATGAAAAAAAAAACAGGCATAATGTCTAACAAACACAGATTCACTTTTATATATATAGATAACATTTAAACTCACTACTGCGTTAGTGGACTCCTTTATATAATAGACTTGTAGCTTTTTTTATTAAGAATATTATAACCATCCCGTGGGGACGGTTATAATATTGGTGTTGCGTCGGCATCAACAACAATAAACTTTTTAAATATTTTAGTTAAAAAAGAACCAAAAAGTGAAATAAATAATAGGATTGTCAAAAAGTGCCAAAGGAATGTTTGATATATTTCGGATAAATTAAGAATACTATTTCAAATTTATTTTTATGTTTTTGGTTTAGAAAATTCGTAGAATATGAATAAAGTATCAGTTTTTTAGATCTTTAATGTTCGAATGTTAATTTTTTAGTAGAGCATATCTCTTTAGTTTCATATTTTAAGGTTAATTATTACAAAAAATTTAAAGAGTAGTATTAGAATAACGAAAAAGTATCAGAAAATCCTTTTTAAGGATTATCATTCAATTAGGACCAAGGCAAATTCAAACAAGCGACCTCACTTAATCAGCTGATTATTATTTTTTTTTTTGCATTTAGAACTGTCAAACTCTATATATGGACAATTTTCGCTTAGCTATATTAAAGTTTATTTTTCTAGGTTTAATATAAAAAATTCCACGAAGTACCAAAAAAGAACAAAAAAAAAGTACCATAAATCCTATTTTATGGATTCTAATTCACTTAGGACCATATATCTTTAATTTCGTGATTTATTGAAAATTCAAAAAGGACACTAGAGCAACAAAAAGACACCGCAAAGTCCACTCTCTTGAATTATTACTCACATAGTTTCAATATTATAGAAAATTCAAAAAGTATCATTAGAAGAACAAAAAAGCTTCACAAAATCCCCTCTTATGGATTCTCATTCATTTAGGACCATATATCTTTAATTTCATGTTTCTGGGTTCAGTAATACAGAAAATTCAAAAAGTATCATTAGAAGAACGAAAAAGTACAACAAAGTCCCGCTTGGGAATTCCTATCCTCATAGAACCATGTATAATTAATTTCATGTTTCTATGTTAATTAATGAAAAAAAAACTTAAAATGTATCATTAGAAGAACGAAAAAGTACCACAAAATCCCCTCTTGTCAATTCTCACTCACTTAGGACTACATGTTCTG
The DNA here is from genome assembly GCA_932274085.1 of Protocalliphora azurea. Lineage (NCBI taxonomy): Eukaryota > Metazoa > Arthropoda > Insecta > Diptera > Calliphoridae > Protocalliphora > Protocalliphora azurea. The sequence continues at coordinate 74,148,097 of OW026520.1, forward strand.
AAGTTCATGCAACCAGGTTTAATATAATAGAAAATGCATTATTGAATTTGAATAAAATTAATTTCTCAATTTAACCCCCTTTTTGGTACTTTTTATTCCCCCATGGATGTAATAAAAATTGTATTCCAAAGAATTTATAAATTGTGCTGGGATCCTATATTATTGTCTATTTATGTTTTATGAAAAAAGCACCAAAAATTTGTATCCCTTAAACGTTCAAATTTCCAAAAAGTACCAAATTTGTATTTGTCATTTTCCGATAAGTTACGAATACGACGTAAATATTATTTATAGCTTTACTGGTTTAAAAGAAACATAGGGTGAAAAAAGTACCAAAAAACGCTTTTTACCCCTTTTCTTCCTAAAAGGACCGATTTTCAAAAAAGTACCTGTTCGCTTATTTCTTAAATTAATATCGATAGGAATTAATTTTTTTTTGTAATTGTATTAGTTTAGGAATTTCCAAAAATCACGTCTTAGTGGATCTATTTGGCAGACCAACATACATTTGGGCTGTGGATGATGAATCAGTTAGTCACGAAATCTTTTGCATACACTCATGGACAATAAAATAAGTGTGGATTTTGCCAAATGAAAAAAATTTTAAAATTATTTAAACTTAAATTTATGTTTTATTTATTAAATACAACTATCTAAGGAGTAAAAAATAATTTTGGAAGTAACATACATTGGAGTCTGAAGATCGGAAGAGTTTTTTTAAGAAAGTTCATATTTTTTGTAGAGAATAAAATAGGTGTATATGCAAAAATTTTTAAATTACAAAACAATTTCCTATTAAAAAAAAAAAAAAAAAAATACAAAAATTTTACTTCAATTGAAAAAATTGTAGAAAGTATATACTCAATTTTTTTAAACTAAAATATATTGCCTAGCTGACATAATTATTACATATCCAAAAAGATTGAGGTTAATATCTTTTACAGAATATAAAATTACGCTGCTTTAAACTTAATATGTCACGAAAATTTTCAAAAACATTGTACTGTTGTGGATATGAAAAAGACATAACTAAATAAATTATTTGTTCCCGTAGCCAATATTCGAAAGTGTGATTGAGCTAAATTGCTCAAAAAATGCAATTTTTCGTGATATATTAAAATTTAAAGTTGCGTATTTTTTGCTTCATAAAATATATTGACTTCAATCTTTGTAGATACAATTAAGAATTTTTCAGCTAGACGACAGAATTTATTAAAAAAAAACGAGATTATACTATTTTTGATTTTTGGTATTAAAGTAATTTTTTTTTTTAAAAATAGATTTTTGGATAAAGTATATATTTTATCTGCAATAAAATCTTTTTTAGTTAAAATATCTTAATAAAGTTTTTGGGTTATAATAGCCCAGTTGGCAATATCTTGAAGACATCCTTGATGATGGGTCAAATACTATGTTAAATCCTAGATGACATACCCAGGACTGCCAGAAGAATTCGTTAGTGAATTTTTCAATCAAATATCGCGAGTCTTAGACGATTAATCTATATAATCGTCAATGACATATTTAATGATTATTTCCCTAATGTTGTCAACAACAATTATATAGACAGAAAAGTCGTACGTTAAATCCTCAACGATTACATGCGATACAATGTCCCTAGATTTGTCATCAACGATCATATGGATGATAATATTGTCTATTTTGTCGTCAAGGATTATATAGATGACAGCATCTTGATATTTATCGCAAACGATCACATAGATGACAGTGTCATCCAGTTAGTCGTTTATGATTACATGAGTGGCAAACAAAAAAATATGTATGGAAATGTTTTCATAATTAAAATTAAAATATTAAATTAAATTACAATTTTGTTAAGAAAGTAGTAATAAATTGTATCTATTGCTTAAATTTCCGCTTTTATAAGTACACGTTTTATGGAGTAATTTTTTACTATTTGTACTCACCAAATTTTCTTATTTTAATAATAAAAAATAATTCTTTCTCTTTACCAACATATAAAATATTAATTTTTAAACGTTCTGACTGTTTTTCTTTTATTTATAAATATCATTAATTTACCGTTGTTCCTGCATACTGGAATTATACAGAAGACAATATTTAAAACATTGTCCATTATCTTGTCGCAAACATAGTTTGTTAGAAGACAACATTCAAAACTTTGCGGCTCAAACTGTCCTCAAAAAAGTTCGATAAAAGAATATATTTATTTTTTATTTATTCATTGATTTTTATGTTTTCATCAACATAGTTTTTGGATGACAACCTTTAAGATATTGTCGGTGTTCTCGTCGTTAACATAGCTAAATAATAGACTATTATGGCACCTTGCAACTTACTTTGTCATCAAGAGAGTTTAAAAATGAAACATTTAAGACATTGTCATCATTTTGATTGTCGTTCATTTCGAAAGCATATGATCGAAGACTACATTGAAGACATTATTCTTCTTATTGCCTTTAACATCATTTATTGATGACATACATATACTAGACTTTGTTGTTTAATTTATTTTTAACAAAGTTGACAAAATATAATTTTTAAGGCTTCGTCTAACTGTTTGCCGTCAACAGAAGCAAATAAAAGAGATTATTAAAGACATTGTCGCTATTATTGTCGTAAATATGAAACCAATAAAGACAATGTCTTTTTGCTTCTCCATCTAAGTCCCGATGTTTTACTTTCCATTGACTTCGAATGCTAGAGATGAACGGGTCTGACGTTGCCAATAATATATCGAATAGATCTTCATTTCTAGAATTTCGTGATATTTTTATGGTATTGTGATCTCTATAAAATCAGTAATTCTTATTCCTTTTTTTCCTGGGCTTCCTCTGATAGATATCCAAGTGGTACAAAAAGATGCTTAATGACATCTTCTCGATGATAAATTATTTTGTGAACTGTTTGCAGACATATTTCTCCATGGAAATTTGGTTGTATATATTCGTGCAGTTTCCTTCGCATAAATTTTCTAGCATCAATTTGTTCATTGCACACAAGTACATCGATAATTATTTTAAATCTTGAAATAAGATTTATATCAACACCTCTTATTTCAGATGCTCTTTCGGGATCTGAAAAGAACATTCTTGCTGTGTTGCCATCATTCGTATTGCCTGATCCTTGTTTTGGTTGATCTATAATCAATCCATATTTGAGAAATTCTCCTTAAACTTCTTAACTCCTTATCGGTGTCGTTGTTTCTTATTGATCCTGTAGATTTAAAATCCAAATCATAACTGATTTTTAGTATGTGTTCCATGAATCACATTCTTGTATGTAGCGGTGATAATCCAAATTCATATGCATTACCATTATCTAATGATTTTTCCGGGACTTGGTTTAAGTGTGGTTTGACATATAATAATATAATGTATGAACGTCAATCTCTAATTCGAATTGCTGTAGTGTTGAAATTTAGGATATAATATCAATGACTTCTTTTTTAATGGCATTGTGAGTTTGCTTTTTAAATTAAAATTAATTGGCCTGCAGTATTTCGTGGAATATGATGCTTGACTTTTCCAAATATTTTTTACTTGCATACTACTGGTTGAAGGCTCCTAGTCTTCCAAATACTTTATCAATTGCAATGGTACAAATAACACCATGAACATATCTGTGTCCGAAGTATTTTCACATATATATTGCTTGTATTGTTCTTGTCCAGAAGAACCATTACATCCCCATTTGTAAAAGAGAATTAACTTGCAGTTTCCATATTTCTTCAAATCTTTTCCTTTAAATAATAGTAGCAAGCATTGAGCTGTGTGATTAAGTATATCTTGAAGTTGTACCTCTGCCGAAATCGATGTGATTGTAATAGTGCCCCTTGGTGGCAAACAGTCTTCTTAGCAGCAGTTATGTGATGATATGGTAGAGATTTGGGCCTTTTACAATCGCACGCAATCTGAGCTGAGTATATTGCTGTTTTGTTAAATTCAAATCCAAAAATAATGCTAATGCTTCTTCATTTGGGAACCGTTCTATATCGCTTGGAGTTGGAATGCTTTTAAGAATCCGTTTTGTTCTCACTGGACTAGCGTTAAAAACTTTTTGATATAGCAAAGTTTCTTGAATATTTTAACATCCGATTTTTTGATTGATCCTTAAGTTTCCGTCTTTTAGTTTTCAAAGTTGGTATATAATCTTTGTTTGATTCATCCAACTTTTTTGTAGCGCTTTGTTAAGTTTTTGGCGACATCAGTTATTTTATTTTCCATGTCCAATTGTATTTTGGTAAGTTTACTTTTCTTTGACCGCAACTTAGAACAAATTTTAATTTTAAAATTTGATTGTTATTGCTTATATATATTATAGCAACTAACTTTATATTCGAATATCACTGGCTTTTATCGTTTTCTAAAAATAGGTAAAATAGGCTAAAAAAATTTAGTAATACAATAATAATTATATAATATACTTAAAATACCTATCACAACTTATAGGGCTTGGTGTATTTATATTTAAGTCATATGAGCAGGTAAAACAAAAATAGAACAAAGGTTGGGAGTAATTTCATTAAAATAGAAAAGGTGTTCTACAGATTTTTATTAAAGCTTTATTAAAGTGTTCCTCATTTAGATACGATTTCAGAACTAGGTAAAATGTGTTGGTAGTAAAGACTTTACTTTAAATAATAGACCTGTGTGCCAAACTTTATCAAAGGCTTGCTGGATATCATTTTGTTAGGCTTCAGAATCATAATAATTTCAGCACATTTCCACTGACTAGGGAAATGGTTTAATTGTAATGTTAAATTATATAGTAGAGTTAAAAATATAACAATTCTTTTAGATAACAGTTTGATTAATTTGAAATCTATTTTATCATATCCTGGAGTTTTATTATTTTCAAGCTTTGTAATTTCCAATTTGACTTCATTTGGAGTAAAATGATTGATAGGAAGACTGATTTGACAAGGAGCATCTAGAAATTTCATTATTTTATCGTCATTAAACGAGTTGATTTTGAAATAAGGTGGAAAAATATTTTCCAAATGTTGGGAAAATCCTTTAGCTTTTCTTTGGTTTGATCTACACCAACTGTTATTTAAGTCTCTTATCGGAATATTAAGTTGTGTAGGTCTTTTAAGATATTTTGTAGCATTCCAAAGGTAGTTTTCATGTTTATTAGCATCTAAAGACTTCAAATATTGACCCGTTTTATCATTTTTAAACACTTTAAGCTTCTATTTAAGCTGTGTGCATAAATGGTTGAAATTTCGTTTATCAATTAGGTTTCTACTTAATTACCAAATTTTTCGGATTCTCCTTTTATTGCGAATCTGGTTTCTTATTTCAGCAGATATATAATTATTTGTAGTATGCAAATTCTGCCTTTCTGGAATATTTGGTGTTGATAAGATAGCAGCTTCGTGAATAAGATTCGTCAATTTCTCAACAGATTCATCTAATTCTTGACCATTATTTATTGAAAGATTCAAGTCTATGTTTTTATCTATCCAATATGTAAAGAAATTAATATCAGTTTTATTTGATAAAAGCTTTACTTTCTTTAAAACATTATTAAAAGTGAAATTATAAGTTGCCACGATAGGAGTGTGATCAGAGCTAAGATCATCACTGTCTACTATGTCCAAACAGTTACTTGATATTTCAGAATAAACGAAAAAGTCTAGTAAGTCTGGTATTTTGTTTGGATCAGAAGGCCAGTAGGACCAGTAGAAGGACCAGATAAAAAATGTTGTAATTTTTTTTTTCAAAACGTACTTATAAAGCTTCCGACCCTTTGGGTTTGCCAATATAGAACCCCACCAGGGATGTTTAGCGTTAAATTCTCCTCCTACCAAGAAACAATTCCCTAAAATATTGAAATTTTCATAGTCCTAACATGAAACAGAATGTCTAGGCAGAAAATATACGGAAAATATATGTTGGTAGTTGAGGCATATTGTAGAAAATACTTAGTATTTAATGGTCGACAGCATGCGCTCTGTTGTCCGGATGATTTGCTAATATCGTGTCATAGCCTCTGAAAATGAGTTCTAGACGTAAGTGAGTTTCAGAGATTAAAAAAATGTCAACGAATTGAGTGTTTAAAAATACTTCAGTTTCCTGTGTATGATTGGAAAGCCCTTTTGCGTTCCATACTGCTATTCTAATATCTAATTGCATAGTTTGGTACCAAAAACTGACATCATATTAGTTAGTGTTAGTTAACTCTATTTGTTTTGTCATTAATTTTTCAAGACGCTCATATAAACTTTTATTAGTATTTTGACCTTTTAAAAGGCGTTCGAATTGTGATTTTCATTTGTATAGTTTTATGAGCGAAAAAAATAAGAAAAATTTTTTGGCTGATCAGTTGGTTTAACGTTGAATATTGATTTTTTATGTTCGAGTTTTTGATAAACTTGACAGCCCTTATAGTTTGCAGTATGCTTTTGTACAACGAGGTGAGTTTGAATTATTGTACATTCAGCTGTATGATGACGGAAAGGTTTTCTGCAATAAGCCTGAGTGTGTCCAAATTGTTGGCAACGATGGCATTAAACAATGTCATTAACTTTTTAGGGGTTTCAACTGTAATTACTGCATTATTAATGTAACGAATTTTATAAATTGCCTTGTTGTTAGTATTTGGGTCAAGATCAACGTAAAACATTAGAAGGGGTTCTTTTGTAACTCTACATCTAATATTACAAACATTTCTTATATCGTGATCTTGGTTTATAAGCTGAGCTTTGATGTATTCTGGAGGAGTTGAGTGGTGAAGACTACTCTGTAAGCCCATTCATTTCGTACTTGATATGTGTAAAAAATAAATTTTTCCATTATCAAAATTCTAAACTAGTTTCCTGTATGAATCTATGCTACTTATCATAATCTTTATTTCGTTATTTCTCATAGACTTATAACTAAAATCCTTTCTTGGAATAATTGATAATTTTTATTACATTGAAAATAAAAATAGGTGGCGGCTTAATATAATCAGTAGTTTCTTGTCTTTCATCATTGTTGTTCTCTGTATCCAGAGTTATAAAACTATTTCCATTAGAATTACTTGGGTTGTCATCAGTTATGTTTCGTTTCTTTGCTTCATTTCCAATTGGGGACTTGCTATCGGAACGTTTGTTAGTTGTTGGTATTGTTTGCCAATTGTATAAATCATCATCATCACTAACAGTAGTCATGTTTATGATTTGTTTTTACATTTTTATTTTGAAATTTGTTATTGTTTTAAATATTTTGTATGCAATGAGTAATTATTTTTTTTTTAGTGCGCTGCCACTGCACTTGTTAAGGACAAGAAATTTGTTATTGTTTTTAATATTTTGTTTTGAGATAAAAAATTGTTTGTGGGAAAATATTTTTCATTTGTAGTTTTAACTAAATACATTTAGTATTTGAAAATAAATGTTTTTGTTTTGATAAAGTAAAATAAATATTGAGAAAAAAATGCACTGCCACTGCACTTGTTAATAACACGTCTTATTATTCTTCATAATTTTCATATCAAATTTTAAATTTGCTATGAAAATTACTCATGGGATATGAGTTATGAGTAAATTAAATAGTAGTTATAGCATCAAATGGGGTAACGAAATGAATGTGTGTATACTTTCAATATTTTTTTCATTACTCGCACATAACTCGGTTGCTTAAGGACCGATTTGATTAATTAAAAAAATTCGAAATTCAAAAAATATTTGTGACGTACAAACGAAGTCTGTAGTTTATATAGAAGCTTCATAAAATTAAAAAATTCAGTTTGACTGATATCTCAATTACTGTTGTTAATTTCTTTAGCAAAAATAAAAAATTCCAAAAAGAGATCCAGAATTTCTTGTGTAAGTACGAAGTTGCTAACTTATATAGGAGCTTAGAAAAGCTGGAAGCAAATACGCTTTTGGGAGGCATCTTCGGGTTTTTAGCGATATCTCATCCATTTATGAACCGATTTTGCTGATTTTTATTCGTTAAAAATTCTCTAAAAATTTATGTATAAAACATCTCTATATCGACTTCCCTATCAATAAGGATCCAATATATATACTTTTTGGGGTCTAAGAATTTTTGTAGAAGTTATTATCAAAATTTTTTAACCTGGCTGAAACTGACTTTAATCTTTAATACTCGTAAGTTTGGTGGTAATAATATTTTGGACAAACCTCTTACAGATATGAACTCACAAAACTCAATAGAGTGTAAAATTTTAGCACCTTAGGTTTCATTTTATATTCATGATTGTTGTTCATAGTTAAAAAAAGGCTGAAAATTACTTTGTGCCTTTGACGTGCCTTAAATAGCCAGCGTAGTAGAGTCTCAAAGTTTGGAAAAAAGAGCGAAAATTAAAAAGAAAATTAATTTTTAGAGAAGCACATTCATAGATTCTAATGGATTACCGCGTGCACTTAGTTTTTTCCTATTTTACGCAATAAAGTCGAAGGAGCATTAACAATAAATTGAATAAAAAATTTTATGGAATTTTTGAAAATTACGCAAAAATTGTACTTGATGTTTTTGTATTTTCATGTATGGAAAATATAGATATATAGATTTAAGAACGGCGGTTAATATAATTGGTCGGGATCATATATTTAAGTCAAATGTCGTTGATAGTTGAAAACGAGACATTATTGTCAAAACACATTTGCTAAGACACATCGCATGAGTAGCACAAATTTAAATATAAGGTGTAAAAAAAAAATAAAAAATAATCACAATATTAAATAATATTTCTTTATAATAAACTTGAATAATGTATATTTTTGTATAATATGTATATCATGGCGAAATGAAACAGGTGGCAGCAGTTCTACAAAAACAACAATACGGCGAATTAATTTTTTTTAAATATGGAGTTTGATATTTCTGCGAGTATGTAAAAATTGTTCTAAGTGCTAAAAACATAACAGCTAATTAAGTGAGGTCACCTGTTTTAATTCGCCTTGATGTATATAAAAAAAGAGCTCAGATGCGAACTCAATTTTTCTTAAAATTTTGAAAAGCATAAAGATAATTTTTAATCCCTAAAATATGTTACAGCAATATCACCAAACTTTGAATGTTATAACTTTTATTTGAATAACTCATGTTTTGATATTTCGTGTAATATTTACCAGAATTACCCATAAACCTCTAGTTTGTACAAATTTCTATATGTTAAACTTAAAACCGCTTTAACTTTCGCGCCTGCACGAAATTATTAACGCGAACTGATTCCACATGCATTCGAGTCACTTTATATTTATACAAATGGATTTTAACATTCAATCAATAAAAAAACTTAAGCCATAAAATCAAACCTTTTTGATAATGGAAAAAGTTTTAATAATTTTATTTTAACTTTTTGTTAAAACTGAAATATATAGCTATTTTTTATTTTTATTTAAGTTTGTAATCTATTTGTACTTATTTGTTGCGCTTTTTTTCTCAACACTGGAAAAATACGTAAATTATAATATTTATATTTTGTGGCATAATTTTAATTATACATTTTATATTTTGTAATATTTAGAATATTTAATTTCCACTTATAGAAACTAAAAAAAATTAAATTGTTCTGTTTTTCTATTTGATGTTCATAATCTGGTGAAAACTCTTCGGTCGAGCAAATTCCCGTAACATATAATTACAGCCACTCCTTTAGTCTTAAGTAGTAATGATTAATTAAAAAAAGGAATAATAAATTAAATTTATAGATAATTTAAATTAATATTAAGATAAAAACTACGAAGTCGATTTCTGACTTTAGTTAGATAAAGTCAGAGTTAGATAAAAAACAATTTTGAAATAATCAGAGAAACGTAAAACTTAAGTCTTAGAACTATTATTGAAAATTTCATTATCATGTTTCGTGCTGTTGAAAAAATTAGGATTTTTAAATTATTTTCTTTAGAAATACAATTATTTACATGAACATTTTCTAAATGTTATACGGTCGTAATCAATCAACGATTTGTCTATGTAATTTTTGTTTTTTAAATTATCAATTATTACGTAGTGTTTATGCTAGACAAATTTTTATTAAGACAAACTTCAAAATCAATGCGAATCTATACAAGGTAACCTCAATTAACCAGGTGATTATTTTTGGTTCTTACAACTGTCAAACTGCATATATAAAAAACATTAATAAATTCGCTTTATTATTGCTTTTTGACAAAAAAAAAAAACCCGGGAATCAGGAAGTGAAAATTGGGAAAAATTCGGGAAAATAGTTTTGGGAATCTTCGGGATAAAAACCGTTATTATATTTTACAACTATCCTTTTCCTTAGCGGACTACGCTATTTACCTCTAAGTAGCTTTTTTTCTATCGAGTAATAACTGAGGTACCTAGTTATTACTACAAAAAACCAAAAAGTTTTTGTTGGGATATAATTTATATCAAAAATGTTTAAATTTATTAAAAGAGTCATTTTAATTTACAAAAATAAAATAAGCTTACTTTATTATACATGAGATTTTTTTAAATGTTTAATACCAAACATTTTTGGTAATAAATATTCCGAATATAAAGATCACCTAAATTATTGTTATATTACTTAGAAACTTGGTTTGAAATGTATAAAATAAGGAAACTTATTTAGACAATTTTTATTTAATGTAGGTATCATGGATAAGGCGAAAGGATTTCCAATTGTTAACAGTTGGTTTATCGACTCACAGCAGCGATAAACGATTTCTAGTTGAACATACTCGGCATATGGGTCATTGGTCATTACGAATTAAGTCTGTGCGAGAAGAAGATCGCGGCCTTTATGAATGCCAACTATCCATATATCCTACGCAGTCGATATTTATTGAATTAAAAGTTGTTGGTAAGTATTACGTTAAAAAAATATTTTATCTTTTTTATAAAGCATGTATGAACAGTAGACCAGTGGTTCCCACAATAACTCACCTCGCGGACCCTTTTAGGAATTGTCCCATTTTACGGACAATGACATGTTGATTAAACTATGAAAGAATTGCGTAAATATATGTAGAGAACAATGGCTTTATAAACAGAAATGAGAAAAATAAACACAAATTTCAATTACGTACCTATTATTTTTGAAAAACTATTTCAAAAGGGAAATTTAAGCTTTGCTTGTACTAAAAATTAAGTGAGTTCTGTGTTTTAAACTCTTTTTATGTTTTATTAAAATTTATTTTTTAAGTTTTTGTTCTATTATTTATTAAAACGCTAATACGGAATATATGTTTTTTTATAAACATAAAAAACAAGCTAAATTTTGAGGTATAATTTATTCGAATAACTCTAGTTAATAACTTGTCTCGATTAATAGATTAATTTAAAAACAACATTTTCAAGTTAATTGATTAATCAAATAATAAAAAAGTCGAGTAAAATGAATACTCTAGCATTTGATTAACAAAATATTTAAAAGTTTTAAAATGGAGTTTTGAAACACCTTTAAAAAAAGCAACACTTTAATCAAGCATGTAAAGGGATTTGAATAATCCTGTAAAAACAAAAGCTTATTTTTCAGTAATTATAATTAAAATTTAATTAAAAAATATAATTTTATTTAAGCATTTTTTAAAACATTAAAAATTTCTTTGTAAAAACTAAAAAAACACGTTAATGGTCTGGGGAATTCGTAACAACTTCAACATTTTTTTTTTACCGATTTTTTATTTGTATATAGTTTTTGATAAATAATTATGTATAGATTACAATTTTTAAACATTTAGTTACAAAACATAACTAAATTTTTCTAAAAGCTGTAAAATGATCAACTTTTTATCGTTAAAGCGTGCAGCATCTGATTTAACTAATATTTCACACAATACCTTTTTACAACCCAAAGAACAATTCTAGGCGGAGTTACGGTCAAAATTCAAAAGTCGGTAAATTTTGATGCAGCCTAATGTACATAAATGAAAAATATCTTACAAAATGTGTTAACGAAAATTTTTTTAACTTTCAAAATATAGTTATCTTAAGTTCCTGTAAGCAATATAATTTAGATTGAAAACTATATTTTCCATCAACTTCAAGTCGAAAAAAATTTGTTAAATAATGATGATTTAGGTAAATGATACATCAAGGAAAGATAACGTCATAATTTAGCAAGTAAATAATAAATAGATTGGGATGGAAAAGCCTAAAAATCAATGTAAACTTTATGACAATTGTAAATATTTATAACATGTAATAAGAGATTTACTAAATTCCATATTTGTGCAAACAGGGTCCAATTTTTTTTCTGAAATTTTACAATTTCTACATTCTTTTCATGAGAGATAACTGAACAAAAATAAGAGCCTCTAGTTTTACTAAAACATTTAATTATTTTGTATATTTTATATATTTATAGTTACTTAAATATTAACATTTAAAAAATTTATTATTTAAAAAAAGATATAAAAAACGTGAAAAAATGCTCTTAAAACTGTTTGCCATTTTTAAACATATTAATGCGGCTTACAGTTTCTTAAAAATTAGAGGTCACAGTCATAATGTCTTATTTTTTCAGACATTTTTTGTTATGGGTAGCGTATGTGCACAAATGAGTACGTTTTTACTTTATAGAATTGTTATTGCATAAAAATAATAAAACAAATACAAACATTTTTTTCATTAATTTTATGTTGAAATTTAACAAAATAAAGCATCAAGTTTTAACAAAAGTAAATAAATAAATAAATAAGCAAAATGAAATTTGAAATCTTTGCAATTGTCGAAAGAAAAACGACCAAACTACAAAACATACTCAGGCCGAAAAAAAGTATTGGTACAGAATATATATAAATTAATATAAAATCGGTCACTGTATTCAAACTTCTTTAGTTAAGAATGTGTTAGGTATTTGGTATATCCATGTGTAAGTTTATTAATGACCATAAACTTCTGTACTAAAATAAAGCATTTGCAAGAAAATTGCAAAATTTAAATTATTTCCTAATAATTTAAGGAAAAAAAATATTGGCACAAAGAAGTAAAAATCATTAAAATTTTGAGATTTGTGACGTCTATGGATCAAAAATTTTAAGTCATATACTGCAGCTACAATATTTTCCTCGATTTAAAGCCTTAATTTCATTAAATTTATCCCAAAAATATCTCGAGATGCCAAAAATGATAACCTAAAATGATTTTGAAGCACTACTAACATCAAAATCTGTCACAAAATAATACAGTTGATAAATGAATTCACTACACCTTGTAAGTATTTCAAATTTAAATGTAAAAGTTATTACTAAAATTTATAGTGTCGAATAAAACTCTTTAACTTTAAACTTTAAACGTCAGCATCCTGTTAACGATGTAGAGAAGTAACTTTATTTTAAACTAGAAATCATTTATTTTCCTGGCTATTTATTCAGATTTATTTATTGAAGTTTAAAAGTAAAGAAAATAATAAAAAAGTAAACAATATTATCATTGACAATAAGAAACAGAAAGCAAACGCGGTAATGTGTTCTATAATAGAAAAACACTTATGACTGAAAATGCGATAAAATATACGTAACCACCCATATTCTCTAAAAAAAGAAATTATTTTTCCATTTTTCATCAAACATTTTGCTTAGTATATTTTTTTTAAAAGTTGCAGTACGAAGTTTTGCTTCAGCAAGTGCTGTTGAACTATTGACTATTTGGGTACTCAGTACTCGATATCGACCATTTTTTTGAGTACTCAATACCAAATTTGAAGTACTCGATACTTTCAAAGTTTTATTTTGTAGTAAAAAGCATACGATTTTTGGTGTTTTATTAAAAAAAAAAAAAAAAAAAAATACAACTTTATTTGCAAAACAAGTTAGACCGCTATATTAGGCTGCGCCGAATCTTATATAACCTTCACCCGCGTTGAGATGTAATGAAATAAGTTATATTGAATGTAATTACAAATATATTTACCTATACTATATCTACGTAAACACTAAAAACTTTAAATAATTTGTATTTTCAAATAAATATAATAAAAATTTTATAAATTCTTATAAATAAATCTTATATATATTATAAAAATTAGGTGTTGAAAGATTGTTTGTTTGTGTATCAATCACGTTTAAACGGCTGAACCGATTTTTACGAAATTTGACACACATACTGTACCAGTGCCGGAGCTAGGTTATAGGCTTTGCTATATCTCGATTAGACGTCACGCCCACATTTTTCGTCTACTTTAAAAAAATCTATTTTTTTCAATTTTACACGTTATTAGTGAAGCTATTAACATGAAATTTGATGCACAGATAGTGCTTGTACTATAGAGGTAGCTCCCAAAGAAAGAAAATATAAATTTTCTCATCTAAAGGACTATTACAGTGTAAGTCTAAAAATTTCGAATAGGGCGAATATGCCTATGGGGAGTAGTAGCTCCCATACAAAATAAATATTAGTTATCGCATCAAATATAATCACTTCGGTGCAGAACAAATATTTTATAATTGTAAGACAATATTAAATAAAAAAGGGTATGATGGAAAATTTATAAATCGATTTAACCGAAATTCGAAAAGAAAAATATTTGTCACAGATTTATGCAAAAACAAGGTTCATATGTTATATATGAGCTTCAGAAAATCTAATAACGCGTTATAGGTCAAACCCGGTTAATACTGGATCTACTAAGTTCATTTTTTCAACACGAAAGTTCTTCAAAAAATGTCAGACTTTTCTGTGAAAGATCGAGGACTCTAGCTTACATAGGTGCTTCAAGAAGTTGAAAAAACCAAATATGCCTTATAGCATATATACATATGCGTGAAATCTAGTTTAAATGAGATTTCACCCAAAATATACTTAATTTTATAACATTTTAATTATATTTTCCATACAAATCATAATCTAGTCAAATGGGATTTTACCAAAATCTAATAAAATTTGAATAGATTTTGAAAAATATTATTATCCAATACTATTTTTCTTTGAGTGTGTTAGAGAAATGTAACTATGAGCTATGTATAAATGACATTATTTTGACAGTAGAACAAATTAAATATTTAATTGGTTTATGTTCAAATTAAAAAAAGTAAAATGCGTAATTTAACCAAATAAATTAAAGAATATACATTTTATTTAATAATTTATAATTTTCAAATTATTTGTGTTTGGTTTTTTGATAATGTATTTGTGAGGTTGCCAAAGCAAATCTTTTTAATTGTTAAGATAAGTGTGTGTAAACGGGGTAAATTTTGAAACAAATGAAATCTCATTTGAAAGTGATTTCAAATTATATGTAAATTTGCTATTAGTATATTGTTGTTGTTGTTGTTGTTCAATACCTGTTAAAAAATAAAACAAAGTAAGATTCATCCAGCAGTTTATCGTTTTAAAATTCTAGAAGCGAATATTATTTATTATTAATTTTTTAACAATATTAATTATCTTACCTTAGTTTATGTTTTATGCTCTTCTTAATATTTAGCAATTGCAAAACTTTTTAATATGTATAACAAGAATATAATTTTAAAGCAATCTAAAATATAGTGTTGTGAAATGATATAATCAATTTGTAAAGTTGTAATAAATGGTATTAGAATCAAAAATTGTAGACAACAATCATCAGTGAGTCTTACGCCAGTCTATTGCCGACATCCAGAACTGCCAGGAAGAGTAATTTGTTTTTAAGAAATTAACTACCAATTAAATTATTTTTGTAATGTTTTCTTTTATATGTTTTATTACTATTATTATTATTATTATTATTATTATTATTATTATTATTATTGTTATTATTATTGCATTTTACTTAAATTGAAAACTAATATATTTATTTTTATATAATAATATGCTGAGTTGTAAATGAATTAACTCATTTTTGAATTAATGTGCGACGAATCATTCGTGCACTGAATTAGCAAATTTTGAATTAATACTTTGAGTCAATTCAAATGAATTTGATAAAAATGAATTGGAATTCATTTTCAATTCAAATTAATTTTTCAAATTAATTGAAATTCGTTTCTAATTCAAATGAATTTGTAGAATGAATTGCAATTCGTTTCTAATTCAAATGAATTTGTCAGAGTGAATTGCAATAAATTCGAATGAATTAGAAAAATGAATTAGCAATTCATTTCAAACTCATTTGAATTGATTGAAATTTGAATTGATTTTGTAAGTAAATCTTAAATGTTATTCAACTAATTTTTTATGAAAGAGACAACAAGTATTACTCTAGTTTTGTATATCACCTAGTATAGTCCAAAGACAAAAAATTCTTAGATTTGAAATTCCCATGATATATTGGAATTGGCAGAATAGAAAATAAATTATTAGGTATCGCCGGAAATTCTATCATAATGGGAAATTTTGTTTATTTGCTAAAAGAAACTAAAATTTTTATTTTTATTTCCATTTCCATTTTTCATTTCCCCTAGATCTGCTCTTAAATTTGATTGATTGCAACTCATTTTTGATTTCACTCATTTGAATTGCAATTCATTGTTCTAATTTATTTGAATGAATTCAAAATTATTCAAACGAATTGGAAATGAATTGCAATTCACTTTAACAAATTCATTTGAATTGGAAACGAATTGCAATTCATTTTACAGATTCATTTGAATTGAAAACGAATTGCAACTCATTCTACAAATTCATTTGAAATTGAAAAGAATTGAAATTCATTTCCGCCTAATTCGTTTGAATATATTCAAATTTCGTTCAATTATTTTTTTGTTGTAAAAAGAATTAATTCAAAATTTAGCTAATTCGTAACGAATTAAAATCAAATAAGAATGATTCATTTACAGCTCTGATAATATGTACGTAGTTATGTTAAAGTAAATTCAAATAATTTAATAGGGATAAAAAAAATTATTTTCATTTTTTTGCATTTTTAATTGTGATGAAATTAAAAACTGATGACTTGGATTGCACAGTGGGGCAGAATCGAAATTTTTTGGAAATAAATCTGTAACTTCTGATCGGCCGGTTGAATTTTTATGAAATTTGGTACAGGCATAGCAGAGGAGTGTACAATGATATATTTAGAAGGAGGGCACAACAATCCCCCCAGGGGCGCAGGTAAGGGGGCTCAAAGTTAGGTACCTCTGACATAAAAAATTTTTAATCGCTTGCAAAATTTTTGTTTCTCGTCCGATTTCAAATATTTTTATATATTGTTGTAGGCCCTGATAAGACCTATCATGTCCTATTTATCTCTTATAGTTTTCGAGTTATTTGCGTTTGAATTTTTAAGCACCATAATTAAAGTCGATATCTTTACCGAGTCCAAAAATAAACGATTTTGAATTTGAAAATTGCAAAAAAGACGACTTTTAGTGTTTTTTATCCGAAAAAGTATGTACACTCTTTTTTATCTACATATAATAATTTTAGACTTTTCTGAAAGGTAACTTCACAGAGATGACTTTAAGATAAAAAACAAGACCAATAACTCAATTGGTCATGGTACATACCCTTCCGAATTCGACCCATTTTATATGAAAGTTTTGATTTTAGACCATATTTTCTCAAATCCCAAAGCACGAATCGACAAGCGGAATATATTTTAAGAATCATCAATATGTTGTTAAAAATTTTAAATCAAAATTTACGGGACTTCGGAAAAATGTGGATTCTATAGCCAAAAATGTAAAAAATGCCATTTTTGGGAATTTTCATTAGTTTTTTGGGGAATTCAGGAAAACCCTATCCCTGATTGAAATTTGGTTAACGCGCTTTTATTTATATTAATAGGATTCACATTTCTATAAAATAATCTGTGGTATCTGTATACATTGAATCTTTTTGCAAAAGATCGGAAATTCGTGAGGATATTGCCTTAAGTTCTAGGCATGATGAAAGATGAAAATAACGGGAAAATTATGAAAGAATTTGTGGGACTTCGATCAAAAATGTCTTCATTCAAAACAGTTGACATGGAGGAAGTAAAGAAGTCTGAAGGTGTTAAAAAATCATGAGTATAAAATTTATCAATAATATACTACAAAAGGTCATTATTTGAAAGAAAAATAATTTCTTATACAACGCATACATTTAGATCGAAGTTTCATCAGTTGTATACACAGAAATTACATAAAGTAGTTTTGAGTTATGCGGATGATAAAAGAATTATTGCTTCTGACCAAATAAATACTTATGCGCGAGCACATCTTAGACTTCAAAGTGATTTTGATAACTTTTTTACAGAGATAGATGACGATATTTTCTTGAATATTGATAGTGAATATATAGAACTTTTAAAAGACTCATCAGACGATGAATATTTAATGAATGTAGATTTAAGTTGTACATTTAATAATTTAAATACTTTCGTATTTTCTAATTTTATTTAAAGTTTACATAAGTTTACTTTAAATGTACATATTTCTATTGAATAGAGTTAACTCCTTAAGATATTATTAAAATATATTTTTATTGAAAATGACACTGATATTTATGTTACCACAATGAAACAATAATAAATATATTTCTTTTATTTTATAATAAATGTGTTTTATTTTTAAATATTTTTCCATTGTACATTTTCTATTTCGTAATCTAACTTTTTACAATTTCTAATTAGTCAAGGAGAATATTTTAATGGTAAAGTTGATTGCTTCAAATTTTTGTGATTTTCATCCTTTGACAATATTCTTATTTTTGGTGTTCCATTATTTGAAAAATGTTTAAGTCGTAGTATAAATTTCCTCAGATAAATTTATATTAGATTGTGTTTCTCCACTACTTGACTCTGGTTGTATTGCATATGTTTTTACATATTTTCCTTGTTTGTGTTTCATTATCACTTATGTTACTCAATTTGGCTTCTAATTAAATATTTGACTAATTCTTGTTTCATATAATACCATTTACTAATATCTTTAAAACTGATGCAATAATAATTGGTAGAAATCCTCCTTTTTAAATTAGATGTTTCCTCTTTTGTTTCAGTGAGGTTTCTGGTGAACAAACTTTTCTAAGTGTATTTTTATATGGTTTTATTTTGTCAAGAACTGTTTTATTGATTTTATGGTTCTCATTAATTATATTGAAAAGTATTTCATTTATTTTATTAATAACAACATCATCAACATGTTTCAGTATTGCTTTTCGTAGTTTAGGATCTGCTTTCTTAAGAACGTAAAGAATATGTTTGTTCTCATTCAACAGTTTTAGTTTCGAGGTCATTGTTTATATTTACAAATATTAAATAGCGACTTTTATTGAAAATATCCGTTCTAAATCTTAATGCGTTGCGTATTTGTTGACTAAGATCAATTAATAAATAACCGCGAGCCTGTTGCGTACAGTTATTATATACATCGACCAGAACTTTTGAGTTTTCTGGGTATACTTGACGAGTATATATATTCTTATGAAAGAATATAAAATTAACCATTACCATACTTTTTCAAATATGAAGGCATCAATAGTTCAATGTTTTAATAGAAAACAAAATGTGGAAAGAATTTAGTATGCAGGGAAATTATAAATAGATAGATGTATTAGATAAATTATTAAAATAATATAATTCTTCATATCATCGTTCTATAAAAACGACACCCAATTCAGTTAATAAGAAAAATGAACAGAAGCTTCTTAATACTGTATACAGTAATTTGAAGGTTTTCAAAGGAGGAAAATATATATATAAAAAATATATATATATTTTTTATATAAAATATATATATATAAAAAATATAATATATATATATTTTTCAATTTGAGAAAGTACATATACCAAATTGGTCTACAGAGATTTTTAAGATAAACAAAATTTATATAACCAATCCTATAACCTATCAACTTGTAGATTTTAATGGAAATATAATTAAAGGTAGATTTTATGAAGAATTGTTAAAAACAAAAGCTCCAAAATTTTTTCTTGATAGAAAAAATTTTAAAGCGAAAAGGAGAAAAACTATTGGTAAAATGGCTTGGTTTCGGAAAAGAATATAATTTATGGATTCATCAGAACGATATTAGTAAATAATATATGTATAACATATATTATTTACTAATATAAATAATAATAATATATTGTTACGTTTTTACCTTTTAAAAACGGTCGTTTATTTCCTTTAAATAAACTTGTACTTTGATTACAAAAATAACAGCAGTTCAGTAGTTTAAAAATTGTAACGACACTTTATTTTATTTAAAAAAATGTACAACAATACAGTTTATAAGTCACTTTGTGTTTTAATACACACACACACACTTAAATTACACTATTTATACAGCACACTTTAATAATGTACAAGATTATACAGCCAAGGCAGTTAATATGTCTTTACTTAACGACGCTTCAAACCAGACTGACTCAATGGTGTTCTCACGGCCAATTTATATACACTGTATTGCCTACTAGATGTTTCTTGAGAGCTCTATTTCTTTCTACAATGTTAACGGACAATCTAGAGTTTTTGTAGGTAATGCCATTAGCATAAACACTTAGTGCTGCCAAACTAGCTTTTGATGATAGTGCCAGCACATAAACACTTAGTGCTGCCAAGCTAGCTTTTGATGATAGTGCCAGCAGCATAAGCACTTAGTGCTGCCACACTTAAAAACAATGGTGAAAGCTTTTTATTCAATGTTGTATGTTTAGAACTATGTTAATAATTTTACAGCTATGTTAACTGCAGTTAACATAAACGGAAATGTCTGGAAGCATTGAGAAAGATTTAAACCGGCCGTTAAAACCGTTATATTTGAATTCAATTACAATTTCGTAACACTGCCCCCCGCTTAAGCCTGTTCGTCCCGAATAGGCACAGAATCACTTCTCCCATAGGTAGCTAGTTCTTCATTTTAAATCTCGGCCTCTTTTCTTTCCGTATTCTGTACACCACGCCGTTTAATTTATTACTCACCTTGTGTGGTCCATCCCAATGGGTTTGTAGTTTGGGGAACATTTCTTTCTTACGTTGTGGGTTATATAACAGTACAAGCTGGCCTTCGTTAAATCCTTCAGAATTCGCTGCTCGATCGTATCTGGCTTTTATTTTGTCGCTGGTCATTTTCATTCGTCTGGGTACGAATTCATGAAGTTCGTTTAGGTCATCTTGCTCTTGGGAAGTGTTTTCATTATTTGTTGATGAGCACCTAACGAAGGTTTTTGAATCTCCCTCCATACGAGCCCATACTAAAGTTTCTGACTGTGGTAGCTTCTGGTGCTCGACGGTGACTAGCTTTCTTACTTGAGTTCTATTCTCATATCCGACGTCAAGGGGTATCTTCACATTTCGCAAAATCATAACTTTTTGTCCCATATCCAAAGTAATGCCATGGCTAATCATGAAGTCAGCACCAATGATAACTTCGTCCACAATATCGGCAACAATGAATACATGATTGACGGTAACGTTGGCAATGGTTAATTTCACATTTACTTTGCCATAGACAGTGACCGGCTCCCCAGTAGCTGTGCGCAGACTTACCCCACATAATGGTTCAATTGTTTTCTTGACTAACTCTGGCCTGACGATAGACTGTGATGCCCCGGTGTCTACAGTAAAAACGTGCTTCTGACCGTTAATGTACCCCGAAGCAGTAAGATTGCTATTTTTCTGTTGCATTACGGATATGAAGATTGTGGGACCCTCCGATGTGGGATCTAGCTCTTGCCCCATAGTGTTAGCTCGTTTTAATTTTAAAGGTGATTCTTGTGATGATTGATGATTCAACTGCTGATTACTTCTTCGAGGCGAGGCAGATCTGGTTCGTTTTCTTGGTACTTTGCAGTTTCGCTGAATATGACCAGATTTACCGCAGTTATAACATTTTACTCTGACTTTACTTTGTTTCTCAATAAACGTCTTCAAAACCTTTTTTAATTCGTCGATTATATTTCTCTGATTGTCAGCTACAACTTCGACATTTCGCACATAACATATTTGGGGCTTTGAAATTATTTTCGCTGTTTCTTGTGCCAGTGCGAATGAGACGGTTTCAGTAAATGATGGTTTAGGTGTGCCACAAACCGCGTATTTTATTTCAGGATCGCGAATGCCATTAACAAATGCCTCTATCTTGAAATGGTCCAAAAACGGGCTGTTTTCCCCTGGATAAGAAAGCTGCATCAAACGTTCGATTTCAAACGCAAAGTCTTGAAGTGTCTCATTGGGCTTCTGCACTCTACCACGCAATTCCATTCGGTATAATTCCTTTTTATGTTCATCACCGTACTTACGTTGTAGCGCCTCCATTATGTCATTGTAACTGTTTCTGTTACACGCTGGTACGCTTTCTAGAACCACTGCTGCATTTCCTTTTAAGGCCAATATCAACTCTATAGCCTTTTCTTCGTCATTCCACATGTTTCTAATGGCAATTGTATCAAACTGGAACTTAAACACATTAAATGGTGTGGTGCCATCAAAACTAGGGGCCTTTATTCTACTATAGAGGATTCTGGTATAATTCGCACCTGTCCATCTTGACATTGAAGATTATTCATCTTTATTTCTAAATCATGTAGTTTTTTATCACCTTTGGCTATTTCATTCTCTAAATCGGACAGGCAGCTCTCTAAGTCGGACAGCTTTTTATCAACCTTATCAACGACTTTAGCTTGTATATCTAGGCAGCTCTCTAAGTCGGACACCTTTTTATCAATGCCATCCACTCTGCAGTTTATAACTTCCGAAATTTGTTGAAGTTTCTCGTCTGTCGCTCTAGAAGTTTCTTTAACTTCAGCAAGAAGTTTCTCGTTATTTACTTTAGAAGTTTCTTGAAATTTCATTTCCATTATTTTAGAAGTTTCTTGAAATTTCATTTCCATTATTTTATTTTCTTCTTTGACTTCAGCAAGAAGTTTCTCGTTATTTACTTTAGAAGTTTCTTGAACTTCAGCAAGAAGTTTCTCGTTATTTACTTTAGAAGTTTCTTGAACTTCAGCAAGAAGTTCTTTAGAAGTTTCTTGAAATTTAATTTCCATTATTTTATTTTCTTCTTTAACTTCTTTAAATTGCTCCATCAAAGCAGCAAACATTGTGGATAAATCCATGCTTGTTGTTGCACGGGTAGAAACTTCCATTTCTTCTTTATACTCGAATTCGTAAGTTCCGATGTCAATATTACGCCGCTTGAATTCATCTATCAGCCTCTTTTGTAATTCTGCTTTATTACCAGCTGTAGGTAACTCCAACTTATTCAATTCTTTCTTGAGTTGCTCCACTTTTAACTCTTCAAACTTCATGACTGCTTATTATTTTGCAATCCCACTTCTGACACCAATTGTTACGTTTTTACCTTTTAAAAACGGTCGTTTATTTCCTTTAAATAAACTTGTACTTTGATTACAAAAATAACAGCAGTTCAGTAGTTTAAAAATTGTAACGACACTTTATTTTATTTAAAAAAATGTACAACAATACAGTTTATAAGTCACTTTGTGTTTTAATACACACACACACACACTTAAATTACACTCTTTATACAGCACACTTTAATAATGTACAAGATTATACAGCCAAGGCAGTTAATATGTCTTTACTTAACGACGCTTCAAACCAGACTGACTCAATGGTGTTCTCACGGCCAATTTATATACACTGTATTGCCTACTAGATGTTTCTTGAGAGCTCTATTTCTTTCTACAATGTTAACGGACAATCTAGAGTTTTTGTAGGTAATGCCATTAGCATAAACACTTAGTGCTGCCAAACTAGCTTTTGATGATAGTGCCAGCACATAAACACTTAGTGCTGCCAAGCTAGCTTTTGATGATAGTGCCAGCAGCATAAGCACTTAGTGCTGCCACACTTAAAAACAATGGTGAAAGCTTTTTATTCAATGTTGTATGTTTAGAACTATGTTAATAATTTTACAGCTATGTTAACTGCAGTTAACATAAACGGAAATGTCTGGAAGCATTGAGAAAGATTTAAACCGGCCGTTAAAACCGTTATATTTGAATTCAATTACAATTTCGTAACAATAAGTATAACATATATTATTTACTAATATAATACTATATTAATCATTCTTTTTAAAGATGGCTTCAAGTATACGAGAAGAAAATATTTATGTTACTTTATTAAGTAATAATGCAATGGATATTTATAAAAATATTCCAAAAACTTTTACAAATTTGCTAACACAATCTTTAAATTTGGGTGATCACTGGGTAGTTGGATTATCGGATATTTCATTTTCGTTATTGGAAAGAAATAATCAAAATATTGTAAAACGTAGAAAACGAAATACAATTTCAAAAACAAAAATAATAAAGCATAGTGAAAATAATGAATATGAAGACATTAAGTTAAAATTTCACGAACTCTTAGAAAACTCTAATGATACTTCAAAAAGTAATGTATCCACAGAAAAAAATGATTTAAGTGATAAAAAATCAGATCCTTTAAATAAATTAAAGAATGATACCTCACAAACAAATTTAGCAACAGAAAAGAAAGACAACGAATTTGATTCTTATACTAGTAGAGATGAATTAGAAAAAAAGAAGGATTCAATTTTAACATCAACAAACCACATTCTGCTCACAAATTTTTAACCAAATTTTCAAATAATATGACAAATTATTTTACTAAAGTCTTTTCACCAGATATAAATGAAAAAAAAAACTAAATGTTTAAAAATATTTTCAATATCCACATTGAAAAATTATATTGATTTTAATTGAATTGAATATTTTCCTATTGAATCTTATGACATTAATAATATATCTATAGTGATTCGAAGTGATGGAGGAATAATAAGTTTGAATGAATTCATAACAGTTTATTTTACTCTACACTTTAAAAATATATATAAGATAAATGTTTAGTAAAATATTAAATCATTTTTGTGATAACCATGGATGTGATGTATACAAATTATTATAATAATCAGTCTGGAAATAATGTTCAAAATATTGGTGAAATATATCATACACAAAGGTTTGTGCAATATGGACGTGGTATTGGATCACTGTTTTCATCTTTGTTTTCACACCTGAAACCATTCTTGAGAACAGGATTAAATTATTTAAAAAATAAATCATTAGACATTAGAAAAGAAATTTTGGAGGAAATCGGAACAAAACCTGTGAAAAATATTCTATTTAATCATGGGAGAAAAATTATGAATAATATTAATGAAGCTACTGTTGAAAAAATAAAAACAATGCAGAAAGGTAAAGGGAAGCATATAAAATTTAAACGCTTAAAACAAAAACCGCATAATAAATCCAAACTTTGTAGAGGAAAGAACTTCAACGATATTTTTGGAAATTTAAAATGTCGGGATTTTTAGAATATATGAAAAGTGAATCTTCTACAATTCAAACTAGTGTAATTAAAACAGAAGAAATATGTTATAATTCAATTGCTTCATTCTACAACTCTAGTACAATTGTATTTGTATCAGTGGGGAATGGTGAAACATATAGAGATCTTAATAGTATTTATCTCAGACTAGTGCTTGAATTCAAAGAAACTGGAGACATTGTTAATAAATTGTTGCATTCCACATTTAGGAATTGTACAGTTCATTTTAACAATAAAAATGTATCTCAACCTGACAACAACTATCACTATAGAGCATATATGGAAACATTGCACAATTATGGAAATGATGCTAGATCTACCCATCTTGAATCGTGTAGTTGGGCTACTGATGTGAATAAAATTAATTCATTAATTGATAAAGAAAATCCCGGTTTAGATGTATTTAATCAACAAAAGTACTTTCTTAATAAAGTTGATCTTAAGGTTACAATAAATTTGGGGAAACCAGAATTTTATATTTTAGAAAGTGGGGATAAAAATGAATCTCATCTAAGAATACATAAAGCTAATTTATATATAAATCATATTACTATCAATAGTTGTATATTAATGGAATATCATAATGTATTACAAAGCAAAAATGCAAATTACCCATATAATAGTGTAGAAATTAAGACCTTCACTATACATTCAGGAAACCATTCATTATCTCTAGATAATGTTATACTTGGACAATTAACAAAGTTTTTAATTTTTGGAATGGTGTCTAGCAAAGCTTATACTGAATAGAAAAGAAAATTCATATAACTTTCAACATTTTAATTTACAAAGATTTAATTTGGTTGTTAATGGAGTACAATTTCCAACACGGGTCATCAAATTACAAAGGAACTTTTTGATAGGGGATTTTTTTTTATTTAAAAAATCAAGGAACTATTTGAATAGAAGGACGTTTAGGGAATCCAATTACGGAGGCCATTACCTGCTTTGTGTATTGTGAATTTAACATTATATTAAAAATTGATAAGTCTCAAACTATAATTTAAACGCTATGAACTCAATAAATATAATAAACACTTTAAATTAAAATAATTATACAAAATATAAATTTAAAGGAGTTTTTGCACTATCATTTTACTATCTATCTAACACTGATCTATCTTATAAGCCTGGACAGCATTGGGTCGCTTTTAATTTCTTTTTGCTCTACAGGTCAACATCCAATAAAACCATTTATTTCATTTCTAGACCGAAATTCTTAAACATTTGTCTACAATAAAATGCGAAATCATTTCATTCATGTTGGATGTATTCGTTATTCTAAATATGTTGTTCTTGATAGATAGTCAATTATTTACTAATATTATTTCCGAAATTCAAAATTCACAGGACCCTTACCAAGTTCAAAATTGCAAGAAGTTATTATAAAGAAAAAAAAAAAAACAAAATATTTGTTTAATGTAGTATTATTTTTTATTTTTTTTTTACTTTAAAATTAACATATTTGAAATTAAAAATATTTTTCCTATTTACTTATTTTAGACGTTTAGGTAATAAATAATATCTTTTTATAAAATCCTCTATTTTGCTTATAAGTTGTTTATGCTTTATGCAATTACAAGTATCAAGACCAACGTTTGCTTTATCATCCGACCATGAACAATTTTTGAAGTGTAGTCCATATTTAGATGATATACGTTCTTCATTATACTTCCCATTTTTATTAATAAATGTCAAAAACTC
The DNA here is from genome assembly GCA_932274085.1 of Protocalliphora azurea. Classification (NCBI taxonomy): domain Eukaryota; kingdom Metazoa; phylum Arthropoda; class Insecta; order Diptera; family Calliphoridae; genus Protocalliphora; species Protocalliphora azurea. Next base: position 74,174,939 of record OW026520.1, read on the forward strand.
TTCCAGTGTTTTTTGGTGTTCAAAAAAAAATTAAACCATAAAAATTTTTTAATTTTTATATATGACATCTTTATTATAAAGCTTTCTTTTTATAATTAGTTAGTTTTTAAAAACAGTGATACTTATATACTAATTAACTAATTGTCTTTATTAAGAATTTCTTGGATTTTTACTATTTTCCTAACTGAAATATGTTTGAGAATTTGAGATGAAAAACTCTCCCACTTCGTCTTCCTCAACGGAGTTTTCACTGACTATCTCTTCCAATTGCAAAACATATAAACCATTTTCTAACTTCCTTCTTAAAGTAAATTATTCATTAACTCCATCTATTAATTTACCTTCCAATTTATTATATCGTTTAGAAAGATATAACATTTCCTCCTCAAGCTCAGCCATTACCACATTTCCATATTTATTCTTAAGGCGGAACATACTTAATACCTCTTATAGCTTTGATAGTAGTTAATCCTTAGCTGCTAGATATGGTCTTGTTTTTAATTTATTGAAAGCCGCAATAATATCAGCATTTGTAATTTTATTCGATTCCATTTTTTGTTAAGCCCTTTAAAAAGTTTATTAACTGATTAAAATAATTTTACTTCAGACTATTATATTTATATCTAATCTAATTTATCTCCAAAGAAAGAGTAATTTGGATATTTCTCCTAATATTTCAAATTGAGAAAATATTATAAATACATAAATATTGAGCCATAAACTAATTTTAAAAGTATTCTACATATAAAAAATGTTTAATGTGAATAAAAAATACTTCCTCTTAATTTGTTATTAGAATATTCTAAATTAATCATAACCATACCCAACAACATAAAATATATCTTCATTAATCTCAAAATCCTTACACAAGGTTATTTTTTCCATATGAACAAGACAATTCTCACTTTACAAAAACAAAAATAACCACATAAAAATATGTAGATGAATAAACCAACAATACCCAAACGCTATTTATACAATTTCCTCTTAAAATTGCTCTTCAAAAATTACTTCTCATTAAAAACAAAAACAATTATTGCCTTCCCATTTCCCTACTACTACTTCAGGAATAAATAACATCAAACATTTTAACATATATATAAGCTCTTAAAAAACTTGAAATTTATCATTGAATTTATTGTACCCTAACCTAAAATCAATTCTGTTTATATACTAAACTTGAGTTCAATAGACATATAATATTATAACGTTTTGGAAATTTGTGCTTTTTATTTACATAAAAAATACGTTACAAAGATCCATTCTCTTGCCCCTAAACAAGTTTCTTCATGTATCTTATTACAACATATTAAAGAAAAATGTTCTTCAGTGCTTATATGGGAATGCAACAATTTTTATAAAAATCATTAAAACAAATAAATTTACATTTTCAGATATTACAATTATTTGATACAATTAAAAATTATAAAAAAATAAATAAAAAAAACGTTCCCTATTTGTTTTACTCCAAAGGAAGAATAATTTGGGTATTTCCCTTTAATATTTAAAATTAATAAAATATTAATTTAGGTTAGACTCAATTTCCTAATATGTATTACATTAAGAACAAATTATCCAATATGAATAAAAAATACTCGCTCTTAATTCGCTATTAGAATATTCAAAATTTATCATGACCATACCCAACAAAATGAAATTACCCTCATTAAATTCAAAAACAAAAGCAAAAAGTAATCATATAAATAAAACATATAAAAGAAAACGTTACAAAAAAATTATTAGTTTTCAATTTCATTATAAAAAATTCCTTCTTATCGTAATCCCATACGGACGAAAAGAGTGAATTCTACAATGGTTTCCCTAGATCTTTCGATCGCATTAATCACGTAAAACTTCCCAGGTAGAAATTTATGTTAGTTAAAAAATATACTCCAAAGGATGAATAATTTGGATATTACTTTTAATATTTCAAATTGAGAAAATATTACAAATACATAAATATTGAGCCATTTATTTATAATTTTAAAAGTATTCTAGATATGAAAAATGTTTGATGTAAATGTAAAAAATACTCTGCCTTAATTTGTTATTGGAATATTCAAAATTAATAATGAAAATATATCTTCACTAATGTCAAAAATCTTACACAATGTTATTTTTTCCATATAAACAAAACAATTCTCGAGTTTATTTTCCACTTTATAAAAACAAAAATAACCACATAAAAATATATAGATGAATAAACCAAAAATACTCAAACGCTAAAATTTTAATTTCGTCACAATTAAGTGAAAAAAAAATAAATAATAAATAAAATAAAAATAAAAAATTGCCTCTCTGTTAAATTGTTTGTATGTACTTTAATATATATATATTATTATATAAAACAAATACATATACAAGAACAAATTATAATTACAAAAACAAATTCATTGGTTTTCAATTTCATACAAACAATTTTCTCTTTAAAATTGGTCTTCAAAAATTACTAATCATTAAAAACAAAAACAACTATTGTCTTCCCATTTCCCTTACTCTCATAACAATTCTTCTTCCAGAACTCACCTGATAGATGTAATAAACTCATATTAAAAAATTAACAAAACAGAAATTCAATTAGCCTGCGAATTATTAAAAAAGAATTTAATGAAAAGATATACTCGTATAAAAATAGCTAACGCTGAAAGGAAATTATTTAACATTAGAAACAGAATAAGCTTTTTAATGCTTTAGGCAGTGGGATTAAATTTTTGTTTGGAACTCTTGACGATAAGGACAAACTCGAAATTCAAGACAGATTGAAGATAATAGAATATAACACATTAACGCAGGGCGATGTTAACAATATTTTGGCCCATATAAAGAACGAAACCCAATTTATTCAACTTATAGAACGCCACTAATGTATTATAAAATTAAAAGTATTATCATACGGGTTTTCAGACAACGTAAAAGTTATTACGAACATTTGAAAGACATTCAATTAGGACTAGTTTTAAGTAAGCAGGGTATTTTAAATCCAAAATTAATTGACCCAGATAAAATTTCTGTATTATTTCAATTTGAATATATTAAAACTTCTTTATGGCAATGAGAAGATGCTCTTTACTTTATAACCCGACTTACAAATTCAATGAAAACTCATCTAATTTTGAAAGTAATTCCCTTTCTTACGCTTGTAAATCATATCGAGTTAAATTTTGATATGAATACAAAACTTACAAACATTGATAATTTATTGTATGAAATAAAAGGTTCAACAAAATTAAATACTTCGAAAATAAGTGTATCAGAAATCTACTTAATAAAAATGAAACTGAATGCGAATTTATAATAAATAACAAAAAAGAAATAAGTCTTATTGAACCTAATTTTATTGTAACAGAAAATATTGACGATATAATTACGAGTATTAAACAAAGTTGTAACAATTTAGAACTTAAAATAAAAAATCATAATTTATTTTTTTTTTTCAAATTGAAAAATTACTATTAACGAGGTTATTTTTGAATCCTTCAATAACAATAATAATTTTGTATATATTAATGACATTGTTAATAAGACATTGATACAATTACCTAATACTTCACGTAATTTAAGCCAATTAAAATTAAGCTTGCATAAAATGAAAACTGGAAATAATATTACTTATGTAGTTTTGATAGGAAACTTATTTCTATAAATATATAAAGTTTATCCTGGTTTTGAAACACAAAATATAAAAATTTGCTGATTAATCGAAAGCCGTTTTGAAGAATTATAATAAATAAAAATAATAAACAATAAATATTACTTTTGCAATAGCTTGAAATTGGATTTCATTTTATAATTTTGCCTTTATAACTAGTTAGGAATTCTTTGATAAAATAAACAAAATTAAACAAGCCACAATCTAGTGAAGTTGTAAAATTGATATAAGTTGAAAAAGGTATTTTCCTAAGAGATATTGCTTTTTCTAAAACGTTAAAATACACAATTCCTGAAGCTCTATGACACTGTTTTTTTATATCTTTCTTTTATTGACGAACATTGACAATATATTTTAGTACTGAAATTTACCAAGTGTAAAGAGTACGACTACAGTACGTAACCCTAGAGGGAAAGGAACTAACACAAAACATGTCCGGGACAGGTTCGAAAGTGAGAAAGACCGGTTCTATTTTTAACACTTTGTATGAACTGCACCTATCACTTGAAGTTGCCCTAAAACGGCAACCATGATACAGGTCACACAACTAACATAAGAGGACATGTTCAGTATCGATTAATATAATACAAATTTGGTAAAAATTCAGATTTTTTTACTTTTAAAAGAAATTTGTTTATATACACATGCTCAACATCTGTTTTTATATTTTTATTTTATTTTTTGTTAATGTCAATGGCTACATACTGAATCGAACCCACGACACAGTGATTCGTTTCATAGGCAAAAAAAATCAACACAGTTTTTTGAAAGTTCTTTAAAAAAATTAGACGAAAAAAATTCCGAGCTATAATAGCAGCCACCAGAGGGCGTTAAAAACGTCATATCTTTGTAAATACTGCTTTTTGTGATAAATGGTTTTATGAGGTTAAAAAAGCGGAAGAGGTATTCATATTTTTTGTCAGATTTTGAAACAATTACTTTTTGTAATTCGCTAATTGTTAAAAAAAATCTTCCAATATTTACAAAAAAAAAATATAAAAATGTCCTCATTTGCAAAGACGTTTGTTTGGAATTAAAGGTTTTCTATGTTAATTATCCAAAAAAGCGAATCTTTGCGTTAAGAAAAGCGGAAAATGTGTTAAGACTTTTTAAAATTTTTAAATTTGTTTTCATTATTGGAATTAAATAAATGATAAATAAGAAAAACAACTGCCAGTTTTTAGTTATGTTCAAGAAAAACGCTTTTTTACTAAGGCGATTTTTTTGTTAGAAAATTCAGATATTCTATGCAAATCTTCCAAAAGAGGCTATCTTTGAGCTAAAAAAAGAGAAAAATGTGTTAAAATTTGTAGGTTTGTTTTCATTATTGGATTTCAGTAAATGATAATCAAGGAAAAACAGCTGTCAATTTTTTGTAATGTTCGAGAATAACGATTTTTGACCTCTGACTAGTCATTTTGTTAGGTCCAGATTGGTACTTGAGTGCAGAAGGGAATTGAGAAGGTTAATGGGTTCCTATATGATAAGACTATGTTGGGTTCCTGGTCATTGTGACATTCTTGGCAACGAAATAGCCGATGAGCTAGCTCGCAGTGGCTCGGAGCTAGATAGGTCTTTCATAGAGTCATCTGTTAAGATTCCAATTGGGTCCTTTTTTGGGGCCATAGGGGAGTGGACTCTGGACAACACGAATCGAGCCTGGAATGACAGATCGGACTGCAATGTTTCTAGGGCATTATGGCCTAGCTTAAAACTGGCAGATTCCAAGCATCTTCTAGGTATGAGTCGTGGTAGTCTTAGAGTCATAGTAGGTATGGTTACGGGTCATTTCTCAATAGGGAATATGATGAGTAAGTGGGACATTGGCACATCAGACTTCTGTAGAACGTGCGATGATGTTGAGGAGCTAGAGACAGTGGAGCACATACTCTGTCACTGCGTAGGGCTTCAGCGTAATAGGTTGAAGTGGTTTGGAAGCCATACACTACATGAACTAGGTGAGGTTAATGGCAAAGGACTTGTCAACCTCATAGGGTTTGTTATGGGGATAAAATGGCTTAGGAACAATCATAACTGATTGATTGGGTATAGGTTCCACTTTTCTCTTTTTCTTTTTCTTCTTTTCATAAAGGGATCACAATGGGCCGTTTGGCCTCTGGGTGTAGGCGTGAATGCGCCGCCCTTTCCAACCTAACCTAACCTAACCTAACGATTTTTGACAAGTTATTAAGTTATTCTATACAAATTTTTTAAAGGAGGCAAACTTTGACTTAAAAGAAGAGAAAAATGTGTTTAATTTTTTTAATTTTGTTTTCATTATTGTAATTCAGTAAATAAAATTCAAAAAGAAACAGCTGCCAGTTTTTTTATTAATCAAAAATTAAAAAAAATTTGGACGTCATCTTGGATCCTCCATTTTGAATTTAGAAAATTCAATTAAGAACTTTTTAATTGAATTGGAAACTTAGTTTTCTCTGTATCAAATTTATTTTCAATTAAATTGTTTCGAAAATTATTTTAGTTTATAGTTTAAAATAAAGATTTTAAAATATTCTAGTTCATAACGTCTTTTTATTTCAATCTAAATGAAAATCTTAATTGTAGTTTATCTCAATTATTTAAGAGAGTTCTACTTATTATAAATATACCGAAAGCTTCTATAAATTAATGTTTATGTGTTAGTGAGAAACTTAATATGTAAATTGTAAGCTGTTATAACTAAGCTAGTAGAAAGTTTTTGACTTTACTAGAAGCTTGTAGAAAATAATTATTTAGCGTAACTAGTAAGTAGTATATTAGCTTGAGTCGTAAAGTTTGTAATATACAGGGCTTTAAAAAGGTAATTTTATAGAGAACAAAGTTGCATACAGGGCTGTCAGATGTGGCGATTTTTCGCCAAACGTGCAGCTTTTTAATTGATTTTGGCAACTTATTTGGCTAATTTTAAATATATATATATATATATATATATATATATATATATATATATATATATATATATATTTGGAATATGTCAACAATATTCCAATAAAAAAAGGTAGAAATAATATTTGTTTGTCTAAGTTTTATTAATTTTTAAAGAATATTATTTCTTTGTTAATCACATAATAAAAATGTGTTGTTTAAAGCAGAAGACAAAAACGGAAAAGGAATTAATAAAAATGGTTCTTATTTACTAATGTTATCGGTTTTTAAGATAACTTGGAAAAAGTAATTGAGTATTTAATACTAATCGGTACTTAGTGTAAAACAGGGTTGTTCAAGGCACAAAGCGCCACATCATTCCCCCCGCTGGAAAGGACTCACCTGAGTCTTAACGGGATTCGAATATGCCGACCGCTGGATGTTGCCTTAGACAGGTTGACTTCAGGTGGAAAGCTGACCCTTGGTGTTGCATTTGTGGCTTTGTTTGTACTTTTTGTAGATTTGTCAGGTACTTTTTGAAGACTAGCGTTAACGTCTAGTAGTTGCTGTTGACTAACGTGAATGTCTGGTGATTGCTGCTGGCTAGCTGGAATATCTGTTGGTTGCTGCTGACTAGCTGGAATGTCATTCGACATTCGGTACTAGTCACAAAAGCTGGTTTTAGCCTGTCTATACTGATGTTGTTATGACGATCTTGTATGGAAATTCTAAAATATTTTTTGAAACGTTTTATTACCAAATAAGGACCATCGTATGGATGAGTAAGTGATGGTCGGACTGAGTCGTTGCGAACAAAAACGTGCGACGAGGACCACAGACTCTTTCAGACGAATGTTAGCGGTTTTGAGTGATGGACGGAATCAGTCGGCCTAAGCTTTTGCATCGCTGCTCGGAATTCATCAACAAAGTCGCTGCCGGAACTCGTAGCTTGTGACGGTTGAAAAAATTCTCCTGGAATCTTTAGCGTTGAGCCGTAAACCAATTCTGCTGGTGAAACGTCTAAGTCTGGTTTAAAAACGACCCGTAAACCAAGCAAGATCATGGGTAAATGAAATACCCATTTGGCTGGATTATGGCACAGGATTGCCGCTTTAAAGGTTCGGTGCCATCTCTCAATCATCCCGTTTGCTTACGGATGGTATGGTGTGGTGCGGAGATGGGTTGCTCCGATCGCCTTAATTAATTCAGCAAAAACTGATGACTCAAATTGACGATCGCGATCTGATGTTATACGCATTGGGACACCAAACCTGGCAATCCTCTGGGACAAAAGGGCTTTTACGATGGATTCTGCACTCATATCGGGAATTGGGACTGCTTCGGGCCAGCGTGTGAAACGATCGACTGTCGTTAAACAATATCGTTGACCTTCCCAATATGGAAACGGTCCAACGACATCGATGTTGATATGGGCGAAGCGCTGACTAGGTACCTCTAATTTGATAGGAGTTGAACGGGTGTGCCGTTGAACTTTTGACCTTTGGCATTGCAGGCAGTTCCGAACAAAAACTGAACAATCTGTCCGAATTCCAGGCCAATAAAATCTTGTGGTCGCCAATTTAGTGGTGGCCCGAACGCCTGGGTGTGACAAGCCATGTACTGTCGTTAAAATTTGTTGACGAAATTCCTTCGGATTAAAAGGGCGAATATGGGACGTTGCAGTGTCACATGTTAGCTGACTTTCACAACCTGGGATTGAAAAGAGTTTCAGTTTTAGCTGCACGTCATTCTGTTGCGCCGCTGCTATACGGGAGTAGTCTATCTTTTGGTTAATGGAGTCTTTTGTTGAAACGCGAAAATCAGCGGTCGATTGTCGGTAACCAGATAACATCGTCTACCTTCTATCATATATCGGAAGTGGCATACAGCTTGATACATTGATGTTAGCTCCCGGTCATATGTTGAGCCAAGGGCTGAAGGCAACCATTGATGTTTTGGTGCAGGGCCGCTCCTACGGCTGTATCGGAGGCATCTGCGTAGATTGCCAGCTCGGCTTCGGCGGCGGGATGCAATAAAAGGGCAGCTTCAGTAGCTCGTCTTTACACTGCTGGAAAGCAGCTTCTGTGTCCAAATTCCACTTTAAGGGCGTACGATCATTCTTTTTGTTTCCTGTGATAAGTTGTTGTAGCTTCATTTGATATGATATCACGTTTGACAAGCATTTCCTGTAAAAATTAACCATTACTATGAACCTCTTAAGCTCCTGATCCACTTTTGGCTTAGGAAACTCCCGTATTCCAGCTACTTTTTCTGGCAAGGGACGAATAACATCAGCGCCAACGAGATGACCAAGAAACTTTATAAACCGAAAGGTGTACTAATGGCTGTCTTCGCGATATCATCGGGATGGATTGGAACCTGATGGAAGGCCTTTTGTAAATCAATTTTTGAAAAAAAATGTTTACCTCTGAGATTCATGGTGAAATCTGATAAATACGCAGTGGGTAACGATCCGGCAACGTATGTGCGTAGAGTGCACGGTAGTCTCCGCATGGCCTCCAAGTTCCGTCACTTTTCCTTACTAAGTGCAAAGGACTGGACCAGTTGCTGTTAGATGGTTGGCAAATACCAGCCTTCATCAGGAAAAATTGAGTGATTTTGTCGCAGAGCCGTACGGTGATAGTCGTGTTATATCGGCGAAATCTTTTAGAATGTTTTATAGCGGCTGTTTCGCAAGATGTAGGAGATATGAGCTGAGAAGCTACCCCAGTAATGTTGTCTATGAGGCGGTTACGTTTTATGTCTATCAGCAAATCGTAATGTTGACGTCACATCGGCGACTACAAACGACCAAAAAAAATCACGACGTAAGATCAACTCTAACACGTTTTTCGCCAATAACCTTGATAGGAGAACCGTTTGCGGCGTATAAAACCATGGCCGTAGGACGAATGTCAAACGATTTCGAAGTTAGTGGAAGAACGGAAACATCGGCGCCACTGTCTACTAGAAAATATCGTTTTGAAAATTTGTCCCTTACCAGTATACGACATACGTGGCAACTGGTGGTGGTGAATTCGCTGGAAACCGCCACCTGCCCGGGGAGTCACTGAGACTGTTGGTTTAGGGTTGATGCACCAGTAGACACAGCATTAACTTTGCACTGCTTATGCCTACAAGGGCTGCGGCACTTCTGAGCATTTTGTCCGTGCTTCCTATGGTACCAGCATTCGGCACCTGTGGTGTTATAAAGGTAAGTTGCGCGGTTTCTTGAACGGCTGCGTCGTGGTGTGGTTTTTCGTAAACGCGAATCGGAGCGAGTTGAAAAACGCCTCACCCAAAGTTGTACCAACTACCCGCTTCATTTCGAAGTATAATTCTGATGGCTTTTTGTCGAGGGGAAGCTCGGATAGCAGGCGGTTTAGACGACGCTGTTCGCTGTCGGCAAAATGGTTAATTATTTTCTCTTTGATATAGTGGTACCTGTTGACAGGCGGCATTTGGATCGAGGGCTGCCAAGATGGTCGCGGTCTTCTGCTTGTCTACTACTATGCCCGATGCCGTGAACCAAAAATCCATGGAAATGAACCATGCGTCGATGTTAGCACTTGACATAGGTGGTACATTCAATCGGGCATAGATAACGGAGACGTTCCTTTGAGGTGTGGTAGTAGCATAGCTTGAAAGGCCACTGTCGTTGGCTGTGAGGTGTGTTGTGGCATCTTCTTCAGCCATTGCAAAGAATATCAGGACGTTTTTTTAATAATAAATGGCGGTTAAGTGATGCCGAGTACTGCATACAAAAAATCAGGCTTAAAACAATACTTCGTTGTACCCAATGTTCGGGAATTTATTGTCGGGGTCACTAATTTGGAATATGTCAACAATATTTCAATAAAAAAAGGTAGAAATAATATTAGTTTGTCTAAGTTTTATTAATTTTTAAAAAATATTATTTCTTTGTTAATCACATAATAAAAATGTGTTGTTTAAAGCAGAAGACAAAAACGGAAAAGGAATTAATAAAAATGGTTCTTATTTACTAATGTTATCGGTTTTTAAGGTAACTTGGAAAAAGTAATTGAGTATTTAATACTAATCGGTACTTAGTGTAAAACAGGGTTGTTCAAGGAACAGAGCGCCACATATATATATATATATATATATATATATATTATACGAAATTTGAATGACACTAAAATTTTTTGTTAGCTTTTTATTTTTTTCTTAAAAAGATGACAAATAAAATTTGAATTTTGCGATTTCTGTCTAGCAGTTTGGCGACAGAGGCTCAAAAAAAACTAACAACCCTGGTTTCAAAAGTAAGCAAGAATTATTTCCCAAAAAAAAAGAAAAAACGTTTGTTTTTCTCTACTTTTTTCTTTCTAGCATTCCCTGTCTAATTTTTCCAATCCTATAACAATAAAAATAAAAAATAGCTAATGCTAAGTATTTTATTATAACAGAGTTTTTTATTTAACATTTTTATTTTTAGAGGCGGAAGCTGAAATAACTGGTTCTCCTGATATACATATAGATGAAGGCTCAACATTAAGACTAGAATGTAAACTTAAAAAAGCTACGGAAATACCAGAATTTGTATTTTGGTATGTATGTCATTTTTAGTATTTTTTTAAATTAATAAAAAAAACTACAATAGCTTTCAAAACTTTTTTTTATACTTTTTAAACATGAAAAAAATCAAAATTAAATTACTTACTCAGCTTTTTGTTCTTCATCATGTCAAATTTCCTCAAAAAGAGACTTTAAGGTTTCGGAAGATATACAAGTTTTAACAAAATTTATGAAATATTTACGAAGATTATCAACCCAATATACAAATGTGTCAATTAAAATGGCGTAGCTATTAGGCTGACAAAATCCCAGGTTGTTTATTCCAAAGAAGCCTAGTCTCCACCAATATCAATCCGTAACGCGGTACTGTTAGGCGACACAAAACATTGCTTTTGTTGTTGTTACAACAACGGTGCGGATGTGAGACGCAAAATTCTCAAAAGCCGAACAACAAAAACCCGTCAGGCTGATTTAAAGAAATAATTATAACGACGCGAGAGTTGTTCCCAACCCAGAGTTACTTATACTTTTACGTATTAAATTTTATAAATATTTATACAAATAATACAAGTTTACAAAATTCGGGTCAACTTTTGAACCTGAGCAGATGAGAACTAATTTTATAGCATGTTTGTCTATGTCGAACGAATGCTTTCTTCCGCCTTCTAAGCGAATGAAAACTGAATTGGGTTTCTCTAATACACTTCTAGATGAACAATGAGTCGAACGAAAACGTGACTGTTGTATTTCTTGATGAAAAATAAGAAAATTACTTACCAGGACATTGCAAATGTTCTTCAATCATGTTTTATATTCATTTGGAAATGCGCCTCATTGTGAAATCAAGATTTTGTTTCCAATATCAATATATAAATTGAAAATTCTCAATATAATTTTTTTCTTGTTTATTTTTTCCTTTTTTATTTGTTTATATTATTTCATTATCATGGTTGTATTTATGTGCAAATAATTTATTAGTATTTTTAATACTTTTGATATCAAAATGATATAAAAAATTTTCTAACTTGGCATTACTCCAAGAACAAAATACAACAAAACGAACGAACATTATTAAGGAAATACAAGAACCCAAAAGGATTCGTGCTAATTAGATTTTCGTTCGACATATAGAAACAGAGCACTGAATTTAAGTATGTCATTCGTTTCTCAAGATTAGTTATAGTTTTCGATTTCACACGTATTGTAGCAATGCGCTGTCATAACGATTTTTTGGTCGTCGCTAAAAGCACAGTATATACACATCTACTCAAAATAATATATACACTTTATAGGATGATATTAAAGTGGCAATAGGTACAGTTAATTAATTTTAATTTTTTTTATTAAATCGAATGCTATTGTCGCTTTTTTATTCCTATGTCTTAGAGTAATAGCAATTGTATTTTGGTTGAAAATATTATAAAGAAATAGTATCCAGTGCTGCTAAAACTTTGAGGCTATGTCCCTTTATATTGTATTTGAAAAACAGCTACAAACCACCTACACTTTAAATAAAATCACTGAGTTTTACCGCTAAAATATTTTTGCTCTTTAAACATGTTTATAATTGATATCTATTCCTTCAAAATCTTCATTTTGAGTACCTGAATGCATTCCAGAGTCACCAAATTTGAAAACTAGTAATCTATATTTTGTTTACATTTTACTATATTCTGCTAACATAGATATATAGAGCATTTGCAGGCAAAATATGTAATTCTACACAAATTTGGTTTTCAGCGTATGTTCATATTGCAAAATATCAAACCGAAATATGCAATAAGTATATTTCGATTTTACTTTAAATAAATTGATTTTCAAAAACGGTTTCTTTCGAATCGAATTACTCAATAATACTCCAGAGTTTGAAAGATATGACCATACAATAATGTTGTGGTGAATTAAAATTTTGAGAAAAAAAAAATAATTTTAACATCGATTTTTTATGGAAAGTACCTACTACGAATAACAAAAATTACCACATCTAGCGGGAACGCTGATCATAACATATAAAATGGGAAGAAACACACATTGTATCAAATAGGAGAGGAAAACAGTTCAAACTAAGAGAAAAAATTGAAAGTCGTGGCGCCAAGTAGCAAATAGGGGCTTGTAAAGATTCCTACACTTTGTCTAAATGCCTTATTTAAAAAATAAATAATAGAAAATCGTAGTAGATCTCATAAAATAAGCCCCGCTAGGAGGATTATTGTATTGTCAAAAAAGAATCCTTTCATTTCTTTGAAGGCTATTTCAGCTGAAATTTTTAATGAAGTAAGTTCGCAAATCATTCGATTTCGCCTTATGCAAGCCAAATTTCCGGGAAGAATTGCTAAAAGTTCCATCAATGCGTATAAATAATTTAAAGATACGGTTAGAATTTGTTAAAGAATATTTACTTTAATCTGAATGTAAAGGCGAAAAAAAATTGAGAAACATATTATTTAGTGGCAAAACTAAAACTATTTATTTTTCGGAAACGACTACCAAAGAACCCTAAAGGAAAAAAATTCCACGTTAAATTCAGAAAGATGACTGCTTAACAGGGAGGAGAGAAAATAAAGTTTTGAAAATGCTTTTAATGGAATAGTGTTGGTCCGGGAACATATTGGAAATTGCTCAAACACAGTTCGAGGTTAGCAAAGAACCTCTTCTTTCCCAATAATGTCCGTGTTTTATGCTGTCCAAGTCAATCTACGTAACCAAAACCTATAGATAACTTGTGGAATGCTTTAAAGAAAAGGTTGTCGAAACAAGTTTTCAAAAATATAGTTGAATTATAGTGGAAAATATAAAAAATATGGTATGATATTCCATTTTAAAATTGTCAGAAGTTGATGTATAGAATGTCCAGATGAATATTAGATCTTATTTAATATTATCTAACAATTAAAAAAAATAATTATTTTTTAATTTATGTATGTATTTTTTTTTTAAATGTGTCTATTGTTACGAGCTTACATACAATTGTCAAAATTAATTACATCAAATTGTCAAATTAACATATAATGCAATATTATTTATGATTTGTTTGGCTTTTTTACTTTCTTAATTGATAAAAATAAGTATAGAATGATTTTATATTTTTTAATGAACGATAACGTGCTTTATTCTTTATATAAAAAAGTGAATTTAGGTGTATCTATTATATTGAGCAGATGTGTATACAGTAGCGTAAGAAATTTCCCATAACCAGAGGGACCGCAAATTATCATAGTGAATGGATATATAAACTGTTGAAACATGTTTACACTTTAGTACACGACATTTAAATGAAGTGAAACATTAACATTCTATAAATATAAATATGAGTAAAAGATTCTTGTTAATGAAGCGAGAAAGAACTTTCAGCGTCGACGATTTATTCAAGAGCGTATTTTAGATACATGTCAGATTGACTTAGTGGAAATGATACCGTATGCTAAATTTAATATATGGTTACTGTAATTGATGTATTTATTTTCAAAGTATGCATACGCATTACCATTGAAAACAAAAACAGGAATAGAAATTTCGAAAGCATTAAAAGTTATTACAAAGTTAAACAAAGAAAAAAAAAAAAGAATTTTATAATACCTACTTTAAAATCCTTATGAAAGAATATAAAATTAACCATTACCACACTTTTTCAAGGAATGTAATTCTTCAAATGAAACTTTTTAATACTGTATACAGTAAATTAAAAGTTTTTAAGGGAGCAAAGTATAAAATAAATGATTTAGTTCGTATTAGTAAGTATAAAAATCAATTCTAGAAAGGATATACATCTGCAGAGGTTTTTAAGATAAATAAAATTTACATAACCAATCCTATAACCTATCAACTTGTAGATTTTAATGGAAATATAATTAAAGATGGATTTTATGAAGAAGAATTGTTAAAATAAAAGCTACAACAATTTTTTTTTTTTATAGAAAAATTTTAAAACAACAAGGAGAAAAAGTATTTGTAAAATGGCTTGGTTTCGGAAAAGAATATAATTCAAGGATTAATTAGAATTGTATTAGTAAATAATATATGTATAACAAGCAACATACTATATTAATCATTTCTTTTAAAGATGGCTTCAAGTTTACAAGAAGAAAATATTTGTGTTACTTTATTAAGTAATAATTCAAGAGATATTTATAAAAACACTTCGAACGCTTTTACAAAATTGGTAACACAATTTATAAACTTGGATGAACTAGGTAGTTGGATTATCATACATTTCTTTTTTGTTAATGGATAAACGAAGTAGAAATAATGAAAATATTATTAAACGTAATAAACTAAGCATTTCAAATGTCGATATACAAGCTAAGGAACATGGACTAACAAAGTTACCAAAAAAGGAGTACAAATAGTGAATATGATGATAATAAATTAAAATTTCAAGAAATTTTAGAAATGTCTGATAAATCGATATTCACAAAATCTAAAATGACTAATAAAACAACAACACTTTTGAATAAATTAAATGAGACTCCTCAAACAAATGTATTTATGAAAAAAAAAAAGAATCAACTGATAATACGTTAAAACATATGAAAAAGTTAAATGATGATACTCCAATAAAAAATTTAGTTGTAGAAGAGAAAGGTAGAAAATATATAGATAAATCTAACAACGAATTTGTTTCTCATATTAGCAGACCTGAATTGGAGAGCTTTTAAAAATATTACATTTTAACAACAACAAACCACATTTTGCACAAATCTTTAAATGCATTTTTAGATAATATGAGTAGTATATTCGGGCGCTTCTTTTTCCTCGTATGGGATTCCCATAAAGAAGTTTCTTTTTTTTTAATTAGTATTGAAATGGGAAGGCAAACATTGTTTTTGTTTTCAATGAAGAGGAATTTGTTTTTATGAAATTGAAATTTTTGTAATGTTTTCCTTTATATCTTTTATTTTTGCATTTTATGAAATTGAAAACCAATGTATTTATGTTAGTTAAAGTTATGTTAAAGTACATACAAACAATTTAATACGGAGAAAAGAATTTTTATTTTAATTTTTTTTTTTCACTTTGAATTAGATATATAGTGTTTGAGTATGTTTGGTTTATTCGCCTATATTTATATGCTTATTTTTGTTTTTGTAAAGTGGGTATGGACATGATTAATTTTGAATATTCTAATAAAAAATTAAGAGGGAGTATTTTTTGTTCACATTGGATAATTTGTTCTTAATATTATAATAGGAAATTTATTTATATAGAAACTTTTTGGAGTAAAAAATAATTATTTTCAATAAAAATGTAAAGTGGAATAGATTTTCATAGCCCAACAGTTCGATTAAAAATCTATTCTTTAAAAGTTTTATTTTGGCTAAATCAACATAAAATTTTAGCAAGTAAAATCGCGAATTTTTCATAATAATAAAATTTTCAACAAAATGCAAACTTGCAAAACCTTAAACTATCAAAAAATATTACCACAATTTTGTAAGTAACAAGTCTAACTTTTTGAGCAACTTTTCAATCAAAAATATAAATAAATTATTATTTAATTTATTATTGAATATATGGGCATTTCTTCAAACTCTTTTACTTTTGGGGTTCAAAAAAATGTGAAATTTTTTTAATGGCAACGCTATTTAGTACCAATATTAGTAAGCTTTAATGAAACATAGATCTTTTCGCGTGAATGACTTTTAGCGAGCGGCGTTAATGTTATGGAGGTTTAACAAAAAGCTAAAAAAAATTGCCATAATTCTATATTCAACAAAATTTTTCACATCTAACCACAAAAAAATCTTTAAATGATGTTAATAAACAAAAAGTTGCAAATATTAATTATATAACTATAAAATAATTTTTTTTATTGACAAAACACACATCCAAAAATATTAAAAGTTGCATTAAATTCAGACGCGTAATTATGTTTGGGTGCCACTTGATTCCGTTATAAGCAGATTGGTATATATTTTCACCGATTTCAATTAGCGCCTCGACGATTTATGAAATATTGAAGACACCGTGATCTTTTGTCAGAATACTTTTTAGGCATTTTTTTTTTTTTTTTTTTTTTGTTGAAACCCATTTCTCGTTTAACTAAAACAGAATAGAGGTATTATTATAAGTATAATTTCTCATAAAATATAAGAAAATGCTAATATAAAGTACGCAAAATTGTAGGTTGATTTTAAAGATTTTAAAGAGGTTTTTGCAATTTAATATTTTATCGCGCCACAACGATTTTAAAATGTAATTTGGAAACCTTTTTTCATCACGTAATACTTTAGCTTCATTGAAATTACGCTGTGAGTGTGCCTCGCGAAAAAGGCACATTAAAGGAATTGGACATTATAGGAATTGGACACATATGATAAAATCCGCGATTACAGGAACCTAAAGAAATAAATAGACTTTTTATTTTTCTATTTTATAAGCTTGAGTGCTTGCCGGTACCACATGGAACCATTTGTGCTGTTTCAATAATAAAGTTTAAACCAATATTTTGAGGATACAAGCGCTAACTTCGAAAAAGCCACCATTGAATTCTTTGTACTCGAATTAGCTTTACCAGTGTGCTGCCCAGCTTTCTAAAATTTGCGACGAGCATAGTTTAATTATCTGTCAAATAAGATATAAAAAGTAGCAATTCCAGTGCGATTGTTCAAATTTTGAAATCAATTTTACAAGAAACAAGGTCAAAGAAAATATGAATTTTCTTTATAAACAATTTGTTATTTGCTGCTGTAGAACAATCATAATGTATTTTCGAAGATTTAGCATTTTTAAAATTACAATTATTTATTTCAAATTTAAAATGTATAATTTTTTTCTCCCAAATGTACACGCAGGAGTTATAATTGACTTCAATTTAAATTAAATCATAATTTTTACCCAAAATATCAGACATTTTTTCTCCTTCCTATTTTTGTTATAACTTAGTAAATACGACTCCAGCTAGTATAATATTTTACAAAAATATTATTTGGTTCTATCAGTTAGGTTGTGAAAGAATTGTGAAAATATATTTATTAGTTTCTGAGTTATTGCATTTTGAAAATGAGAAAAAGCGCTTCAGACCACCCTTTATTGATTTTTAGAAGAATAGCATTAAGGTCAAATTTAATTTTTCTCTTCATTTTAGATTTCTCGAAATAAAGTCGATGATCATTAATATTGCTAAAATTTAGTTTTTAAATTTTTGTTTGAGTTCAGTTAACAAATCATCGTCATACATTTCAGAATCTTTGATTATTTCCACATCACTTAAACCATTAAAATAATTTTTGAAATAAATAATAAATGATAAAATCTCAAAAATAAAAAATTTTTATATATTTTTGTTACACTTTTTTGTTGAATATTAAAAAAAAAAAATAATAATTTATGCTGGAAAATTTTCAGAATTTAAGAGTAACTTATATGTTTCCCGTATTTTCTGACTTTAAGACATTTGATTAAATCTTTAGTAAAATTATTCTAATTTTTTTCAAATAATACTGTGACTTCAGTGTCCGTAAAATGCTTTAACCCGAAATCTATTAACACGTGGTTTACAAATTTATCCAATCAACGCGTCGCTAACCTAAGAAGAGATGGCAACCATGCTCGCACCGCTGTCTCCATACCCGGATAACAGGGAAGCGCTAATCTAAGCGCGTCTGTTGTTAGGAGGATGTCTGTGTTCGCTGCCACCAGAAACCGCAGAAGACATGAGAGGTAAAGTTATGGAAGCATTGGCGTTTGCTTTGCGGTCCCAAGCAGACATTCTGGCAAGCCTGGTCTCGAGTCTACAACCTGGGTCTTCAGGGTAAAGCTAAGCCCGACCTCAGAGTCGGTCAAGTGGTAATAATCCACGAAGACAATTACCCGCCGCAGAATTGACTTACCGGGAGAATCGATGGCGTGGTCAAAGGAAAAGATGGCAAGGTCAGGGTCGCGGAGCACCATTTAATTAAAATTTTGAAATATTTAAATCGATAAATATTTTATAGTGTACATATTAACAATACTTCACTGAGTAAATAGACATTTTTACTTTTGTTTTGTTTTAAATATTCACAAAACTGTAAGTGGTCAAAAATAGCATATTAGACTATTCCATAGGACCCAATTTGATTTTATCAGTGGATTTTCGGCGGATATTTCATTGCGGGCTGGCCTTCTACCTTCTTCTTTTGCCGATATTATTTTCGCCAGTATGTGGTCATTTTTTTGCGCTACAGACCAATCTTCACTGGACTCTATATGTATTAGTCGAACATCGATGACACATTCCTTTTCCTCGGTTTTTGTACAATGCTTACATTCCACATTCCGATGCTGGATGCTAAAATCATAGCTCTGAAGCCGCTCTATCCAACGAGCCAGGTTGTTTAAATTGAGGGCAGAATGATCGGTTCTCAGTCGGAAGTGTTGACCATACAGATATTTGTGGTAATGCTTCACACACTCTAATATTGCCAAAAGTTCTCGTCACATTACGCAGTAGTTTCTTTCAGGCTTCGAAAGCGTTCGGCTGAAGTATCCAATGACTCTTTCAGTGCCACCGACCACTTGTGAAAGTACACCGCCTATTCCGTATCCGCTCGCATCGCTATCTACCACAAATATTTCTCCAGGTATAGGATATGACAAAATTGGTGCCCTACATAATAGATCCTTGAGCTTCTGAAATGATAGTTCTTGTGCTTCACACCATTACAACGATTGTGATTTCTTGGTCAGCTCATGTAAGTTTGCGGCTACATTGGCGAAATTCGGGACAAATCGTCTGTAGTATGTACAAAGGCCAAGAAAACTACGCAATTCGTGGAGATTTCTCGGACGTGGCCAGTCCTTTACAGCAATTATCTTATATTCATCTGTTGATATTCCTTCTGCTGTTACCCGATGCCCCAAATATTTGAGTTGTTTCTGGAAAAATGCACACTTCTTTACACTGAGTTTGAGTCCAGCCGCTGATATTGGTTGAAGGACTTCTTCAAGGTTTTCCAGATGTTCATCAAAAGTCTTACCCATGACAATTATGTCATCGATGTATACCAAGCATGTCTTCCTTTCAATACTTGTTCCATTAAACGCTCGAATGTGGCTGAGCATTGCAAAGTCCAAATGGCATCAAATTAAACTGCCATAACCCATCACTCGTGCTAAAGGCGGTTTTTTCCTTGTCTTTTTCTGGAAGCTCTACCTGCCAATAACCACTTTGGAAGTCCAATGTGGAGAATCATTGTTTTCCAGCTAGTGTATCCTGGGTGTCATCAATTCTTGGTAGCGGGTAGCTGTCTTTCTTATTGACATCATTCAGTTTTCTATAATCGATGCAAAATCTAATGCTGCCGTCTTTCTTCTTAACTAAAACAACAGGCAAGCTCCAAGGACTTGAAGATGGTCCGATTATACCGTTCCGCTCCATTTCATTGACCAACTCCTTCACCTTACTTCCTTTTGCTAAGGGAACACTTCTAGGCGCCTGTTTTATTGGCCTCGCTTCGCCAGTATTTATTTGATGCTTTACGATAGCCGTTCTACCACGGCTTTGACTATTTAAGGTGAAGACGGAGGAATATTTTTTCAGAATCTGTTTGGCCTTATTTCTGTCTGGCGGCGCTAATTCTTCTATCCATTTCCTCACATATTCCATATTTATTGGCAGGTTCTGGGTTTTTTCTCGCAATTTATTACTGCCTCTGCTGAAGTGCATTGACCTATTTCGGAATTTGGCTTACAGATCTCTTTCATAGCTGGACAGGTGAAGCATTCTTACAGGAACTATTTTGTTGTTCCATGGTTTAACGAGGGTTTTTGCTGTTACAAGATCACAAACTGCTGTCCTCACAATCTCCCTCCATACGAGCCCATACTAAAGTTTCTGACTGTGGTGGTAGCTTCTGATGCTCGACGGTAACTAGCCTTCTTACTTGAGTTCTATTTTCAAAGCCGACGTCAAGGGGTATCTCCACATTTCGCAAATCATAACTTTTTGTCCCATATCCAAAGTAATGCCATGGCTAATTATGAAATCAGCACCAATGATAACTTCGTCCACAATATCGGCAGCAATGAATACATGATTGACGGCAACGTTGGCAATGTTTAATTTCACATTTACTTTAATGGTTCAGTTGTTTCCTTGACTAAATCTGTCCTGACGATAGACTGTGATGCCCCAGTGTCTACAGTAAAAACGTGTTTCTGACCGTTGATGTACCCAGAAGCAGTAGGATTGCTATGTTTCTGCTGCATTACGGATATGGAGATTGTGGGGCCCTCAGATGTGGGAGCTAGCTCTTGCCCCATAGTGCCAGCTCGTTTTAGTTTAAAGGTGATTCTTGCGATGACTGATGATTTGACTGCTGTTTGTTTCTTTGAGGCGAGGCAGATCTGGTTCGTTTTCTTGGTGCTTTGCAGTTTCGCTGAATATGACCCGATTTACTGCAGTTATAACATTTTACACTGGTTTTATTTTGCTTCTCCTTAAACGCCTCCAAAACCTTTTTTTAATTCGTCTACTATATTTCTTTCATTATCAGCAACAACTTCGACATTTCGCACCTTACATATTTGCGGCTTTGAAATTATTTTCGCCGTTTCTTGTGCCAGTGCAAATGGGACGGTTGCAGCAAATGATGGTTTAGGTGTGGCACAAACCTCGTGTTTTATTTCAGGATCACGAATGCCATTAAAAAATGCCTCTATCTTTATATGGTCCAAAAACGGGTTGTTTTCCCCTCAATAAATAAGCTGCGGCAAACGCTCGATTTCCAACACAAAATCTTGTAGTGGCTCATTGTGCTTCTGTACTCTACCACGCAATTCCATTCGGTATAATTCCTTTTTATGTTTACCACCGTACTTACGTTGAAGCGCCTCCATTATGTCATCATAACTATTTCTGCTACACGCTGGCATGCTTTCAAGAACTACTGCTGCATTTCCTTTTAGGCCAATGTCAACTCTATGGCTTTTTCTTCAACGTTCCACATGTTTGTAATGGCAACTGTATCAAACTGGAACTTGAACACATTAAATGGTGTGGTGCCATCAAAACTAGGTGCCTTTATTCCACTAGAGGATTCTGGAATAATTTGCATTGAATATTATTTATCTTTATTTCTAGATCATGTAGTTTTTTATCAACAACTTTGGCTATTTCATTCTCTAAATCGGACAGCTTTTTATCGACGGAGGGCGGATCAATAAGTCCATGACTTTTCGAACTTCCCTCGTAGTTATATGAAATGCAACAGTTTTCCCATCAAGTACCACCTGTTAATAGACTACTGTCAAATTTTGAGCAAGTGTCGTCATTTACTTTGCGTTTAACAGCTGTTCAAAACATACGACCTGGCGTATTTTTCTAAAAATGGAAAAAAGTGAATTTCGAGTGCTCATTAAACATAATTTTTTTTTGCGAAAAAAAAACCGTCAATCAAACCAAGAAAAAGCTCGATAAATACTATGGGGACTCTGCACCATCGATTTCAATGGTAAAAAAGTGGTTTACTGACTATCGTTGTGGTCGCACAAGTACAAATGACGCTGAACGTTCTGGACGGCCAATTGAGGTCAGTACACTCGAAAATGTTGAAAAAATCCACGATATGGTATTGACCGACCGAAGAGTAAAAGTAGTTGATACCATAGGCATTTCTTATGGCAGTTTGGTTTCGATTTAAAATGATCAGCTGGGTTTAAGAAAGTTGTCTGCAAGATGGGTGCCGCGTTTGCTCTCAATTGACCATAAACGTAAACGTGTGACAACTTCAAAGGATTGTTTGAAGTTGTTTAACCGCAATCCGAATGAGTTTTTGCGGCGTTTTGTAACTGTGGATGAAACATGGATCCATAGAGACCAAGCAGCAGTCTAAGCAATGGGTTTCTCCGGGTGAACCTGCTCCGAAGAGGCCAATGTAAGTTTGTCGGCCAATAAGGTGATGGCAACAGTTTTTTGGGATGCAGGTGGTATAATCCACATCGATTACCTTCAAAAGGGAAAAGCAATAAACGGTGAATATTATGCCAGCTTATTAGACCAATTTAATCAGTATTTAAAAAGAAAACGACCCCATATAGCCAAGAAAAAAGTTCTTTTTCATCAAGATAATGCACGGGTGCACACGTGTGCAGTCTCGATGGCAAAACCCTATGAATTGGGCTACGAATTGGTACCTCATTCGACATACTCTCCGGATTTAGTTCCTAGTGACTACTTCCTATTTCCAAACCTAAAGAAATGGCTCGGTGGAAAGAGATTCAGCTCCAACAATGAAATTATAGACTAAACAAATGCTTATTTTAAGGACCTCGAAAAATCCTATTTTTTACCCAAAGTAACGACACTTGCTCAAAATTTGACAGTAGTCTATTAATAGTGTTGCATTTCATATAACTACGAGGGAAGTTCGAAAAGTTACGGACTTATTGATCCGCCCTCGTACACACTTTAATAATGTATAAGAATATACAGCCAAGGCAGTTAATTTGCCTTTACTTAACGATGCTTCCAACTAGACTGACTCAATGGTGTTCTCACGGCCAATTTATATACACTGAACTGCCATCTAGATGATTCTCGAAAGCTCTATTTCTTTCTACAATGTTTTTAACGGACGAACTTACTATATTCGAATTTTAGAGTTTTCGATGTTAATGTTAGCAGTTTCAACATTTAGTGTTGCCATACTTACAAACAATGGTGAAAGCTTTTTATTCAATGTTGTATGTTTACAACTATGTTAATAATTTCTACAGGTATGTTAACTGCTGTTAACATAAACAGAAAGGTCGAGAAGCATTGAGAAAGAAACAGAAAGGTTGCAAAGCAGTATTTATTTTAAACCAGCCTTTAAAACCGTTATATTTGAATTCAAGTACAATTTCGTAACAATGTCTTAAAATTTGGATATAAAATTAAATTTCGCTCGAAAATTTTGTAGACTTTTGAAGTCTTGCCAAAAAAATTGTATTATTATACCCTTCACCACAGGTATAAAGAGTATATGTACATAAGTTTTAATTCATCTAAGACCCAAAAAAGTATATATTTTCTGGATCCTTATTGATAGGGAAGTCGATACAACGATATCCGTCTGTCTGTGAATATTCCTTAAAATTATACTAGTAAAATCAACAAAATCGGTCCCTCTAAATACGTATTTGTTTTAGACTTTTCTGAGCCCCTATATAATCTAGTGTTTTTGCACAGAAAATTCGGAGTCTTTTTTTGGATTACTTTTGCGAAAGAAATGAACAAAATCGGTTCATTAGTAACTGAGATATCGGTCAAAACGCATTTTTGGACTTTGTGAAGCTTCTATATAAGCTTCAGAATTCGCTTTGTATAAATCTGTTGTGAATATTTTTCTCAGATTTTATTTTTTTGAATTAAACTAAAATGGAATTAATGATATCGGTCCATAAATAACCGACTTATAGGCAAGTATCTAAAAAAAAATTATTAAAAATGTACACACACGAACTATAAAAACATTGCAATTACTTTCAGTGTTGTTGTTTTTTATATAAGCAAGCAGTAGTTGTTTATTGTATATATATACACACAATCATTTTTTATGTATGTTTGGACATTTTTTAGTTGGAAGTAGAAGAATTGTATTGACTCAGTGTTGTTGTTTTTGTATAAGCATTTATCTACTTACAAACATATGTATATAAATTTATTAGTCATCAGAAACTATCAATGTTGTTTTTTAAGAAAGCAACGGTTGCTATTATAGTTTAATTTTGTGTTTACATTTTTGAATTTTGGAAAAAAATTAAATTATTTTTGTAAGTATAAATGTGAAAATATGAAAGCATACTTTAAGGCGTAAATTTTATTTGTCAATAAGGTGGTGAAGGGTATAAAAGATTCGGCACAGCCGAAAATAGCGCTCTAACTTGTTAGATTTTAATTCACTTGTCAAGTTGATGTGGGTATCCATATCAACTTGACATAAAAAACTTAAGTTTTCATGACAAATTTTACAGTTTTAAAAGTATCCGTTTTAGTATTGTAAAAAAAATTTAAAGTCTTAGTTTTTATACCCATAACAAAATAATCGAATAACGTTACTTTTACTATATAAAAATTCATAATATATGAGGCATATATTTAGTATTTTTATATAAGAAAAAATTTTTATATAAGAAAATAAAGCAATTTTATTTGAAAAGCTCGGAAAGCAATGAAAATTAGTCTGAATAAGCTTTTTTTATATTCTGATTTTCATTGCAACATAAATTTGTATATATACAAATAAATTTACACCTTAAAAAAAATACCAAAATCTCCTACTTTTTAAATTCATGATATTTTTCTCTCTAGAATTGAAAACATCTTCTTAAATATTTGGTTCAAAATCTATAAAAAAAAACTGAAGTACAAAAACACAGATTTTAATATTCCGGCTAAAATAGCAAAAAAAAAACAACGTAAGAGAACGTAAAATAGACGAATACTTTAAAAAACTCGTTTTATTACATACTCGTTTGGGTACCACTCGCTTGTCTGAATCTTAAATTGTACTTAAATTCAAATATAATGGTTTTAATGGCTGGTTTAAAATTAAATAATGCTTCTCAACCTTTCTGTTTCTTTCTCAATGCTTCTCGACTTATCTGTTTATGTTAACAGCAGTTAACATATCTGTAGAAATTATTAACATAGTTGTAAACATACAATATTGAATACAAAGCTGACACCATTGTTTGTAAGTATGGCAACACTAAATGTTAAAACTGCTAACATTAACATTGAAAGCTCTAAAATTCGAATATACTAGTTTGACCGAACATTGTAAAGAGAAATAGAGCTTTCGATAAACATCCAGAAGGTAATGTAGTGTATATAAATTGGCCATGAGAACACCATGGAGTTAGCCTAATTTAAAGCACCGTTAAGTAAAGACAAATTAACTGCCTTGGCTGCATATTCTTGTATGAGTACATTATTAAAGTGTGCTGTATAAAGTGTGTAATTTAAGTGCGTGTGTATCAGAACACATAGCAATTATTTAAACTGTTATTGCTGTACATTTTTAAATAAAATATAGAGTCGTTGCAACTTTTAAACTACTGACCTGCTTTTATTTGCAATCAAAGTATACTGGTTATTTAAAGGAAATAAACCACCGTTTTTAAAAGGATAAAACGTAACAATATTTTATTGCAAAAATTCTTGCACTTCAAAAGTAAGAATTTTTGGGTATGATTTTTTTATGGGCATGTCTAATAAGGCGAGTTGTCCGATTTAGACAATTGAAACACCAAAAGATGCAACAATAAATACATGATTGACGCTAACGTTGGCAATGGTTAATTTCAGATTTACTTTACCATAGACAGTGGCCGGCTCCCCAGTAGCTGTGCGCAGACTTACCCCACATAAAGGTTCAATTGTTTTCTTGACTAAATCGGAACTGACGATAGACTGTCAGAAACAGTAAAATTTCTATTTTTCTGCTGCATTACGCATATGGAAATTGTGGGGCCCTTAGATGTGGGAGCTAACTCTTGCCCCATAGTGCCAGCTCGTTTTAGTTTAAAGGTGATTCTTGTGATGACTGATGATTTGACTTATTTGCTTTGCAGTTTCGCTGAATATGATCCGATTTACTGCAGTTATAACATTTTACTCTGGCTTTATTTTGCTTCTCATTAAACGCCTCCAAAACCTTTTTTAATTCGTCGACTATATTTTTTTCATTATCAGCAACAACTTCGACATTTCGCACCTTACATATTTGCGGCTTTGAAATTATTTTCGCCGTCTCTTGTGCCAGTGCAAATGAGACGGTTTCAGCAAATGATGGTTAAGGTGTGGCACAAATCGCGTGTTTTATTTCAGGATCGCGAATGCCATTAAAAAATGCCTCTATCTTCATATGGTACAAAAACAGGTTGTTTACCTCTGAATAAGCAAACGCTCATTGGGCTTCTGCAATGTACCAAAACCATACTTACGTTGTAGCGCCTCCATTATGTCATCATAATTGTTTCTGTTACACGATGGCACGCTTTCAAGAACTACTGCTGCATATCCTTTTAAGGCCAATATCAACTATAGCTTTTTCTTCGTCGTTCTACATGTTTCTAATGCCAATTGTATCAAACTGGAACTTGAACACATTAAACGGTGTGGTGCCACCAAAACTAGGGGCCTTTATTCTATTAGAGGATTCTGGAATAATTCGCACCTGTCACCTTGGCATTGAAGATTATTCTTCTTTATTTCTAGGTCATGTAGTTTTTTATCAACACCTTTGGCTATTTCATTCTCCAAACCGGACAGCTTTTTATCAACTTTATCAACGACTTTGGCCTGTATATCTACACAGCTCTCTAAGTCGGACATCTTTTTATCAACTTTATCAACGACTTTGGCTTGTATATCTAGGCAGTTCTCTAAGTCGGACACCTTTGTGTCATTACCATCCACTCTACTGTTTTTACTGGGACGTTAATATTTGCTTATATTGAATTCAAATTGAAGTAACCATATTATTTATTTGTGAATTTTAAATATGTTGTTTTATATAATTTTCAGAAAAACCCGCTTAACCGGTTTTTTCTTTAAATTTAGAAATTTGTAACCGGTTTTTTCTAATGTTGAATATTCAAACTATTCGAAAACCGGTTTTTGCAAAAACCCGAATAATCGATCCCCCTAATAAATACCACATAAATGTTAATATTATGATTATATTAGACACAAACAAACAACTTTTATATAAGTAGAAAGCAAAGTGAGAAATTTTATGAGTATCGGTCCATAATTAGCTATAGCTCTCATATAAGGCCCACTTTCAAATATCACTCTAAAGTATCAACATAATATTATGGCTCAAATATATTAAAAGGGGTGTGGAATATGAGCGGGCTCCCAAAAGGTCTGACATATATTATTGTTAGTCCAATAACGTGTACAACATACGGCCTAAATATTTATAGGTTCTAAAATTAGAAGGCAACATTGTCGCAAATATGGAAACATAGTTTTGTGTAAAGTGGGCGTAATGGGAGCGTGGTTATCAGTGGTTTGATGTAATTCACTTCATCAGTAACGTGAATAATATCTGCTTTTAAACAGTGGGCGTAAAATCTGGGCATGACATTCTATCAAGCTCTAGAAAAGCACAAATTGTGTATAAATTAGTTATTTAAGTAATTCAATACAAAAATTATCACTAGTCTTCGTTATTATCCAGCTACGAATATAATGCCGCTAGAATGGGTATTTCGACCACCATGTGGATGTCAAAAACACAAGAGTAGTATTAAGACGTCCAATCCACAAACTGGTTCCACCATCAAATAAGTGAAGACTCCAATCCTTCACTGGGGCCAAAATGTTGGGCTACTTTTTTATTTTTTATTTAAAATTTGTAATTGTGAATTTTAGTTTTATTTTTCGTTTTTATTTTTTCTAGATTATAAATAAAACTAATTTTTTGTTAATAATAATAATAATAATAATAATAATAATAATAATTATTATTATTATAATAATAATAATACATATTAAATGAATTTATAATACTTACCTTAGAATACCTAGTTCAGTTTTAAATAATAGCACGAAATTCTATTGCTTATATTGCTAAAAGTAACGAGGTATGTTGAGAACATTATTTATTTCAAAAGTAGGTTTTTATTGTACATAAAAGAAAATAAAGGAAGTTACTTGTAAATATCTATTCAAACATTCGGCCGTGTTTTTATTTATTCGGAATTTTCACAGCGTCCATCGTTTTTATTCAAATTATAATTTAATTAATTTAAATTTTTTTCTTAAGAAATATGAAGAATTTAAATCCTTATTGTCGAAATCCGGAAAATGACTGACTCATACAAGGTTTTGACCTAATTCTTTTTTAAATTTATCTCCTGTTTTGTTGACTATAAATCTGCATAGCTTTTTTTAACTTTTTTGAAATTTGTTTAACAAAATGTTTAAAAGCTTGAAATTAGAGTTTTGAAACAGCCTTAACAAGTATGGAAAGTGGCTTGAATTATCCTGCGTAAACAAAAACTAATTTTTCAGTAATTATGGTCCTATCTTAATTTCCTTATTTATAAAGTATTTCTCAAGCTATAATAGCGCTACTGATATATATTATTTGCAACATGATTTAAACAACTTTTTCGTATGGTGCAATATTAACCTAGTAAATTTTAACCTAAAAAAAGTAAATATATGCGTTTCTCTAGAAATTGAAATATAGGTGTTAATTTCTTGCTGGAAGGATATCAACTGGAATTATTATATGAGTCTTTTGATCTTGTTATTCTTTTCGATCCTCAACTAAATTTCAAGTGGTCTAAAACACATTCATAATCTGGGGAATTCGTAATAACTTTTTTTAATCGATTTGTTCTTTCTATATTTTGTTGTAATGGTAGATTTTCGTAAATTTAATGGTGATGGTGTTTCTAGGAAAGAATGTGGCCGCACGTTCTTATATTATGCTATACTCGCCGGATGGGGGTTCTTGGCCACTATTAGGTCCCAATGCTACCAAAACAAAATCGAGAAATGTCTGCAGACGGACAACCATTGTTCTCTATATTATTCCTGATATTACCTAGAGAACCCTCAAAACCTTCACATACTTAGTTTGATCCTCTTTACTCCAAATTACTTAAACCATTTCCATATTAGTTTTAATTATTTATTCATATAAAAATTGAATAAATCCTTTTTAAATATAATATGGTTATATATAATTTTATCTAATAATTCAATAATAAAATATTATAATTATGAATAAAAGTATATTTGATAATTAACATGTTATATAAATAAAAAAAATTTGATTTTGTTACTCACAGTACTTTCATCCAACGTTACTCAGTCCTGTGCAATTTTGTCGATGAAATACCATTTATTGTTGTTGTTAAGTTAATCATTATATTACAATAAGAAATAGTAATAAGCAATTATAAGAGATTGTATTATAAATTTAAGAGAAATTTTTACAAGATACTGCAAAAAAAATAATTGATAACAGATATTCATATATATTTACTTTATCTTTACAAACAGACTATCATATGAATAAAAAACAATAAACGACAAAATTACAAACAGTAAGGGTGTTAACAGATCAAATAACAAAAAAAAAATGTTCAAATTTAGAAATTTTAAATCATGATTAAAATTAATAATTTGTAATTACAATTAAATTACGACAAGTATTTAATTATTAAAATGGATATAATTAACAATTTTAGATTTATATTTATGAACTAATAATATTTCCATTAATATTTTTAAATTTATTTAGTAACATTATTTTATTAAAATTAAGAAAATTTCAATTGGAAATTTTACTTATTAATACGAATATTGATTAATATAATTTGATGAAATTTGGAATTGTATACAATTACTTTTAAATCAATATTTTAAGACATATTTAAAAAATTATAAAAATTAGAAGTACCAAAGTAGGATATATTTGAATAAATATCGGAATATTTGTTGGACGACTTTTATCAATACAATGGTGGTGTTAACGATGTGTTTCACTAAGCCAAAGATTAGATTTGGTGTCGTTTAATTTTTGGATGAATGATTCTTGACACGTGGGATGACATTAATTGCCTCTTACCATATATGGCGGACTAAATTTGAAAACACAATTTTGCTTTTTTCTTTATTTTTTATTAATAAATAATATTTGCCTTATTCAGTTTTCTTTTTATTCCACTAATTATTTTTTTATAAACTTTAAATTTGTTTTTAAAATGAAATACTTTGAAAATTTATAATTTTATTTGAATCATTAAAGTCTTTAAAAAGCACAAACTACTTTTAAGTCTCACGATTATTCTATGAATATTCTTGCGTATTTTAATAAATTTGTCTAGTCAAGAATTTTCTAGAATAAATCATTAGTGATTACACCTATCTTACTCCCTCATTCATAATTGTCAATTACTAAATTCCAATCATGTTTTTTTTTTTGTAAAATTAGCGGAATCAATTACTCTTTGAGAAATAATTGACTCAATTCATTGAGAAAGTTGGTTGGTATAATGTGAAATTGAAATGAATTATTAATGAAGGAAATAATGAAATATAAATAAAGTACTAGTGATGAGATTGTAGGGAATAATAATGATAAAAAATTTTGTATTTATTTTGAACAACAAAACAAAATGAACCGTTACAACACAGGTATATTTTTATCAATATTTTGAGAAAAATTTATCTGAAAACGGTGAAGAGTTGTTATATCTACGAAGGCCTTAAATCCTAAACATGGAAGGTACCAATTTTTCTACCTTATAAATCAGATATTTCATAGTAACAATTTCCAATTCGTTTGTAAATCATGCATTTTAGATATTTAGGGACAACCTTTGCGCTAAATGCGTTAGCCTTGTTACTCAAGACAAAGTTTCTCCCATACACTTCATCCCCAACATTATATGTAATCATTTTAGGACGAAAATTATATTTCTTTTTATAAGAATTTTATGCCCTTTCCAAATTTTCTTGAACTTTGTCGCATATAATTTTAACTTTATCGGAGTGTTTAATACTCTCTTCGTTTTCTAAAGTATATTTCTCAACAATTGATACAATTTTACGTGGGTGATCATAGGATAATCAAACAAAACATGGTAAGGAGAATAACCAATTGGAGAATGAACGAGGCTGACTACGTAGGGCTTCACATATGTGACTAACATGACAATCCCAATTACGTTGATCTTGATTTAGGTATGAACGTATAGCTGCCAAAATAGATCTATTTAATCTTTCCGAAGAATTTGACTGTGGGCTATATACCGAGGTAAATATATGTTTCACGCCATACTTTTCCAAAAAATTTTCAAATAGGACAGATTTAAATTGGCTACCATTGTCTGTAACCACAAACTCTGGTACGCCAAACAAATGAAAAACATTGGATTCCACAAAATTACAAATTTCGGAGGTTGTAAACTTTTTAACTAGTTTTAATATTGGGTACTTAGAAAAATGATCAACTATAACCAAGATACTAACATTTCCACTTCTGGATCTTGGGCAGGGACCTAAAAAGTCCATAAAGATCCTTTGAAAAGGTCTTTCTGAAATAATTCTATCGCCCATTAAGACTGAAATCATAGCTTTCGATTATTTACATATGTCACACTTAGCAATAAAGTTTCTTACATCAAGGGACACTTTTGGCCAATACATATTTCGTCTTAATTTTTCAAGTATTTTTCCTACGCCACAGTGAGATGAATTAGGCAAACAATAGGCCCTACAAATGACTTCGCTTGTTATATGGGAAGGCACCCACAGCTTCCAAGAAGACGATTCATCATACGGATTTCCATTCGCAAATTCGGTTCTTTTGTACACAAACTTATCAAGAACTTTCAAATCAGGAAAAGTATTATTATTATCAATTATAGCTTGCCTAAGTTTGACGTAGTCTGAGCTCCCAAAGGAAGGGGATTGAATGTCGATTTGTGGTTCAACTTCAATAGGAGAAATAGCCTTCCGATGTTCGATGGAGAAATCAAAACCTTGGAGTCGAAGCGACCATCTTGCTAGCCGTCCATTTAAGTCAGTTTATCGCATGAGCCATTGCTTGCATGGTCTGTGACGACTTTAAACGTGTGACACTTTACAGCTGCCAAGCATTCAAGCTCGGTAATAAAGTTATTTTTCCGCGCTTGATTCATCTTGTATGAGTAGAAGGCAATCAGCTTCTCAACACCCTCAGTGTCTTCTTGCGCTAAAACTCCTCCAATACCTAGAATGGATACATCGCACTGTATTATAAAGGGCTTTTCAAAATCTGGCGTAATCAATACAGGCGCAGATGTTAAGCATAATTTTATCTTTAAATGCTATATCTGCCTCTTGCGTCCATATAAAGGTCTTGGTCTTCTTTGTCAAGTCTGAAATTGATGCAGTCAGTTCGGAAAAATTGTCAATGAAACGTCTGTACCAACTGGCAAGACCAAAAAATTTTCTAACATCTATTTTCTAAATCCCTAATTTCTAAAATTTTGTCCCGGTCAGTTTTGATAACTCTATTTCCAATGATATAACCAGATATCTGACTTCTTTTAAACACCATTTACATTTTGAAATATATATCGTAAGGCCCAACTTTTTTAATATATTGGCAACTTCTAACAGCAAATCTAAATGATCTTTGAAATTCTGAGATACTAAAAGCAAATCATCTAGATATATGAATACTTGACTTCGAAGAGTAGCCGGGATAATGATGTCCATGAGACGGCTCATGGTTTGTGGCGCATTTGTGAGCCCAAATGGCATGACTTTAAATCTATATAAAGGTCTGTTAGGAATAGTAAACGCCGTCATGTCACGTGAATTTGGAGCTAGACCAATCTGGCGAAAGGCATGTTTGAGATCCAAGGAAATTATAAACTCAGCTTTTGGTAATCTTGAAAGAATTTTACTAATTTTTGGTTGGGGATATGCATCCCTCACTGTAACAGAATTTAACTTCCTTGAATCTAAACATAGCCTTGACTTCCCATTTTTCCTAACAAGCAGAACTGGGCTAGTAAAGGGACAATTTGGTGGAGCTTCTTCAATAACGTCCATGGCTAACATATTATCAACTCCGGCGTGAATCAATTTTTCGATGGCTGGTGATACAGAAAAGTACCTCTGTTTAATAGGATTTGCTTCCTTTTCTATTTCAATAGAGTGTTCTATTAAGGTCGTTTTCCCAAGCCATCGCGTTCGTAAGAAGGAAATAATTTAATAACGTTGTCTAATTTTTCACGCATTGAGGGGGTAAGCTCATGACAATTATCACTGTTAATTTCTAATAAGTTTGAATCTATCAAATTAAATTTCCTAACAAAATCGATTCCTAAATATAAATCATTTTTCTGATCTGGTATAATATATATTTTAATATTATTTTTAAGACCTCTAAATTCCACTTCAGTTTCAGTATAACCTAAGACATCATATTTTCTACCACCCGCTGTCGTTACACTTTCTTTCAAACGCCTAAATGGAATATTCTTCCCTAGGAAAATTTTTGCTACTGACCCTGAAATGCACGTAATGGAAGAGCCAGTGTCTATAAGTCCCGTTAAATCCATTTTAAATAGCTTAAGTCTTACAAAAAATCGTGTATCGTCCACAATTTGCTCAATCACGTTTAAAGAATAATTTAAATGTTTCCTGTTAGAAATAATATTTTTCCAGAATTGTCGAAATCTTTTTGTATTCCGTCTCCGAATTATCCTCTGATCTCTTTCTAAATTAAAATCCTCACAAAATATTCTTTCACTCTCTGATATTTTAAAAGTCTTTCATGATAAGGAAGTAATGGACCTAAATTTTGTGTGGTTTCTTTACTAAAATTGGATAAATAATTGGAAGTCTGAGTAGAAATAGTTGTGAATGTTTTTACTTTTTCTAGCGAAAACCGCACTCTTTTTCGTTTCCCGGGTTCTGTCAATTGATAACCATAACAAAAGATTGATCTTTCTTCAAGACAATCAGTAAATCGATGGTCCTTCTTCCTACGGTTCCAACACATTACATCAGATACTTTCTCTGTTTTCGAAATATCTGCCTTACATTCCTCTTCTGATTCCTCAAATTCAATTTCATTCACTTTCCTATTTACCGATCTTACAATATTATATTTATCTATTTCCATACTTAAATGTTCACGTCTTAGCATTAAAAATCGTAAATACGCTACACTATTAATGGTGGTATACAAAATTTTTTTACGAAGCTGTGATCTTAGATTTCGTCTAATGGTTTCAACGAGTTCTAATTCAGAAAGTTTATATTGTAGCCTATCACAAAGTTTCACTATTGCAAAGTAGTAATCCTCAAAACTTTCACCTGATAATTACTTTCGGTCTCGGATCATTTCTCTTATATCATTGTCAGAGAAATGATCTGCAAAGTACGACTTCATTGCCTTACAAAGTGATTCCAAAACTATTTTTGATACTGAGCTCCTATATTCCCAATACCAGTCCCTTGCTCTCCACAAACTAGAATATGAAAATGATCACACAGTAATTGGAAATTCCCACCTAAATTATCATTGGCCAAAACCGTAATCATATAGATGTATTTACTAACAGGAAAATTAGTTGAATTTCCGTCGAACTTAATGTTCCAACTGTTTATCAAATTTACAATTTTACTGCTGTTTGTCAAGACTGCAGAAGAAATTGTACTCTTATTTCTAGAAAGGCTATGTCTATCATTATCCGCGTTATTATTTCGATACTCTGGAATTTGTTCATCATTTGGAAGAGGATTTGAAGCTATAGAGGCACGGTTAGTTGGAGGAAATAATTCCCAAGGAAAAGGTGGTTCAGTGTTTCTATTCATCTCAAGTCTTTCTAGTTTATTTGTTAAGTTCTCAATAATTCTATATAGTTTTGCAATTTCTCTTTGATTTGGATTTTCTAAAACAGTGCGGTTTTCTAAAAATCGTTCTTAACTAGAAAAATCTAGATTTTCGGCAGTTCGAGCCATTCTAACTGAGGATCGAGAATTACGAGAAGTTGCTTGAGGCAAATGTTTCTTTTTCGGCATAGCACCCTGAGAAGTAGATGTTCCCGAAGGTAATAGGAATTTGGTAAGAGAAGAATTGTTAACTGCATTCTTGCATGTTGGACAAAATGGGGTTTTCTCAATATATTTAATCATACAATTCTGATGGAATGTATGATGACATCTAGTTGAAACTAGATGTTCAGAATTATCCATAGGATTGAAACAAATTATACAATTTACTGGTTCCATTTTAATTGTAGTAAATATTAGAAACAAATTTCATAAAATTAAATGAAGCATAAGAGAAGCCAAACGTAAGTAGTGAATATCTTAAGATGTGCAATTTGAATAAGAAATGTTATTTATTTTTCTCTTTGGCAATTGTAGTATTCCGAAAAATCTTAACTACTGGATTACAGATCTGTTAAAATAAAGGACAATAAAAGTAATAACTCCAAGTAGTCAAGATTTGAAACATACAAATATTTAAATTCAGTTAACTAGCTATTGAATCTAATAAATTTTCTTTGATATTTGGGAACAGTTTGAAAATTAGAATCACCTACGGTCAAGTCTAGTATGTATAAAAAAACAATAGAACTTGCATCTCCAGTAAGAGCATTCTTACATCAAATCTCATTCCCACAATGTATTGTTGCAGAGCTGGACAAATCAGTGTGTAACCGAATACGACAATTTTTTTGATTTTATTGTATACACACGACTATACCTTTTCTCTTGTATTTCTTGTATTTTGCAGATGGGAATTTTATATAATAGAACAATTTTTGTAAGTTCCATTTCATATACAATCTATTTTGGATAAGCTTTGTTATGTAATATAACAATCATATTACTTTGACCTAAAAGAAAATGAGAAATATTTTTGTTCTAATATGTGATAGCGGCACAAACAAAATTTGGATTTTTTAGAAAAATATTAAAAAGTAATAAAATCTAGTACTAGAAGCTTTTAAAATTTAAAGTTAGATTTATTAAAAATTGTATTATATAGTTCTTTTAAAAAATTGAAGCAAACATTCTTTATCGTTTTTCTCTAAAACATATTTTTGTTCGATGAGGCATACATAATCATATGACGATATGTATTTATGTCTTAAAACTTAGATATAGGTAAAAAATACATATAAATTCCAAATTTATTGTCAAACTTTTATCCAACATTTATAAAATTGTGAGATATTATTTATCAGATTTACATCCGAAATATTGACCATTTTCTTTCATCCAAGATTCTGAAAATATTGTGGTGTTTTTCTTCAGATTTTCATCCGAAATTCGGAACGTTTTCTGTTGCTTTTCAGATTTTCAAATAAAACTACTTAGTACTACTTAAGAGTTAAGTTGGCAATAGTAGGGGCAAATGGATGGCTAAAAGTTTTTAAATTTTTTCTATTTTTTGCTGCTATTGCCACTTGGAGTCTAGTTTTTCAAATGTAAGGCCTTATTTTAAAACACATAAAACGCATATCTTTTCTTTATAGTGTTATCTCTGCAGGAAATTGGTGACAATTGCTATAATGGACCGGTCCCTCAGTACTGGTCACTAAAGTTCCAGTTGAGAACCAGTTGCCAACACCACACTTACTAAATATCAATTGAGAGTCAATTTCTAACATGCTTGTTAAATGCTTAATTAGCAAGACGAGCGCAATAATATTCTGTGGCTGAGTGGAAGGTGTTGATACATTGCCAGTCAACTTAGGTTCAAGGTTTTCGTTGCATTAAAACTCGAATTATTTTTAATATAAAAAATATAGTTAAATTTGTTTCGTCTTAATTTCTAAAGTCTTGAATTCTAAGATATTTACTAGCAAGAAATAATTAATTAATAAATAACTATTACTTTTAAGGGATTTTTTCCAACAAATGTCTTTTTTAAGGTATTTTTTTTGTGTTATCAGAATAGGTTCATTAAGAATAAAATAAGTTTGCTTCAAGCATTTGTTGAATTCGGCCATAATTTTGTGCTTCCCTAATATTTTTAACAGTTTTCTTTAAGAACCTTTAAAAATTGGTCGTGGAAAACAATTTCTCAGAAAAGCAATATATACAATCTGGTCTAAATCTAAAAAATATTGCAAAAAAAAAATGAGCGATGTCAAAATGTTGTCAGCAACTTTTTAAGAAATCAGTCTTATTATGGAATAGCTATAATTCGAGGTGTCTCCTATTCTATTAATTCCGCTTCCAAAAATAAACCAAAATCAGGTATTAAGGAAAGTGTTTCTTCTGTAAAGCGTGTTATTCGAAATTCAGTGCATCTAAGAAAACTGAAAATTAAAAAATAAATTGCCTCTAACCGTCATTCGTAAAGCAAAACTACTTCAGTTTGCCCTTGAATACATGTTCTAAAAAAAGGAATGCAACATATTGTTTTATAGGATGAAAACAATTTAATCTGGAAGGCTCCAATGACTATTATTATTTTTGTTGAGAAAAGAAGGACGCTATTTATGTCTTCCATATAGGTGTGAAGTAAGTGTGATAGAGTGGAGTGTAATTACGTATTATGGGACATGTGAACTTCGATTTCTTTTGCATAAAATTACGGTAAAAACTTACAAAAGTCTACTGGAAAAAGTATTTTCACATTTTCTACACCATTTTAATTCATTCTATGGACATTCCACTTCGACAATAGCCCTATCCACAACGCACTAAAACAATGAATTCGAAGTCTGAGTTTTACCACTTCGGACTGGCCACCGTACTCCCCCGACGTAAATATAATAGAAATGAAGAATGAGTGGAGATTGCTTTCACGAAAAGTTTATGAGTCGGAGAGATAATACGAGTACAATAATTCATTATTTGAAGAGACTGAAAAAGGTTAGATCTAAACTTCTTTGTCACAAATTAAAAATCTTTATATATCCCATGTAGAATTTTTGAGGTTATAACGAATAAGGAAGGCTATGCTCCTTATTAATAATTTCATAATAATATGACAAAACAAAAAAAGTAACATATTAATTGCAATATCTTGTTGTTTTATTGACTAAATAATATTGAACCTATTCTGATGACCCAAAAAAAAAAATTACCTTAAAAATTCATTTGTTGTGGAAAAATTCGTTAAAAATCGAACTTAGTTACTACGTAAATTTATTTTACTTGTAGATATCTTATAATTTAAGACTTTACAAATTATGATGAAAAAAGTATACCATTATTATTTTTGAAATAATACGACTTTTAATGTAACGAAAATCTTGATCCTAATATGACAATAGGGGTTATCCATAATCTAAAGCCATAGAACAGAATGAAAACACTCACTTTTATTGCATATTTACGCCATTCGGTGCTTTTGCCATGTATTCATTCAACAACATTCACTAGTCAACATATCTTATGCATGCATTATTTTTGTTGATTGTCTTTTTCATATTTCATTTTCAGAGATATTAAAAAACTAATAACAATCACACCATTCGTTGAGCAAACGTGGACTTCTTGACTAACAACAGAACTTACGTCTATAAAATTATTTGAAAAGTTGGAGAACTTTTGTCATTTTCCATATAAGTTCTGTTGTTAGTTGAGATGGCAAACTTTTGTTACTTCTTGTTTTAAATTAATTATCTACAATAGAATTTCTAGAAGCTGAATTCTTTCCATTTTCTCTAATAAAAAAAATTAATTTTGTTTTATTTCTTTTTCTTATGTATGAAAAAGTAGTTTTATGTATATATATTTTTCAAACTCTGTAATAATCCCAAGCCTACACGAAGACATTTTTATGTTCGCAATTGTCAAACTCTATCTCTCTCTTTAAAATGTTAGGTGTGGACCAGTAAGAAATCTATTGCGCAATTTACTTCGCAATAAACGTTTAAACATAAAGTTAAGCAATAGTGCACAGTGGGGCAGAAATTTGGTACAGGCGTAGCAGAGAAGCCTATAATGTTATTTTTGGAAGGGGACACAACAATCCCCCCAGAGGCGGAGCTAAGGGGGCTCAAAGTTAGGTACCTCTGACATAAAAAATTTTTAAATATGTTATTACAATTAAAAAAATTGTATTTTCTCCAAAAACCCCAAATTGGGCCTTTTGTTTGGTTTATTTCTAAATAGGGAAAGAAATTTTAAAAAT
Source organism: Protocalliphora azurea (assembly GCA_932274085.1). Classification (NCBI taxonomy): domain Eukaryota; kingdom Metazoa; phylum Arthropoda; class Insecta; order Diptera; family Calliphoridae; genus Protocalliphora; species Protocalliphora azurea. The sequence continues at coordinate 74,214,587 of OW026520.1, forward strand.
ATGTATCCCAAATTACGTTCATCCTTTAGCATATATAATTCCCGATCTTTTGCAAAAAGATTCAAGTCAATATCATGCCTCATTTCAGAAATATGCACCTTTAAACTTTTATATTTCCAATTTATTGCATATATGACTATATTTTTACAAACTTGCAACTTTTGCTTTTAGCTTTGCGTGAATAATTACTTAGAAAATTATGAATATCTGTATATTTTTACTAATATCTATACACAAAATATTTTTATAAAAATAATTAATAAATATCTTTTATTTTTAATAGGGTTGCCATATTTCCCAAATTTAAGTAAATCTTTATCCTTTTCTAAGCATTCATATATTTTTATTAATGAATTTAAAATAACAAAACAAACAAAAAATGTCTATTTTAACTTAATCAATATTATTATTTTTGGTATTTATCATCTTCCTTAATAAATATTCTATTTCTAATACGATTTTTTATTACTTATTTACATTAAATTTATGTAGACAATTTTTCTAATATTTTAAACTTATACTACTTATTTTCTATAAAATAATCTGTTGTATCTGTATACATATCTAAAAGATAATAAAGGTCCTTCAAGTCTTCAGTATTTTGAGTTGATAAATGCTCATAATAAATCCAACGTTTTTTCATTGATGATAGTACAGGGTCTGATGACAACAATAGGTTTTGTGACGTTCTGGAGCATTTCCTGGAGATGAATAATTGAACGTGCTTAAAATTTCTGCTTCTTGCTTCTTGAGCCTCTTCTGTAAGCTCTCCAAGTGGAAGAAAATTTCGTTCAATTATAATTTCGCCATTGCACAATACTTTATGTACTGTTGGTGTCATTTCTTTCCATGGATATAGAGAAACAAGTAGTTTAGATATTTCTGTTGCATATTCTCCAAATCGAGCAGAGTCAATTTTGTGCTTACTGTTAATTGCCATTAATAGTATGTTAGTCCTTTCAAGTAACTCTTTATTAATACCAGGTTTTTTTGATGTAGTTTCGAAATTTCCGAAAAACCTTCTTACTGTGTTTCCATCATTTGTACTATCACCAGTCGGCAGAGGTTTGTCGATGTTTAGTCCTTCTCTGAATTAAATCCTCATTGTTTCTGGTAGGTTTTGTTAAATTTTTTGGCACACTTCTATACTTTAAATCATATGTTATGTGCAGAAAATGCTCCATGAACCGTATTCTAGCGTGAAGTAAAGATATTCCGAAAGACAGAAATTCTTCATTAATACCACTTGCTTTACCAATATCCGAAAATTGTGATTTCGTCTCATCACATAGTGAGCATTTCCAAAAAGAAGATGTTTCCGTAATGGCATTACTAACCGTTCCATCAATCATTGTTAGACTTAGTTGAAAAGGATACGTCAAATGTGTATTGGTTTATGGTTATTGAAGGAGGTTGTAAATCATTTATTTCATCTTTAATATATTCCACTAAATCGTTTGTCGTTGTCTTCGCCTCCCTTGTGTATTTGAACCAAATAGGGCTGATAGTCCGCCATATCCCCGCTAGCAGATTAATACATTATTTACTTTTTCCAACTGATCTGCAGAAAAATCTGCAACTATCCTTATAGCTGTATTCTCATGCAAAGAAGATAGTTCTACACATGTTTCCTTTTCGGTAACTGAAATAGGTGGTAAAATAGTTTGCTTTTTTCTCAAATATCCTTGTATGATGGTAGAATTGAGTGTCCCTTTTTAAGCAGAGCTTTTCTTAAAATCTGATATTTGTTTCAAGCATTAAAGCAATTGCTTCTTCCTCTGTAAAATTGAATTGTGATGTTGGAGTAGGTACACTTTCGGCAATCCGTTTAAGACGTTTTGTTGATGAAGTTGGCAGTATTTCAGCAATATTAATTGCACTCTTAGGTTGCTTCTCCTGTTTTAACATTTCTGAATGTATCAGAAACTTCTTCATTCGAAACTATAGAAAGCTTATAGGCCAGTATTTTCTTCTTAGATCTTGCACTTAAATCATCATATGTCTTGCAGGATGCTCCAGTTGATATTTTGCACTCCGATATTTCTATATCAGTGTCCATCCAATCGGAATGTTTAATTTTTAATCTGTTAGTACGCTGATTCAAGGACTTCATTTTTACGTCATGCAACTTTAAAAAGCTCTCTATCTGAGATTTACCAATGACGTCGACTTTTGCATGATATGTAGTTTTTCTGAATTCCACTATAGCTTCTAAACGATTAAGATCATTTTTAGATAAACTGCACAGAACACAACACAGTTGTTCATGTTTCAATGTAATCACGATGGTAATCAACTTCGTTATGATGTTGATAAGGATTAGCTGTGCATTTATATATATATATATTAGATATATCGCACAGGTATATATATTAACAGGTATTCTGTGAATTTTCATTAGGTAAAACATCTGAAAAAGTCAATTTGGAAGAGTACCTATACCGAATTCATTGATATTATATATTGCTGTTAGATATCACCGGAAAGGATATTACCTGTGCATTGTCACTAGCTCATAAAAATATAGTTTCTGAACCATCAGTAATAGATAAATGCTGCAGCTAGGAATCACCGGAAAGTATACCTGTACATTGCCACTAGATCATAAATATATAAATTTTTAACCATCAACAATAGATAAATACATTTGTTAAATTTAGGTACACACCATAAATGTAAACTGAATTCCCAAAAAAAACTAATGAAAATTCCCAAAAATGGGATTTTTTACATTTTACCGAAGTCCCGTAGATTTTGATTTAAAACTTTTAACAACATATTGAAGATCCTTAAAATATATTCCGCTTATTGATTCGTGCTTTGGGATTTGAGAAAATATGGTCTAAAATCAAAACTTTCATATAAAATGGGTCGAATTCGGGAGAGTGTGTAGCATGACCAATTGCGTTATTGGGCTTGTTTTTTATCTTAAACTCACCTCTGTAAAGTTACCTTTCAGAAAAGTGTAAAATTATTATATGTTGGTCAAGAAAATTTTATTTTAGATAAAAAAAGAGTGTAGATACTTTTTCGGCTAAAAACACAAAAAGTCGTCTTTTTTGCAATTTTCAAATTCAAAATTGTTTATTTTTGGACTCGGTAAAGATATCGACTTCAGATTTTTTATTCAATAGATAATTTTGTTCTTTAACTATTTAAGAAAAAAACTAATAAAATTGGTTGGAAATACTAGGATATATATGAAAACAGCTGGACCAAGAACATGCAAAATTATGGTGTGTAATCTGTTATGAGCTGCTAGAACAGGGTGAAACAATCACGTGTGACTAGTGTGGAACACTAATGATCTGTATGAAAATAGCTTTGAACGAAAAAGGTCCAAAATATGCGATCTGACAAGAGCACAGAACTTTCCATCATGACCATGCTCGGTTTCAGTATAGAAACATAACACCGTCGGCAACGGATGGTTTTCCTTTGTATAAAATATGAATTATTAATCTTATTTTTTTATTATTTGTTTTAATTATCACTTTTAATATATGAAATATTATTATATTTCATTTGTTTAATTGTTTTTAAAGAATTTCCATTTTCTATAAATATAAGGAAGTAGTTCCACTAAATAATTTTCATGTATAAATATCTTTTTTTATTTTATTAATATATACTATTTGCATTAAATGAATGAAACTTTCTCTATAAAATATGATATAAACATGAATATTATTACTTTTACGAATAAACTTAGAAAAAATAATAAACTATTAGATATTGCTATTTAACGAATTAATAAATTGGTTTAGGTTAGGTTAGATTAGGTTATTAGGGCAGCTGTCCAGTCCACGAGAGGCAGCACACTTGGATAAAATTTGATCCCGTTGTGAAACCCTGAGGAATCATGTATCTCTACCTCACATGTTCATACCAACTTTGGAAACGAACCAACCCTACGCATGTATGAAGGAACTGATCCATCTGACATCGATATCAGAGAGATCTGGCAACACATGTATAAACGGACATCCAAAATTGGAAGTCCTAATCCCGGCAAAAGTGGGACAGTGACATAAAAGATGCTCAGTCTCCTCCTCTTCCTCATCCACATAACTTTTACAAAAGTCGTTAAAAGAGCTACCAGAGTTCACAGCCGGTGCGTCGATAGTCCCATGATGAAGCTAGATCGACATTCATCATAATGGGGCCATATTTGCGTCGAGGTTGAACATGTGGATAACCTGTTCAATCCTCGATAAGTTGCGCAGAATTATAGATCTGCAGGCCGAAAGCGGTACTCCAACCAGTTGGTCCGTATCTTCACTTCGAAGAAGAGATCCACTTCTGGCTAGTGCATCCGCAATAAAATTACCCGGGGTTCTTGAATGACCGCTAATCCAGACCAGCTCCAGGTTAGAATATCTCGCCATCTTGTTCAGAGATGTCCGGTATTCATGTACCAATCTGGATATCGTAAAGACACCCGAGAGCGTTTCGATCGCGGCCTGACTATCTGTACAGATTTGGATATCCGCTCCAAATACCCTATAGTATATTAACCAGTTCGCTGCCCTCATTATGGACGAGATCTCTGCTTGGAGAATGCTGCACTGATCTGGCAATTTAAAGAAAATGGTTTTCCTATAAGCGGGAATATAGACACCCTCCCAACCCCATCAGCAGACACCCCCAACCCCGTCAGTATAAACCTCAACTGAAACTGCCCTTAGCTCTGGGGTAGTTGAGATTGATACTGAAAAGTCTCTGCCAAGAAAGGGTATGGGGATACAATAATCGATATTGCTAGGAATGCTATTAAGGAATCCCAGAATGGTCGCATTTCCGAAATTGCTATCGTTCCATGCACCTATAGTCTCGAGCCTTGTCGCCGTCATAACGGCGATCTGTTTGGCCATAAGATCTACCAGTAGCCAGTTAATTAGAACAAATAAGTCTTTCGATGGAGTTGTACGAAGCGCTCCTGTTATGAGTAGCGCTAAACTACGCAGAATCCTATCAAAGTTGGATTTCTCCATAGGCTCCCACCATACTATCGCTCCATATATAAGTATGGGCTTAACCAACGTGTCGAAGAGCCATTTCTTATCCCTGGGATTTATTCCCCAGGGCTTACCGATGGCCTTCCTACACATGTATAGGGCAATACCGGTTTTTGAGGCTTTTCCGGTGTATTTTATATAGTTTGGAGTCCAGTATACTCCCTAGGTACTTCGTACTATCTGACACCTTTAATTCAACACCGTTTAGGCGTGGAAGTGGGAATCTTGTATCTTCTAGAAAAGAGGACAAGTTCCGTTTTTCCTGGATTCACGCTAAGACCTCTAACTGGACTCCATGCACTAATTAGACCCAGAGCAATTTGCAGGTGATGAGATATAGTATTCAGATATTTCCCAGATACAGCCACCGCATAAGCACCAGTATTAAACTTTAGTGAATCAAGTTCCCTGAGCAATGAGTTAACGGTGATATTCCAGAGGAGTGGTGATAAAACTCCTCCTTGCGGAGTACCCCTGTTTGTTACCCTGTAGTTGGTAGACGCATCCATACTGGATATTATAACCCTATTGGTTAGAAATCTCCATATGAGGCTAATAATCGACTGATGAATATCCAGTCTTTCCAGGAACAATTTGATTGCCTCCGGAGTTACATTATTAAAGGCCCCATCTATATCAAGGAAGGCCGCTAATGTATATTCCTTATACTCGAGAGCTTTTTCAATATACCCTACGAGTGAATGTAATGCAGTCTGAACAGATTTGCCCTTCATATATACATGTTGAGACGCTAATAATAGGTAAGGGTTGGTGGTTCAACGTAGGTGTAGGTCGATTAACCTTTCCAGTGTCTTCAGGAGGAAGGACGACAGACTGATAGGTCTGAAGTCCTTCTGTCTTGTGTGTGAGGTTTTACCCCCTTTAGAGATAAAGACCACTGTATATCTAGTCCATGACTCAGGGATATACGCACATGACAAGCATGTTGAGTAAATCCGACTTAGCCAGGGAAATATTAAAATCCGCATTATACTGCAGGTCAGCAGGTAAAATGCCATCAGGGCCCGGAGATTTAAAAGGGGCGAAGCTCTTCAGAGCCTATCTGAGTTCTTTATCCCTTATGGGAATGGGAACATCATTGTTGACCTCTGAAGATATTGCAGAGTGTCCCGTTAAAGGGAGACTGCCAGGAAAGTACGCATCCATTAAGACATCCAAGGTCTCTTGACCGCTCAATGTCCAACTGCCATATGGTTTCTGGATGAAACTTGGAGTGTCTTTCTACGCCGATACAGAAAGCCCTACAGGATTTTCATTTCGCATTTCCTATCTGGTTTTTAAACTTGTTAACTGAGGACTTGTAGGTAGACCAGTCTCCTAGTCACTTGGCCTCATTAAATAGACGCCGACATTCTTTACGAGTATGGCCTATCTCGGAGTTCCACCAATGTGGTTTACTACTACCCCTGCAGATTGAGGATCTGCATGCAACATAAGTCACCGTTTTAAAAGCGTCCGTTAGCGTCTTGACACAAGAATCAATATAATCGCGACCGTTGATGGTCGGAGGATTTGGGAGGAGTTGGGACAGGATATCCTGTTGTACTGTCCAGTTTGTCTTCGTCCTGTTTTGAAAGGGCTTAACCCTAGGCAAACAGACTTACAAGTTGAAGTCTGTACAAGTGATCAGAGAATGAACAGTCATTGGAGACCCTTCAATGCATAATCACATAAGAGAGCCTAGTACTGACTAGCGTAATATCGAGAACCTCCCTACTATTAGTCACTACAAAGGTCGGTTCCTTACCAGTTTTCAGAATATCTAAACTACTACAAAGAATAAAATTATATAAAGGCTCACCCCTTGTATTTGTATCGGAGCTTCCCCAGGCGGTATGGTGGGCATTGGCGTCATATATTTCTTGCTCTAGTCGCCTTTGTTATTTCTCGAACCTTAGTTGGTGGTGGTTCACATTGGTCATGGACCATATAGCTGGAAACAATGTCGAGACAAGGCCGCTGCTACAGTGTCCTCATCACAGAAATCAGAAAGAATGAAGATACTGAGTTTCTTGCTTGCTACTATACAAAATCGTATTTTACCTGATCCCGTAGGGTGTAGCAACATAAATTTGTCCGCACGTAGTCCACAAACCTTATCGCTAACGATCCATGGTTCCTGGACTAGTGCTAGCTCCTCTTTCCTTTCTACCATTTGGAGGAGCAACGCAGCAGAGACTGCTTTACAATGGTGAAGATTAACTTGCGTTATCTTCACGTGGGACGTGAGACCTCTTCAGTGGAAAGCACCTTCCTAGCACCAGAAGCAGTGCTGATTGCTCGTTAGAGCAGGCTATTAACTTGACACGGTTGCGGTACCATCCTGCAATATCACACTGGGGGGAGGGTCAGGGGTTCTCTTTCAGAACCTTCCAGAAGACTTCTATCAGCTTCTTACATACTATATCCCAGTTTGTGTTGGATATATCGCAATCTGGATCGCTCCTATCGATGGCAGCTCGTATAATATATATACGACCTGTTCATCGGATTGTAGGGCTTTGGCCTCGTCCTCCGAACGTTGCCTTTTAGGCCCATCCTTCGATGTGGGGGGCCAACAGTGATTTTTCCCAGTTGAGGGAAACAAGTTCCTCGGGAGAAAGGGCTTTTACCCAACCGATCCACAAATCTTTCGGCGGCGTACCGTCTTAGAAGGGCCCTTCTGGCGGGAGTAATGTACCTTTGGGAAGAATATTTGCCCTTTCGGGCACTAGGCTCAGTTCCAGAAACTGAAAGCTGGCTGGCAATCCTTTCACTGGCGGGGGGAGATAACGCTTGGGAGCCCGAAAATTTGTTTGCAACTCCCTTTGTTACAGTAGGCACTGGGGTTGCTGCCTCCCGAGTTGGTTTCGGGTATGCAATCCCCGAAGCAGATCATCAATGTTTTGAACATAAAAAAGTAAACAAAAAAATCGGATTTTTTAAAACACGGTTTGAGAACATAAAATTACTGTTGACTTAAACGTCAGATGGTTATCAGGCCGACAAAATGAGAGAGCGGTGCTATCTTATTATTTTTTTATCATGCAATATCGTTAAGAAAATAAAATAAATTTTAGTTGAACGATGACCGATGAACGGCAAGATCATCGGCATTATCAAATTTTTATTGAACTGCCATTGCTGTCTTTGGTTGCTACGAATCCACTTAATAAATGAAAAATATAAGGGTTCGCGAGGTGAGTTATTGTGGGAACTCCTGCTTTAAAGGATAATCAAAAAAGAATAGCTGCCAGGCTTTCGCAAATGCGATTTTTGGTAAAAAAAAAAATCAAGGCATTCTATCCAAATTTTAAAAAAGATGGCAATTTGAGTTAACAAAAAGGAAAATTTGTTCTTTTTTATTAATTTTCAATCTTATTTTCATTACTATAATCTAATAAATGATAATCAAAAAAGAAAAGCTGTCAGTTTTTTGTCAAACTCGAGAAAAACGTTCTTTTGCAAAGGCCACTTTTGGTAAGAAAACTAATTTATTCTATTCTATGCAAATCTTCAAAAGTAGGCAAACTTTGAGTTAAAAAAGAACAAAATGTGTTATTTTTTTAATTTTCAAGCTTTCTAATTCGAGTGAAAAACTTATTACTTTTATGTGGCAATGTCCAGAAGTTTATGAGTCCCCATTACTAAAATACTTATTGGTAAAAACGTTTGTACATGCTTCTAAGACTACCGTCTTACTTACTACGCCATGCCCACGTAAAATTTGTGTGCGTCGTTAATAGTTTTCGCTCTAGCGAACTGAAGCCTTACAGAATTAAATGAGCTTTTTTAAGAGTCGTATTCGACAAAAAAATAACAAATCTATCGATATCAACATAAGTTCATACAAATAAGAAAGCGTAGTTAAGGAGCAAAATAGAGGGGTTTAGCTAGCTGAGCTGTTGGTATCAAAAAGGCTCCTTGTCTAAAAATACAAAGGAGTGTATTAAAAAAATAAAGAAACAAACTTTAAGCTATAAATCAGAATATTAATAAACTAGGTGCTAGGTGTTCTGCTAATTGGGTACACTCTTCCATTCTTACTGACTATTATATACAGTCAGATACCTTGACAAAATGCGTACCTTAAATTCTAATTCTGCCCCTAAAAATGAGCATGATTACCTATTCATAAGGAAACATTTATGTAGGCTATCCTTCCCTTCTCATTCAAAAATTTTAATTGCATTTTAATACCTCACACCACTATAGATGGTTGGGGAATTATACGTTTGTGCTGATATTTGTAACGCACGGAAAAAATCATCAAACATCCACCTTGAAGTATACCAATCGACTCAGAATCACTTTTTAAATCGATCTAACGATGTCCGTTCGTTTATCCGTCTGGCTGGCTGTCCACGCAAACCTATCTTTGTGCCAAATTTCATGAAGATCGGTCTATAATTCACCAAAACTCCCATATAAAACCCTTTTCCGAAAATCACTTTAACGTGCTTAAGTCACGTACACATGTTATTATCAGGTTTATACTCGACACAAATAAGTAATAAATAGCTCCCATATAAGTCCACTTTCGGGAATCACCCTAAAGTGCATAAATTCATATAAATGTTAGTATTAACGTAATATTCCGTATTCGTATATTTTATTTTACAATTAGTAAAAGTATCGGTCCACAATTGTCCACATGTCTAATATAAAACCCCTCCACGAATTTTGATGGACATGCACAATTGTGTGGGGTATCGTATGGCCAGGCTTTACCGAATAGAAAATATGAATGACTTTAGTTATAAGTAATAATGAGAGTGATCTATCTATTATAAAAATAAAAATAAATTGCATATTACTCAATACATAATGATGATGCTTTTTTATTCCCGTTTTTTTAAGAGACATATTTTTGTATTTATATTATTATTTAGTTACACTCAAAAAAGAAATAATAATAATAATAATAATAAGTTAGTATAAATTAAATAGTTAATATAGTTTAAATTAGCAGCTTAATTAGTTTGTATGTAGATAATTAATGTTTTAATTTTTATACCCTTCACCATCACAGTATTATGCGTTTGTACTGATGTTTGTAACGCAAAGAAAGAATTATCCAACAAACAGCTTAAAGTTTACCAATCGACTCGGAATACTATTTTTAAGACAAACTAACGCTCTACGTCGCCTGGATGGCTAGACTGCTGGCTGTCCTTGTAAACCTTGTACACAAGGTACACAAAGTACAGGTCGCAATTTTGAAAATAATTTGTTGAAATTTGGTACGTGCAATTTTTATGATACAAGAATGAAGCCTATTGAAATTGGTTATGATCGGTCCATATGTCACCTAGCCGCCATACAAATATCCTCCATATATAGAGATTTAATGATCATAAGTACCTTAAATATAAGCATGTTGTAATGAAATTCGACACGAATAAGTTTTATATAAGTATAAATTTCATGCAGATCGGTCCACAATTAACCATAGCTCCCATATAAAGCCCTCTTCCGAAAATCACTTTATAGTTCATAAATCTTAAAATAAAGTTGGTATAAAGTTAATATTTGACTCAAATATGTTTTATATAATTAGAAATTACAGTTATGAAGATCGGTCCATAACAGACCATAGCTTTCACATAAGTCCCATTTTCGGGAATCACCTTAAAATTCATAAATAACATAATATAATGCATTCGAATATTTCATAGAAATATATCTTACGCTTACTACAAATTTTGGTCCACAACTGATCACGGGTCGCCGAATTTTGATACTTATTCACAATGGTGTAGTGTAAATTATTAGAAATGTGTCCCAAAGTTTAGAAATTCATTTGAAATACTTTTTTGGTCATTTTAAGTATAGCTTTTAAATTCTAATATACTAGAAGTTTTTTATAAAGGTATATTAAATTTTTATAAATTTAGTATATGATTTTAAGAAAAATAATTTTAGATATAATATTTCTATTAGGCATTCAATTTAACAACTGATTTAGGTAAGTAATTTCATGATTAGATTTGTTTCAATTTCGTATTTTAGAAAAGTTTTTAAATAGTTTTAAGCAACATAATGCAAAATATAATAATTATGTTGGATATAAATATACATATGTAAGTATATTAATATTTAGTTTAATTTAAACTTAGTAGAATATTTTAAAGATATATTGGTTTTACTTTAATATTTTTTAAAGATGTTTTAAATAATCTTAAACAATAATCATAATTTAGCAAAAATCAGGATAATAAATTCTGATATAATATTTGTTTAAAATTGTAATTTTGAATTCAATTAAGTTCTTGAATTAGGTTTAGTTTAGAAATATATAATTTTGTTATTTCAAGTTTGGTTTTAATATTTAGGATTTCATATCAATTTTTTTTATATTTTAGATGAAAACAATGATAACGTGGGTTTTAATAAATTAGGATTATGTAAAAACGTATAGTTTGGGAAAATTTTTGTAAAGCAAACATGGGAAGTATTCCTTATCGGCGTAAGCTAATATACAGTATTTTTTCAGAATAAAAATGAAATAAATGTAAGGCAACTTGTTATTTACCGGCAACTAGTTATTCCACTACACAAAGAAATGAGGAAAGTAATGATTATAATTAGTAGTAGTCGTTACCAAAAGCCATTGCAAAATCTCACACTGTGCTCAACTTTTCTCAATTTTTTCGAAATCTCTTTCAAATACTATTCTTAAAAAAAGATTGAAGTAATGTATTGTAACAAATATTGTATTAGTAAAAACCCTAAAATATTTAAATTGCTTGAAAGAATTTTACACCTGTATCACAAGGGGAGAAAACACTAATATGCGAATTTCATCCAAGATAATTATTACTTTAATATTTCTTTAAACTTATAGAATTAATTTCAATTTAACTTTAAATTATATTTATAAAACTTAACAAGAAATTAACTTTATGAATGTTAATCAGTTAACCAATTTTTCCTGACTTTCCATTCAAATGTTAGTATTTAGTACATATCGAGGGCCACTATTCAAAAACCCTCTATCCCAAGTTTTCATAAAACTGCTTTCTTGATGGAATTATATTCCCTATAACAACCCTCATCTATGATATAAATTTCAAATGAAAATTCGTAGTTTTTCGAATTTTATAAACGTTTTAGTATTCCTCTGTTTTAAAAAATAAATACTTTACACTTTATATGGCGGCTACTACACCCTCTAAACATAGCCTACCTATTTTCTCGTGACTTTCACTTCAACAGTTTCTTAGATATGCGATAATTAAGATTTTTCTTGTATGGTGGCTATTTTTAACTCGCTTAAGATTCTTGCTGAGAAAAAAAACTTTTACTCTTAATAGTTCTTCCATTTCCTCTGCCCCGATCCTAAAATAAAGTAGTTTAAGTAACTTTAAAAATCATACATTATATGGTATTTATACACACTGATTATTTTAAAAGTGCAAAACCCTCTATCTGTCTTTAAAATTGTTAATGTTGTAAAATATTAAAAATAAATTATATGTAAAATTTAGACGTGATTTAAATACTTGCGAAATAAGAGAAATAAACATCTTTTTTGCTCTCCTCAGAGAAAACACTTTTACATTTCTGGAATGTATTTCAACATAATCTGTATGAATTGAACATACAAATTTACTTCCAAAACTTTTTCATTTTAAGTATGAAATTGTACATTCGTATAATAAAATTGAACATGACGATTTTTCATTGAAATTTTTTGTACAAGAAATCTTTGTGATTTCCTCATACATTGTGGGATAGTACCAATTTAATACCTAAAATAACAATAAATTAAAGTAACGTTTAACATTTTTGTGCCTAAAAATCATAACTACTTATAATTCGGGTGAAACACTCATTAATTTTATATGGCAATATACAGTGTGCGATTCAAGAAATGGTCAAATTTAAATGCCTATAACTTTTGAACCTGTAAATATTTTTTTTCAAAATTCTTTCTTTACACAATTTTGCTATATGTTATTATTGAAATACAAAAAATCGGGTGAAATTAGGACCCGCAGTAGGGAAACAACCTATCCAAGGCAGGCTAAAAAGTAAAACTTTTAATATTTGACACCTAATATCTCTTAAACTAAAAGATACGCATACGAGGATATTTTTGCAGATCGAATAGCAGAATTCTCCTATATAAAAATATTTCAAATCGGTTCAGATATAAAGAATCAGGATCGTTTTTAAAAAGTTTTTGTGGACCTGCCCACTGTGGGTCTACATGTCCTAAGCTCAAAACTTAAATTCACCTACTCGTCTACTATCACCATGTGAAATTTCATTCAAATTGGAACAGCTGTTCCTAAATTCCATAATTATTTCCATTTCATTTTTTGAATTGCACACTGTGCGATGTCCACCAATTCATGGGTCCCCTTTATTAAAGTACTTATTTTAAACAGTTAAATAAGTAGTTAATTAAATACTACAAACTCACAAATTCTACACAACTACAAAATTACTACAAAATAAAAAAAATGGCTTAACTGAGATTTGAGCACAGACAACATTTTTTTTACATGTTTCAAAGACTGTTTTACTCACTACCCCATGTCCATGTTAAATTTATGTGCGTTGCTAATAATTTTCACAGACCAATATAAAATTTAAATAATTTGCTTAGAAAAATCCAGCTAAACCGACAACCTTCACACGTACTTGTAAAAAATCCACTTTTTCTGGCATAAATTCAAAAAGCATTGTTAGTGCCTTTTTGAGGTTGTATCGAATTCAACAATAATATTTTTGTTAAAACTAATTTTAAGTGTATTTGCTAAAAACCTCTAGAATAAATAATTTTTTTACAGTAGATATATTTTATAGATATGATATTTATTTTTTTGCTTTTGGTTTTATTTTAATTATTATGTAAGTTTATAATTTTTATTAATTATTGAAACTACCCCAATAGGTTAGAACATAATATTTTCTCCTACTTGTTTGTGAAAACCAAGAAACTTTTTCTCAGGCTTACCAACATTTAACTGAAAGAAAATTGACGATTGTAAGAGTTTGCCGAAGAATGCTGGGGCTATCTAAATTGTTACATGCTCCTCTTCCATATGGAGGAAAATAACGGTTTTAAAATTTTTGGTCTCACCCCCTAGAAATGTTCGAATAGCCAAAAAACTATGAAATTCAACGTATTAGATTAATTGAAATAAGCGATTGAAATACTAAAAAGTATAATTTTTTATTATATTCACAATAAATAATTGATTACAACTTAACTTTTCTTCTTTTTCGTCTTGCTGAATTCCACAGTTTATTACCTTTCTAAAATGATCAAAAACAAGAACATTTAACAACTAGTAGTTATTAAAATAAAATTACGTAAAACGCATAATTGTCAACCAAATTTACACTGTGAAATAGGATTTCAATCAAAATTAATGGAGAGAAAGTCGGCATGATTTTGTCTTGGTATCTTATACACAGGTCAACATTTTACGATATTTCGATAGTCACGTGTGATCTACGTGAGAGCTATTAAAGTCCACAAAAATCTGCTGTTTTGCATATTTTTTGCTTTTAAAACAATTTTGGATCATAAAATGATTTATACGATCTATAAAAGATCAATACGAAACTAAACGCCAATTTTCGTTTCTCTTTCTCAAATTCTGGCTGAAATCTTATTTTAGGGTATAAATTATGTTTTTTATTTTATTTTTTATTTTAATAACTATTATATTATTAGTTATCACATCTTTTAGATTTTGGGCACGGTCATAATCTGCAGAATTCAACAAGAAATTATGAATTGAAATTAATTATTTATGATCGAGGAAAAGAACACATTTTAAAAAGTCATAATTTTCAAGATTTTGATCGCTTTGAACCACCACTAAATTTTGTTCAATCAGTCCAAAACTTAGCAAGTCTTAGTTTTTCGACTATTCGAACATTTCTAGGGGGTGGGTGAGACTAAAAATTTAAAAACCGTTATTTTCCTCCATATAGAAGAGGGCCATGTATATTTTAGAAGTTACTTTGTTTTCTTTTAACAAAAGAACAAAATTCAAAATATAAAAATTGTGTTAAAAAGTGCAAATTTTTTAAATAAAAAGGAAATGTTTACTCTATGACTGATTGAAAATAATGATATCTTATAAGATTTATTAGGATACATGTAGCCCTAATTTTACATTTAACATAATATAAATAAAATAGTTACCTTCTTCTACCGGCGTTATCTCACATATTTTATATCAGTTAATCTCAATTGTAGACCTGGGGTTAGTGAAACTAATTGCAAATAAAGTGTACGTTCCAAAAAAAAAAAAAAAAAAAAAAAAAAAACTAGGAGTTCTGTCAGACTTATGATTCACATACCTCCCTCATGTTTTGAATTTAAATTGCGAAATTTTCCTCAAATTTAGGGCCTGAAAGTTGCCCAACGTTCCATATATATCATTGTGTCTATACCTTCTATAGGTTTTTGGAGTAGAAGCAAAGAAACTTGCACTTGTCATACATCCTTTTTCTTATAACTGTTTTAAATATGCCAAAATTAATCTGATATTAAAATTATTTTGCATATTAGTGCCATTTATACCAAATTTCTTGAAATCGGGTTAGTAAATCAAAAGTTACAAAAATATGAAATTTTTAAGCAGTTAGTTTTTGGGGCGTATACTTGCTATAATTGATTGATATTACGCATACGCACACAATGCCAAAATAAATATTAAGTCTGAATAAAATTAAAATTGATAAAAGAAAACAAAAAACGTATCACACTGAAATCTATGCTAACCGGCGGTTATATAGAAGAGGTAAACTGATGTAATAAGAAGAATATGATTCAAAAAGAAGTTGTAAATTTCGTTCCGCTTAATATAGTTAAGAATTAAAAATATTATAATTACAGTAACATTGAAGTTACGTATTCTAATTCTGAAAACTTGGAAGTTAAAAGTACGATATTTACATTAAAGGCACGAAGAATGCTGAAAATGGTTCGTAGCGGACCAGTAAATGTATTCTGCTAGTGTATAACAAACTTTTTAAAAATTATTAATTATTACATTAAAATGAAGATCTTGATCATTTCAAGAAAAGTTAGAATATAATTAAAATTTACTAATAATTCTAATATTATTATTACTATTATTATTATTATTATTATTATTATTATTATTATTATTATTATTATTATTATTATTTTATTTATTTAGATTATTTAGATTAATAGACAACTAAAAAATAAATTTAACAAAAAATTTTAAAGCTTTTTGGAAAATTTGAATAGATTTTCAAAGAAACATTTCCTCTACAAAAGAGTGCTTTTTCTGATTATCATTTATTGGATCCAAATAATTAAATTAAGGTTGAAAATTTAAAAAATCAAAACATTTTCCTGTTTTTTTTTA
Source organism: Protocalliphora azurea (assembly GCA_932274085.1). Taxonomy (NCBI): domain Eukaryota; kingdom Metazoa; phylum Arthropoda; class Insecta; order Diptera; family Calliphoridae; genus Protocalliphora; species Protocalliphora azurea. Next base: position 74,230,974 of record OW026520.1, read on the forward strand.
ATCCAGTTTGAGTTTTTTTTTTTTTTTTTTGAAAACTTTCACAGAATAAATTGATTTTCTTATAAAAAATGGCCTTTGCAAAAGAACGTTTTTCTCGAGTCTAACAAATAAAAAAACTGGCAACTGTTATTTTTTGATTATCACATAAAACATGGATGCGTATAAAGAAAATTTTACGGGAAAAGACCCAGCAAAAATTACCTGGCAATGATTTGTCATTATTTTTCTCATTTCTTTGAGTAGTGGAACTAGTTATCGGTAAATAACAAGTTAATTTAAAACACATTTCAAAAATCATAATTTTTAAGATTTTGATTGCTTTGAACCGCCTCTTAATTTTTTCAATCACTCTAAAACTTTGCAAGTCTTAGTTTTTCGATTATTCGAGCAGATTTTTGTTCTAATCCCCTAGATTAGAACAAAAATCTGCATACTTTTTCTAATGGTGGCCACCCTATTGCACACACATACAAAATTTCGTGTATGTGAATTTTTTGACAATTCATATTATAGATGGTTGTGTAGAGAAATCTTATCACAACAGTCTTATAATACATCTTAAAATACTAATATTTGAATCTGCACGTGAAATAATTCACTCAGAGAGGGAATTTAACATATTTACATATTTTGTTACGTGTTTAGTAGTTTAGTTTTTGTGAGTTACAAACTTGCAAATAAAATATTAACTCGCCGCAAAAATTTTCATATCGCAATATTTTTAATTACGTGTAAGAAGTGCTTATAAACACTAGTTATATTTCATATAATTTCATAACAGTAAGCTTTTAAATATAATAAAAATAAAAAATAAAGTTGTCAAATTGCTTTAATTGTTTTATTTGCTTTGAAAATTTTGTGAATAAATTATTTTTAATATGTTATATAAAACATTAATAACAAAACTGAATTAATTACAAAAAATGTTAAAAAAAGAAATTTGTCATAAAAAATTACATAGTGAAAAAAACAGGTGTATGTATAAGCGGTGTAGTTTTTGAAATTAGGTTTTCATAGAAACCAACCAGTTTTTGTTTGGTGTAAATATGATATTACATTGTAGTCCCCATTCTAAGTATCGTTTATATATTTTTAAAATTTTGTTTGTGTTTTATTTCAGGTATCATGACAACAAAATGGTTAACTATGATACACAAAATGGTTTTTTTGTAAAATCAAATATACAGAAAGATACCGCAGTTGTAGATGCCAGTTCTATGAAAAATGATGAGAGCCTTGGTAAAGGAAATAAAACTGCGCAGTCGGTAAAGTTTATACAATCTATAGGATTTTCAGTACCAACATCTATAAGTACTTTGACCATACAGAAAGTGCGTTTTCATCACGCTGGGAATTATACTTGCGCGCCCTCAAATGTTCGATCAGCAAGTACATCAGTTCATGTTTTGCAAGGTATGTGCATATATCCTCTTAGTTAACTTTATAAACTCGCTTTTATTAAAAAACATATCAAGAAATCCACGAAAGATCGAAGAAATTTTTTTTTTTTTTGATCTTGGGTTTTTCGATTTTCTTCAAATTATGCAAGGAGTAAGACAGATATCTACGTTTTTATTTTTCTAAATTTCGTTTTTATTCGCGATTTCTGTTTATGGAAAGTGGTCAAAAACATACGAAGTATATATTTTTAACATTCATAACTTTTTTAGTTACAATCCTTACAATCCTTTTCAAATGTATTTTTGAAATTATCCCCCTACAATTTTTAATTTTTTTATTTCATCTTAAAAGTGGTTTATTAGTTGAACAATTCAATTAAAATTTTTTTTTGATGGAAATATTTACTATGCCAAATATGAACCAAATCGGAAGATCTATGGTATTTTTTATATGTTATTTCTCATGGAATTCATGATTTAGTAACACCTATTAAAACAAATTTTATACTTTTTCATTTTTTTAGGTATTTAACTCTGAAAGCTTACATTTACTTTAATTACGAATAATAATATAATAATTTGGCCCTTCAAGGAATTTTCGTTACATCATTAAACAAATACAGTCAAAGCTCGGTATAACAAATACCTATATAACGAATGAGCAAATGTTAATATTGATACACTATATAAAGAATGAATAACAACCGATATAACGAATTGGAAGACAAAATGTTCTTTAGTTGCTAAAATATTAAAAAAAAAAGTTTGCTCAAGCAGCTTTCTTTGTATTTTGTAGTCAAATTGATAAATAGAAGGTGTTTTTATTTAAAAAATTTCTTTGTTATGCAAAAGAAAAAACGAATATCCCTGTTTAACGAAAGGGCCTGATATTATATTATTCGTTAAATCGAGCTTCGACTGTATGTGATTTTGAGTACATAGATTAAGAACAGTGTTGTCATTTCTTGGTGACCAAAAATAACCAAATTCGTGATAAGAAATGGCTAAAAAATTACTTTTTTCAGGAACAAAACGTATAGAAATTAAATAAAAATCAGAAGTAACTTGACAAATAGTACTTTTTATAATCATATGAAACAATGTTTTTGTTCAGTACGATTTCTTTACAAAAATACTAAAACACTTCAAAACATTAAGGTTCTATTGTTTTTTGTTTGCTTTTGTCTGAATTGCATATAATTTTTATCTCTATCAATTATAGAGGAAAGCGTATGTCACAATAAACCATGTTAAAAGAACCAACAATAATCAAAATGGCGTCTATTACCAAGCGACGTCAAGACAAAGTTGTCAGAGTTCGAGTGCTGACAATTTTGTTTTAACACTGCAATAAACTGACAAATTCAGTCTACATTAGACAAATTTTTGTTGTGTTCATCAGAAACTTGTACTATATAAGCTGCTTTCTGTATTATAAAAGCTTTTATAATGATTGTTTATGGGTTAGTAAGAAATTGTTGGCTGTGCATATTGTAGGCTGTTATAAATAAGCTACTACTATTATGACATTACTAGAAGATTTTAGAAGATATTTATTTAGCATAGACACAGAATAAAAGCGGATGTGAGACTGTACATTCAGTTCAGTAGTAAATATAGCTTAGAGTCGTAAAGTTGCCATAGTGTTGTAAGTTTAACAGTCTTTGAAGTTCAGTTGTGGAATATAACGAGTGTGTTTTAAGGCGTAAATAAAGAAATATATTAGATTTAAAAAGCAAATAGTACTATTTATAATAAATAATAGAAAAGGCTACACTTATTTTTTTACGTAAAAGCTACACTTTGTCGAATCGAAGACGGCACATTTTACACTCGTTTTTAAAATTACTTGTAAACCAAAGCGTTTAAAATTTTACTTAGTTTTATTGGTTATTGTGTTTTGCTTTAAATCAAATTAATTTATAAGGTATTTTTACAATCACAAACATATAAATTAAAATTTCTTAACATAACTTTTTTGGGTTGTCAAACTTACAAAAATGAGAAAAATAATTAAAATATGTTACTTTACCAAGCTAGTAAAGTAATATATATTGTCATTGATACTTATAAAGTACAAGAGGCACAAAGGACTCCTTTTTGATGCGTTACCTACGATTTTTCAAGTTTTATTATTTATAACATAAAATATTTTTGCGATTTTAAGCCTTTTTGCAGAAATTTCGAAAATTCTAAATATTAACATTTTGAAGAAATTGTTAGTTTTTTCATTATTTTACATATTTTACAGTATGTAAAATAAGCAAAAATACAACCCACCAAAGATATTCCCTAAAATGAATATATTACAAAAAGGCCACACTTTGCCGTTTCGACGACGCATCCCTTAAAAAACCCTACATAACCATTTCAAATTTATCTGTGCAAACGCATATAAATAGTAAAGCAGTTCATGCGAAAAAACTACATTAGTAGTCAAATTGTTGAATCTCATTCCCACGAGTTTTGAAAAGTTTCAAATGTCATTTGATATTTCCGTTTACAATTTTATTGGAGTTATGTTTCAATATTCAGTAGTATAATGAACTTGAGAATTGTTTTCCTTCATATGCATAAAATATTTTCATGCATGGTTTTAGACTCGATGATGACTCACATTTTTTGATTTTGTAAAGTATGACTATTGTTAAATTGAAATGTATTGGAGTTTTATTATTGTCCTTTTCTACTACTTTACGTTGATAGCCAAAAACGTATTCCCATATATTGTGAGCGCGTGTGTTGCGTCAGCAAGAACATATAAATTGATACTTGATATTTTTGTTTATAATTTTGTTGCAGTTGTATTTTTATATTTATGTATTAAAATTGATATTTATACTTGTCTCAATAGAGAATGTATTTCATTCTTAAATCAAACTTACAAGTTATCATATCTTTCATCCTTTCTTTAAAATATAAAAAAAAACGTCGAAATTTATTTTTGAATATTGTCAAAAGGGATGCAGTCATAATGTATTCTTAAAACTGCATGTGAGATTAAGTCGAAAAAATTCTTCCATGAAATGTTCTACGTACGGCTTAAAATTTTCAAACCGCAAAGATTATTTAAATCACTTCCATTTAATAGATCATAGTAGAAAAAATGAAAGAATCTACAATATACTGTTATGGTTGTAAAACATATGTCGTGACCAAATCTGTGGTCACTTCATTTAAGCATGAATGCTCATAAAACCAATTGCAGTAAGCGATTGGATAAAGGACTATTGTGTATTAATAATGCTTTTAAGAATGATAACAAACATGATTTAGTTCCGGAAAGTTTTTCGACTTCAATTCAGTATAAAGTCATAGAGATGATAAAAGATATGCTGCAGAAACATACAAACATTAAATTTAATTGCGAACTATTTTATAATTATATGTTATTGAAAGAAGGAGATGAAACATGCATCGTAGAAATAAAATCGCATCAAACTAAAGCGGCGATAATAAATTCTACTTTCTCAAATCATTGCAATGCTCAAATAAAGAGAATGACTGAATTTTAAGAACGTGATGGACGTTAACTGAAATATATCATCTGGAATTAAGTATTAATGAATATAAATGTATAAATGGTTCTCAATAAAATTCTTTAGCCCCAATAATATTGAAAAAAGAAGCATGTATTAACGTACAAAATAAAGTTGAATACTGTTTTAAATGGGCGATAATATCAGCGTTATATAAAGTCACCACCCATTCAAGTATATTTTCATAATATAAAATCAAAGATATTAATACAGATATTGTAATGTTGGAAATATAAACTTAAAAAATTTAAACTTTCCGTTACCAGTGAACAAAATAAATGATTTAGAATTAAATAATCCTAAAATAATTTTAAATGTTTTTGGTCTGGAGGACAATACTATTATAGGTCCATACTGTGTCACTTAAGAAGAAAACGCAAATCACGTAAATTTGCCATATTGGAAGAGGATGAAGGATTCCATTACGTTTTGATCAAATACATATCAAGGTAAATAAATTTATATTTTTATAGAATTAAAGAGAAATAATCAACTTTTTAACTTTTTTTTTTTTTTTTGTTTAATTTCAGATTAATCAAAAGTCAGTTAACAGAACACAGAAGACAAATGCATGTATGCAATACATGTTTAATGCATTTCCACAATGAAAAAGCCCTCAAAAAACATAAAATTGAATGCAACAAAATGGCAAAAAGATGATTATGAACATGCACAAAAAGTTTGAAATACATTTCACTGTAGAACACTAAAGGATTATTTACTTTTATATCTAAAAGTAGATGTTCTTTTACTTTGTGATATCTTTAAAAATTTTAGAAAAGTGCGAAAACACTTACGATTTAGATCCGTCAGTATTATACTACTCCCGGTCTGTCTTGGGATGCAATGTTGTATTAACATTCCTCTTAGATAGCATTCAAGCTGTATTCTATGCTTTAAACACTTGCAAGTACCATGTTTACAGAAACGTCACTCTTTCATTGATATAAGGTGTTAAAAATACTAAAATGTTTGCTATAGAATTTTAAAACTACGAGAATATTTAATATCCCATTTTCCCGGGAAAATTTAAGAAAAGATCCCAGGAATTCCCGAGAGTATTTTGACGGGAAATCCCGGATCTCAAACCATACATCTAATCCAAGTAATGCTCTTTATTTAATGTGATCAGAAGTGTAAAATCTGTTATGAGCTGCTAGAACAGGGTGAAACGATCATGACTGATCAGTGCGGAACACTAATGATCTGCATAAAAATTGCTTTGAACGAAAAAGGTACAAAATATGCAATCTGACAGGAACCCATAACTTTCCATTACGACCATGCTCGATTTCAGTGTAGAAACATAACACCGCCGGCAACGGGACGGTTTTCCTTTAATTGATGGCAAAATTATTTCCAAAGTTTTGTATAAAATATGAATTATCAATATTATTTTTTTATTACTTGATTATCACTTTTAATATATGAAATATTATTATATTTCATTTGTTTAATATATATTTTTTTTTAAAGAATTTCCATTTTCTCCCTTTGTTTAGTTTTCTTTTCTTTTTATGATATAGTTTTTCCATAAATGATGACAATCTTGTTGGAAAAAATATAGAATATCGCATGATATAAATATAAGGATGTAGTTTTACTAAATAATTTTAAGTATAAATATCTTTTTTTATTTTATTAAAATATACTATTTGCATTAAATGAATGAAACTTTCTCTATAAAATATGATATAAACATAAATATTAATACTTTTACGAATAAACTCAGAAAAAATAACAAGCTATTAGATATTGCTATTTAACGAGTTAATAAATTGGTTTTCTCCAAATACAATTCAATAGATATTTGAAAGCAGTGCCAAATGATATATATTATTGCAATCGATTTACAAATATCAGATATATAACAGTTTATATAACCTAACCTTTGAATCCTTATATCACTAACCTTAGAAAGAAAATTTGTCAAGATCGGATAAAATTTTGATAATTTTTAAATATTTTCTCAATGTACCTGAACATAAAAAAGTAAACAAAAAAATCGGATTTTTTTATAGCACGGTTTGAGAACATAAAATTACTGTTGACTTAAACGTCAGATTGTTATCAGGCCGACAAAATGAGAGAGCAGTGCTATCTTATTATTTTTTTATCATGCACTATCGTTAAGAAAATAAAATAAATTTTAGTTGAACATCTTGCCGTTCATCGGCATTATCAAATTTTTATTAAACTGCCATTGCTATCTTTGGTTGCTACGAATCCACTTAATAAATGAAAAATATAAGGGTTCGCGAGGTGAGTTATTGTGGGAACTCCTGCTTTAAAGGATAACCAAAAAAGAATAGCTGCCAGGCTTTCGTAAAGGCGATTTTTGGTAAAAAAAAATCAAGGCATTCTATCCAAATTTTAAAAAAGATGGCAATTTGAGTTAACAAAAAGGAAAATTTGTTCTTTTTATTAATTTGCAATCTTATTTTCATTACTATAATCTAATAAATGATAATCAAAAAAGAAAAGCTGTCAGTTTTTTGTCAAACTCGAGAAAAACGTTCTTTTGCAAAGGCCACTTTTGGTAAGAAAACTAATTTATTCTATTCTATGCAAATCTTCAAAAGTAGGCAAACTTTGAGTTAAAAAAGAACAAAATGTGTTATTTTTTTAACTTTCAAGCTTTCTAATTTGAGTGAAAAACTCATTACTTTTATGTGGCAATGTCCAGAAGTTTATGAGTCCCCATTACTAAAATACTTATTGGTAAAAACGTTTGTACATTCTTCTAAGACTACCGTCTTACTTACTACGCCATGCCCACGTAAAATTTGTGTGCGTCGTTAATAGTTTTCATATACAAATATAAATTTAAATATTTTACTAAGAAAAGTACGGGTTTAGTATGGTATTGCGTAGACAAAATTCTGCGTGCTACGCACTCGCTCTAGCGAACTGAAGCCTTGCAGAATTAAATGAGCTTTTTTAAGAGTCGTATTCGACAAAAAAATAACAAAAATTCTCAAATCTATCGATATCAACATAAGTTTAGCTAGCTGAGCTGTTGGTATCAAAAAGGCTCCTTGTCTAAAAATACAAAGGAGTGTATTAAAAAAATAAAGAAACAAACTTTAAGCTATAAATCAGAATATTAATAAACTAGGTGCTAGGTGTTCTGCTAATTGGGTACACTCTTCCATTCTTACTGACTATTATATACAGTCAGATACCTTGACAAAATGCGTACCTTAAATTCTAATTCTGCCCCTAAAAATGAGCATGATTACCTATTCATAAGGAAACATTTATGTAGGCTATCCTTCCCTTCTCATTCAAAAATTTTAATTGCATTTTAATACCTCACACCACTATAGATGGTTGGGGAATTATACGTTTGTGCTGATATTTGTAACGCACGGAAAAAATCATCAAACATCCACCTTGAAGTATACCAATCGACTCAGAATCACTTTTTAAATCGATCTAACGATGTCCGTTCGTTTATCCGTCTGGCTGGCTGTCCACGCAAACCTATCTTTGTGCCAAATTTCATGAAGATCGGTCTATAATTCACCAAAACTCCCATATAAAACCCTTTTCCGAAAATCACTTTAACGTGCTTAAGTCACGTACACATGTTATTATCAGGTTTATACTCGACACAAATAAGTAATAAATAGCTCCCATATAAGTCCACTTTCGGGAATCACCCTAAAGTGCATAAATTCATATAAATGTTAGTATTAACGTAATATTCCGTATTCGTATATTTTATTTTACAATTAGTAAAAGTATCGGTCCACAATTGTCCACATGTCTAATATAAAACCCCTCCACGAATTTTGATGGACATGCACAATTGTGTGGGGTATCGTATGGCCAGGCTTTACCGAATAGAAAATATGAATGACTTTAGTTATAAGTAATAATGAGAGTGATCTATCTATTATAAAAATAAAAATAAATTGCATATTACTCAATACATAATGATGATGCTTTTTTATTCCCGTTTTTTTAAGAGACATATTTTTGTATTTATATTATTATTTAGTTACACTCAAAAAAAAAAAAAAAAAATAATAATAATAATAATAAGTTAGTATAAATTAAATAGTTAATATAGTTTAAATTAGCAGCTTAATTAGTTTGTATGTAGATAATTAATGTTTTAATTTTTATACCCTTCACCATCACAATATTATGCGTTTGTACTGATGTTTGTAACGCAAAGAAAGAATTATCCAACAAACAGCTTAAAGTTTACCAATCGACTCGGAATACTATTTTTAAGACAAACTAACGCTCTACGTCTGCCTGGATGGCTAGACTGCTGGCTGTCCTTGTAAACCTTGTACACAAGGTACACAAAGTACAGGTCGCAATTTTGAAAATAATTTGTTGAAATTTGGTACGTGCAATTTTTATGATACAAGAATGAAGCCTATTGAAATTGGTTATGATCGGTCCATATGTCACCTAGCCGCCATACAAATATCCTCCATATATAGAGATTTAATGATCATAAGTACCTTAAATATAAGCATGTTGTAATGAAATTCGACACGAATAAGTTTTATATAAGTATAAATTTCATGCAGATCGGTCCACAATTAACCATAGCTCCCATATAAAGCCCTCTTCCGAAAATCACTTTATAGTTCATAAATCTTAAAATAAAGTTGGTATAAAGTTAATATTTGACTCAAATATGTTTTATATAATTAGAAATTACAGTTATGAAGATCGGTCCATAACAGACCATAGCTTTCACATAAGTCCCATTTTCGGGAATCACCTTAAAATGCATAAATAACATAATATAATGCATTCGAATATTTCATAGAAATATATCTTACGCTTACTACAAATTTTGGTCCACAACTGATCACGGGTCGCCGAATTTTGATACTTATTCACAATGGTGTAGTGTAAATTATTAGAAATGTGTCCCAAAGTTTAGAAATTCATTTGAAATACTTTTTTGGTCATTTTAAGTATAGCTTTTAAATTCTAATATACTAGAAGTTTTTTATAAAGGTATATTAAATTTTTATAAATTTAGTATATGATTTTAAGAAAAATAATTTTAGATATAATATTTCTATTAGGCATTCAATTTAACAACTGATTTAGGTAAGTAATTTCATGATTAGATTTGTTTCAATTTCGTATTTTAGAAAAGTTTTTAAATAGTTTTAAGCAACATAATGCAAAATATAATAATTATGTTGGATATATATATACATATTGTTACGAAATTGTAATTGAATTCAAATATAACGGTTTTAACGGCCGGTTTAAATCTTTCTCAATGCTTCCAGACATTTCCGTTTATGTTAACAGCAGTTAACATAGCTGTAAAATTATTAACATAGTTCTAAACATACAACATTGAATAAAAAGCTTTCACCATTGTTTTTAAGTGTGGCAGCACTAAGTGCTTATGCTGCTAGCACTATCATCAAAAGCTAGTTTGGCAGCACTAAGTGTTTATGCTGCTGGCACTATCATCAAAAGCTAGTTTGGCAGCACTAAGTGTTTATGCTCATGGCATTACCTACAAAAGCTCTAGATTGTCCGTTAACATTGTAGAAAGAAATAGAGCTTTCAAGAAACATCTAGTAGGCAATGCAGTGTATATAAATTGGCCGTGAGAACACCATTGAGTCAGTCTGGTTGGAAGCGTCGTTAAGTAAAGACATATTAACTGCCTTGGCTGTATAATCTTGTACATTATTAAAGTGTGCTGTATAAAGCGTGTAATTTAAGTGTGTGTGTGTATTAAAACACAAAGTGACTTATAAACTGTATTGTTGTACATTTTTAAATAAAATAAAGAGTCGTTACAATTTTTAAACTACTAAACTGCTGTTATTTTTGCAATCAAAGTACAAGTTTATTTAAAGGAAATAAACGACCGTTTTTAAAAGGTAAAAACGTAACAATTGGTGTCAGAAGTGGGATTGCAAAATAATAAGCAGTCATGAAGTTTGAAGAGCTAAAAGTGGAGCAACTCAAGAGGGAGTTGAATAAGTTGGAGTTACCTACATCTGGTAATAAAGCAGAATTACAAAAGAGGCTGATAGATGAATTCAAGCGGCGTAATATTGACATCGGAGCTTACGAATTCGAGTATAAAGAAGAATTGGAAGTTTCTACCCGTGCAACAACAAGCAGCATGGATTTATCCACAATGTTTGCTGCTATGATGGAGCAATTTAAAGAAGCTAACGAAACTTCTAAAGCTAATAACGAGAAACCTCTTGCTGAAGTTCAAGAAACTTCTAAAACTAATAACGAGAAACTTCTGGCTGAAGTTCAAGAAGAAAATAAAATAATGGAAATGAAATTTCAAGAAACTTCTAGAGCGACAGACGAAAAACTTCAGCAAATTTCGGAAGTTATAAACAGCAGAGTGGATGGCATTGATAAAAAGGTGTCCGACTTAGAGAGCTGTCTAGATATACAAGCCAAAGTCGTTGATAAAGTTGATAAAAAGCTGTCCGACTTAGAGAGCTGCCTGTCCGATTTAGAGAATGAAATATCCAAAGGTGTTGATAAAAAACTACATGATCTAGAAATAAAGATGAATAATATTCAATGCCAAGATGGACATATGCGAATTATTCCAGAATCCTCTAATAGAATAAAGGCCCCTAGTTTTGATGGCACCACACCATTTAATGTGTTCAAGTTCCAGTTTGATACAATTGCCATTAGAAACATGTGGAACGACGAAGAAAAAGCTATAGAGTTGATATTGGCCCTAAAAGGAAACGCAGCAGTAGTTCTAGAAAGTGTACCAGCGTGTAACAGAAACAGTTATAATGTCATAATGGAGGCGCTACAACGTAAGTACCGTGATGAACATAAAAAGGAATTATACCGAATGGAATTGCGTGGTAGAGTGCAGAAGCCCAATGAGACACTTCAAGACTTTGCGTTTGAAATCGAACGTTTGATGCAGCTTTCTTATCCAGGGGAAAACAGCCCGTTTTTGGACCATTTCAAGATAGAAGCATTTGTTAATGGCATTCGCGATCCTGAAATAAAATACGCGGTTTGTGCCACACCTAAACCATCATTTACTGAAACCGTCTCATTCGCACTGGCACAAGAAACAGCGAAAATAATTTCAAAGCCCCAAATATGTTATATGCGAAATGTCGAAGTTGTAGCTGACAATCAGAGAAATATAATCGACGAATTAAAAAAGGTTTTGAAGACGTTTATTGAGAAACAAAGTAAAGTCAGAGTAAAATGTTATAACTGCGGTAAATCTGGTCATATTCAGCGAAACTGCAAAGTACCAAGAAAACGAACCAGATCTGCCTCGCCTCGAAGAAGTAATCAGCAGTTGAATCATCAATCATGACAAGAATCACCTTTAAAACTAAAACGAGCTAGCACTATGGGGCAAGAGCTAGATCCCACATCTGAGGGTCCCACAATCTTCATATCCGTAATGCAACAGAAAAATAGCAATCTTACTGTTCGGGGTACATCAACGGTCAGCTGGAATGTATTTCAACATAATCTGTATGAATTGAACATACAAATTTACTTCCAAAACTTTTTCATTTTAAGTATGAAATTGTACATTCGTATAATAAAATTGAACATGACGATTTTTCATTGAAATTTTTTGTACAAGAAATCTTTGTGATTTCCTCATACATTGTGGGATAGTACCAATTTAATACCTAAAATAACAATAAATTAAAGTAACGTTTAACATTTTTGTGCCTAAAAATCATAACTACTTATAATTCGGGTGAAACACTCATTAATTTTATATGGCAATATACAGTGTGCGATTCAAGAAATGGTCAAATTTAAATGCCTATAACTTTTGAACCTGTAAATATTTTTTTTCAAAATTCTTTCTTTACACAATTTTGCTATATGTTATTATTGAAATACAAAAAATCGGGTGAAATTAGGACCCGCAGTAGGGAAACAACCTATCCAAGGCAGGCTAAAAAGTAAAACTTTTAATATTTGACACCTAATATCTCTTAAACTAAAAGATACGCATACGAGGATATTTTTGCAGATCGAATAGCAGAATTCTCCTATATAAAAATATTTCAAATCGGTTCAGATATAAAGAATCAGGATCGTTTTTAAAAAGTTTTTGTGGACCTGCCCACTGTGGGTCTACATGTCCTAAGCTCAAAACTTAAATTCACCTACTCGTCTACTATCACCATGTGAAATTTCATTCAAATTGGAACAGCTGTTCCTAAATTCCATAATTATTTCCATTTCATTTTTTGAATTGCACACTGTGCGATGTCCACCAATTCATGGGTCCCCTTTATTAAAGTACTTATTTTAAACAGTTAAATAAGTAGTTAATTAAATACTACAAACTCACAAATTCTACACAACTACAAAATTACTACAAAATAAAAAAAATGGCTTAACTGAGATTTGAGCACAGACAACATTTTTTTTACATGTTTCAAAGACTGTTTTACTCACTACCCCATGTCCATGTTAAATTTATGTGCGTTGCTAATAATTTTCACAGACCAATATAAAATTTAAATAATTTGCTTAGAAAAATCCAGCTAAACCGACAACCTTCACACGTACTTGTAAAAAATCCACTTTTTCTGGCATAAATTCAAAAAGCATTGTTAGTGCCTTTTTGAGGTTGTATCGAATTCAACAATAATATTTTTGTTAAAACTAATTTTAAGTGTATTTGCTAAAAACCTCTAGAATAAATAATTTTTTTACAGTAGATATATTTTATAGATATGATATTTACTTTTTTGCTTTTGGTTTTATTTTAATTATTATGTAAGTTTATAATTTTTATTAATTATTGAAACTACCCCAATAGGTTAGAACATAATATTTTCTCCTACTTGTTTGTGAAAACCAAGAAACTTTTTCTCAGGCTTACCAACATTTAACTGAAAGAAAATTGACGATTGTAAGAGTTTGCCGAAGAATGCTGGGGCTATCTAAATTGTTACATGCACCTCTTCCATATGGAGGAAAATAACGGTTTTAAAATTTTTGGTCTCACCCCCTAGAAATGTTCGAATAGCCAAAAAACTATGAAATTCAACGTATTAGATTAATTGAAATAAGTTTAGAGGTGACTCAAAGCGATTGAAATACTAAAAATTATAATTTTTTATTATATTCACCATAAATAATTGATTACAACTTAAATTTTCTTCTTTTTCGTCTTTTTGAATTCCACAGTTTATTACCTTTCTAAAATGATCAAAAACAAGAACATTTAACAACTAGTAGTTATTAAAATAAAATTACGTAAAACGCATAATTGTCAACCAAATTTACACTGTAAAAAAAGATTTCAATCAAAATTATTATTATTATTATTATTATTATTTGTAAAACATACTGGCGGATTTCTTTTTTGGCAATATATTAATAGACAACTAAAAAATAAATTTTAAAGCTTTTTGGAAACTTAGAATAGATTTTCAAAGAAACATTTCCTTTGCAAAAGAGTGCTTTTCATGAGTTTATAAAGAGCTGGCAGCTGTTCTTTCCTGATTTATTTTCTTATAAAAATGGATCCAAATAATGAAAATAAGTTAAAAATTTAAAAAAAAACACAAAAATATTTTCCTCTCTTTTAGCTCAAGGTTTGCCACCTGCATAAAATAAATTGATTTTCTTACCAAAAATTGCCTTTGCAGAAGAACGGTTTCCTTAAGTCTAACAAAAAAACAAAAAAAAAAAAAAAAAAAAATCACAAAGTAAAAGAACATCTGCTTTTAAAATATAAAAGTAAATAATACTTTAGTGTTTCACAATGAAATATATTTCAAACTTTTTGAGCATGTTCATAATTATTTACAATACACGGTTCATTTGTAAGTTTATTGAAAAAGTTTGTACGAGGTGAAAATTGTGTTTCCTGAAGACGATTTACTGATTCTACATAATCATAGGGAAAAACGCCTTTACGTTTCATTAAAATAAACTCATTGTCATTCTTATAAATCGATTTTACAATCTGTAAATCATCATCAGGCAAGTAACATGCTAATTTTACTAAACTCTATGGCATGAACCGAAATGAGTCGAGGAAGCGTAATTCAATAGTATCGTCGTCATTAATTGGAATTTTTTTAGATATTGATATATATAATTCCTTATTTAAGGGGATTATATTTATATCACGCTTTACAGATAAAAGTTTCCTTAAAAACAAATGGCAATCATATGTCGAAAGGTTATGAAAAAATGCACTAACCCTCTATATTCACCCGTTAAGTGACAATGATCAGCCACCCTGTCTTCAAAAGATACAAATTTGTTACAAATGTGATTAATTTTATCTTCGTTTTGTTGAGATGGTGTTGAGAAATTCATTGGTTTAGTTTTACTTAAAAAAATATTATAAATATTTTTAACAAAAGTTTGAAAAAAATAATAATGTGAGCACACGTGCTCACAATATATGGAAATACATTTTTTGTTAACAACGTAAAGTAGTAGAAAAGAACAATAATAATAAAACTCTAATATATTTTAAATTAACCATTGCCATACCTTATAAAACCAAAAAATATGTTTTAACATCAAGTCTAAAAGAAATATTTTATGCATATGAAGGAAAACAATTCTCAAGTTCATTATAGAACTCAATATTAAAACTTAACTCCAACAAAATTATAAACAAAACTAACAACAAAACTATCAAATGACATTTGAAATGTTCTCGGCATTAAAAAAATAAAAATCGGACCGTGGTAAGCTAAGCAATACAATACATTTTGTATATTTAGAAATTAAAGCTATGTTTTAAAAGATCAATATAAATTCTTTGTACTTTTCTCAATTGGCGCTTATTCAATTTAAATTTTTAACTTTTAAAACGTTAAATACAACCTTAGTTAGATAAGCTTTTATTTATGTATATTAGTGTGGTCGGTCCCTCCTAGAAATTTTAGAATAGCCTCAAATCTAAGAAATACAAAGTTTTAAAGTAATTGTAAAATATTAATGGAAATTTATACAAAAATTAATTATTTTCTCTAAATTAACATTATATTTTTTTCATTGGAGCAAAATCAAACAATATTTTAGTTAATATAAGCAAAATATAAGAAATAATTGAAGTCGGTTTTATTTTTTCTGTGTGGGGTAAATTTGATTAAAAAGTACTTATTTTACTTTAATTTTATTTTACTACTACTTCATTACTGATAGATAAATTTATTTGATTTTCGCCATTTCAGAAAGGTAACGAACTGTGTAATTCAAAAAGATATAAACCAAGTTAATATCAGCTATGTAATTTTTAATGGTTGAACAAATTAAACAAATTTTATTATTTCTTTCGCTTTGAGCCACCTCTATTTTGTTTTCATTTAGTCGAAAACTTTGTATTTCTTAGTTTTTATTCTATTCGCAAATGTCTAGGGGGTGAACCAAAATTTGAACACCTTCATAAAAAAGGAGGCCACCCTAATGTATATAAACAAACTTATTTTTTACTAAGTTACCAAATGTAAACGATTGTCTATTTTAGCCTCAATAATGTACGTCAACAGAAGTGATAGTTCAAAAGGAGAGTATTCTTTTGAACGCGAGATATAATCTGATCGTAGAATAGTTCAATTTGAAATTTTTTTAATTTTATCAAAAACTTTTTTTAATAACAGCTTGCAATTTTAATTTTTTTACCAATTTTCTGGAGCTTTGATTATCTCAATACACTATCAATTGAACTGATTTAAGTACTTAATGAATCGAAACCCTATAATTTAGTAATAGTTTCAGAAAGAAATCCATGTTTGGAACAAACAAATGAGAGATTCATTTTAATATTTCTTGTACTAATACTCGTTTGTCTATTTTTATGGCTTTAGAGTCGTTATCATTCAACTCATCCACAGCTTTTTTGAAATCGTCAAAATATTCAAAATCTGTAATATCTGTAATATTGAATATGATAACATAAAGTTAAAAAATTAATTAAGTTTTCTGTAACAAGATGATTATTGTACAGATTGGCTGTGAGGGCTATGCTTGCGCAATTGGTGTTCTATTGTTGTTACAGCATATTAATCACGATTTTTAGAGAAGTCTTCAATAATACTGTACTAGTCGCAAAATTTAACAAACTGGGCACCCACCTAGTAAAGCTAATTCTAGTATTTTGAATTCAATGGTGACAGTTGTTTTTTGAGGTTAGCGTTCGTATTCACAAGATTTGTGTTTAATATTTATAGAAGTAGAACAAATAATAGAAAATTATAAATAAAAGGGACATTATCAATTTTACACAATAAAGCGATTGAATATCGTTCATTCCACGAGAGACTTATAAAAAATGTTTATTTTTTTAAAAAGGGTCATCAGATTTTGTTCATATGAAGCCATTTAGTGTTTCTCATTATTATTTTTTACCAATTTCAAAACAATTGCGAATTTATTCATGGTTTAAATTTTTATAAAAATTAAAAAATTCGCTTCTTTGCCATTCAAAATGAAACATCTCAAAAACGAGCAATAACTTTTAAAAATGGTTGAAATCATTATATTCAGCTTCTTCGACTTAGTTCTAACCAATGTGTGTCCACTTTATTAAAAAAATAAAAATAAGTCTCATTTTCGAGCACAGTGTAACTAGTTGCTTAAAAGTGGAAGAAAAATTATTGAAGTATTGGAACTTGATTAAAAGAAGATTAACATTAACAATATAGTTTTTCTTTTAAATGAACACTTTTTTACTATATAACATTATAACGAATCATTACTTTGGTTTTCATATTACCCTGTGGGTAAAAGTTCACTCGATAATTTTACGACAGAGAGTGAGAGAGAGCTCCATTTTGCAAATTTCTGAAGCGCTATTCTTTTCAGGTTTATAACCCATTTTTACGAATTGTGGTTTTTCTCATGCAAAAAAAAGTTCCATCTATTTTTATGCTACACTACACAGAGGGGCAGAATCGAAAATTTTTGGAAATAAATCTGTAACTTCTGATCGGCTAGCTGCATTTTCATGAAATTTGGTATAGGCGTAGCACAGGAGTGTACAATGTTAAGTTTGGAAGGGGGGCAAACAAATCCCTCAGGAGCGGAGCTAAAGGGGCTCAAAATTGTTAATCGCTTGCCAAATTTTTGTTTCTCGTCTGATTTCAAATATTTTTATATATTGTTGTAGGCCCTGATAAGACCTATAAAAACATGCTTCTATTTATCTTTTATAGTTTTCGAGTTATTTGCGTTTGAATTTTTAAGCACCATAATTTTGCATGTTCTTGGTCCAGTTTTTTTCATATATATCCTAGTATTTCCGACCGATTTTATTAGTTTTTTTCTTAACTAGTTAGAGAACAAAATTATCTATTGAATAAAAAAATTTTAAGCCGATATCTTTACCGAGTCCACAAATAAACGATATTGAATTTGAAAATTGCAAAACGACTTTTTGTGTTTTTTAGCCGAAAAAGTATCTACACTCTTTTTTATCTAAAATAAAATTTTCTTTAGCAACATATAATAATTTTGCACTTTTCTGAAAGGCAACTTCACAGAGATGACTTTGAGATAAAAAACAAGACCAATAACTCAATTGGTCATGGTACATAAATCCTGAATTCGACCTATTTTATATGAAAGTTTTGAATTTAGACCATATTTTCTCAAATCCCAAAGCACGAATTTACAAGCGGAATATATTTTAAGAATCGCCAATATGTTGTTAAAAGTTTTAAATCAAAATCTACGGGACTTCGGAAAAATGTGGATTCTATAGGCAAAAATGTAAAAAATCCCATTTTTGGAAATTTTAATTAATTTATTTGGGAATTCAGGAAAACCCTACCCCTGATTGAAATTTAGTTCAAGCGCTTTTATTTATATTAACAAGATCCACATTTCCTGCAAATTCTATTACGATATCTTTATAAACAAATATGTTATTACAATTAAAAAATTTGTATTTTCTCCAAAAACCCCAAATTGGGCATTTTGTTTGGTTTATTTCTAAATAGCGAAAGAAATTTTAAAAATATATATTCCAAACTAAGCTTATCCTTTAGCATATATAATTTTCGATCTTTTGCAAAAAGATGCAAGTCAATATCATGCCTCATTTCAGAAATATGCGCCTTTAAACTTTTATATTTCCAATTTGTTGTATATATGACTATATTTTTAGAAACTTGCAACTTTAGCTTTTAGCTTTGCGTGAATAATTACTTAGAAAATTATGCATATTTCTGTAAACTTTTAATAATATCTATACACAAAATATATTTATAGAAATAATTAATAAATATTTTTTATTTTTAATAGAGTTGCCCCATTTTCCAAATTTAAGTAAATCTTTATCCTTTTCTAAGCATTAATATATTTCTATTTATGAATTTAAAATAACAAAACAAATAAAAAATGTCTATTTTAACTTAATCAATATTATTATTTTTGGTATTTATCATCTTCCGTAACAAATATTCTATTTCTAATACGATTTTTTATTACTTATTTACATTAAATTTATGTAGACAATTTTTCTAATATTTTAAACTTATACTACTTATTTTCTATAAAATAATCTGTGGTATCTGTATATATATCTAAAAGATAATAAGGGTCCTTCAGTCTTCAGTATTTTTAGTTGATAAAGGCTCATAATAAATCCAACGTTTTCTCATTGATGATAGTACAGGGTCTGATGATAACAATAGGCTATTAAAAGTATCCTCGTTTTGTGACGTTCTGGAGCATATCCTGGAGCTGAACGTGCTTAAAATCTCTGTTTCTTGCTTCTTGAGCCTCTTCTGTAAGCTCTGTAAGTGGAAGAATATTTCGTTCAATTATAATTTCGCAATGGCACAATACTTTATGTATGTTAGTCCTTTCAAGTAACTATTTATTAATACCAGTTATTTTTGAAGTAGCTTAGAAATTTCCGAAAAACCTTCTTGCGTGTTTCCATCATTTGTACTACCACCAGTCGGCACAGGTTTGTCGATGTTTGATCCCGTCTCTTCTCTGAATTCATCCTGGATTCTACTTTTCTCAGATATTCTAAGTGTTTTTAAATCCTCGTTGTTTCTGATAGGTTTTGTTAAATTTTCTGGCACACTTCTATACTTTAAATCATATGCTATGTGCAGAAAATGATCCATGACTTGAAGTGGAGATATTCCGAAAGACAAGACACATAGTGAACATTTCCAAAAAGAAGGTGTTTCCGTAATGGCATTACTAACCTTTCCATCAATCATTGATAGACTTAGTTGAAAAGGATACGTCAAATGTGTATTGGTTCATGGTTTTTGAAGGATGTTGTAAATCATTTATTTCATCTTTAATATATTCCACTAAATCGTTTGTCGTTGTCTTCGCCTCCCTTGTGTATTTGAACCAAATAGGGCTGATAGTCCGTCACATCCCCACTAACAGATTACTTTTTCCAACTGATCTGCAGAAAAATCTGCAACTATCCTTATAGCTGTATTCTCATGCAAAGAAGATAGTTCTACATATGTTTCCTTTTCGGTAACCGAAATAGATGGTAAAATAGTTTGCTTTTTTTCTTGAATATCCTTGTATGATGGAAGAATTGAATGTCCCTTTTCAAGCAGAGCTTTTCTTAAAATTTGATATTTGTTTCGGCTGAGGACCAGTTCAAGCATTAAAGCAATTGCATGATATGTAGTTTTTATGAATTCCACTATAGCTTCTAAACGATTAAGATCATTTTTAGATAAAATCCACAGAACACAACACAATTGTTCATGTTTCAATGTAATCACGATGGCAATCAACTTCGTTATGATGTTGATAAGGATTAGCTGCGCATTTATATATATATATATATATATATATATTTACAGAGTGCCTATACCGAATTCATTGATATTATATGTTGCTGTTAGGTATCACCGGAAAGGATATTACCTGTGCATTGTCACTAGCTCATAAAAATATAGATTTTGAACCATTACTAATAGATAAATGCTGCAGCTAGGTATAACCGCAAATTATACCTGTACATTGCCACTAGATTATAAATATATAAATTTTTAACCATCAACAATAGATAAATACATTTGCTAAATTGAGGTAAACACCATAAATGTAAACTAATAAAATACCTATTGATTAAGTTAAAATAGACATTTTTTGTTTGTTTTGTTATTTTAAATTCATTAATAGAAATATATGAATGCTTAGAAAAGGATAAAGATTTACTTAAATTTGGGAATTATGGCAACCCTATTAAAAATAAAAAATATTTATTAATTATTTTTATAAAAATATTTTGTGTATAGATATTAGTAAAAGTATACAGAAATATTTATAATTATTCACGCAAAGCTAAAGGCAAAAGTTGCAAGTTTGTAAAATTATAGTCATATATACAATAAATTGGAAATATAAAAGTTTAAAGGCGCATATTTCTGAAACGAGGCATGATATTGACTTGAATCTTTTTGCAAAAGATCGGAAATTACATGTACTACATATTTTTAAAATTTCTTTCGCTATTTAAAAATAAACCGAACAAAGGGCCCAATTTGGGGTTTTTGGAGAAAATAAAAATTTTTTAATTGTAATAACATATTTGTTTATAAAGATATCGTAATAAAATTTGCAGGAAATGTGGATCTTGTTAATATAAATAAAAGCGCGT
Source organism: Protocalliphora azurea (assembly GCA_932274085.1). NCBI lineage: Eukaryota > Metazoa > Arthropoda > Insecta > Diptera > Calliphoridae > Protocalliphora > Protocalliphora azurea. The sequence continues at coordinate 74,252,522 of OW026520.1, forward strand.
TAACCAAATTTAAATCAAGGGTAGGGTTTTCCTGAATTCCCAAAAAAACTAATGAAAATTCCCAAAATTGGGATTTTTTACATTTTTGGCTATAGAATCCACATTTTTCTGAAGTCCTGTAGATTTTGATTTAAAGCTTTTAGCAACATATTGAAGATTCTTAAAATATATTCCGTTTGTCGATTCGTGCCTTGGGATTTGAGAAAATATGGTCTAAAATCAAAACTTTCATATAAAATGGGTCGAATTCGGGAGGGTGTGTAGCATGACCAATTGAGTTATTGGGCTTGTTTTTTATCTTCTGTGAAGTACGTTTCAGAAAAGTGCAAAATTATTTTATGATGCTAAAGAAAATTTTATTTTAGATAAAAAAGAGTGTAGATACTTTTTCGGCTAAAGAAAACACAAAAAGTCGTTTTGCAATTTTCAAATTCAATATCGTTTATTTGTGGACTCGGTAAAGATATCGGCTTAAAATTTTTTTATTCAATAGATAATTTTGTTTTCTAACTAGTTAAGAAAAAAACTAATAAAATCGGTCGGAAATACTAGGATATATATGAAAAAAACTGGACCAAGAACATGCAAAATTATGGTGCTTAAAAATTCAAACGCAAATAACTCGAAAACTATAAAAGATAAATAGAAGCATGTTTTTATAGGTCTTATCAGGGCCTACAACAATATATAAAAATATTTGAAATCAGACGAGAAACAAAAATTTGGCAAGCGATTAAAAATTTTTTATGTCAGAGGTACCTAACTTTGAGCCTCCTTGGCTCCGCCCCTGAGAGGTTTGTTGTGCCCCCCTTCCAAACTTAACATTGTACACTCCTCCGCTACGCCTATACCAAATTTCATGATCAGAAGTTACAGATTTATTTCCAAAAAATTTCGATTCTGCCCCACTGTGCATTGTACCGTCGGTGCTAAAATCCACATTGGATTTGTGGAAAAATCCAATGAGAGCAAAAAGAGTTCTTGGTGAGAAAGTTCAAAAACAGCATGTTTGTTTGTACATATGTGTATCAGTTTCGACATTAGCGAATTTTCACTAAAAACGAAGAATTTTGAAACAAATATGTTCGAGAAAATATCCAGAATTATATTAATTTTGAATGCCTCTATAATTTCTCGATATTAAACATAATATTAACTTTTCTAAATAAAATATCGAATTTAAATATTTCGAGAAATTGTCTAATCTTCTTAATTTCTCGAGGAATTTATTGAATTAATTTCTATTTAATTGATTTAAATTCTAAAATTAACATATTTTAAAAATTTCAAAAATCGTAAAGTTTTTGAAGTTTTTGAAGCAAAAGATGGTCAAATGATGATAAATCGTCAAATATGGGAGCCATGATATCGAATATTTTTTTTTTCATTTTTTGATATCGAAAACGAATCACTAAGGTTATTTTTACGTTTCGCTATTGATATTACTAAAGGTTCACTATTAATACGATAGACGAATCTTCGTGATCGAAAGATTTGCTTCCACAAAGTAAGCGTAAAGAACAAAAACTAATTAAAAACTAATTTTCCATTTATAAATTTTAAATTTAATTATGAATATTGTTTTATAAGCACGCCATATTAAGAGCAGATATTATGAGTTTTGCACAAAGACAACAAATAAAAATAAAAATAAAATAAATGAAAATTTCACAAGAATGAAAATTAATTAAAAAAATTTTTGGTCATTACGTATTAGTCGACATCTTTCTATTACATGTTGCAATTGTTTTGACAAAATTCATTAAAAATCATATTTTGGAGGTATTTTAAAAATGGTCCACGAGAACGAAATAACCGAAATATTTTGGAATTAGTTTACAGCATATCTTTATAGCAATCTTTAATTTTAAAGGGGTACATTTGCAATATTTTTTGTCTTCCTACAAATCGATGCACTTTATTTAATACCCATCTATATGAATGCATAATACAAAAATAAATGTTAATACTTGATGTTATAAGTTTGTAGAAGGTTTGTAGGGTATCAAAATGTCAGTTGTGACCGAACATAATTTTTCTTATTTATGATGCGACTTTTCAAATATTTTTGAAAAATTTTCGTAAATGATTTAATGTTATTTTGACTTATATTTATGTCAATAAATTCCCAAAATTAAATCCTGGGATTTTTTCGTCCAATCCCCGGATTCCAGAATTTGCAATCCCAAAAAATCCCGGGATTTTCGGAATTGGCATTCCTAGTAAAGAATTAATTCCTTAAAGAATTCCGTCATCAATTACACAAATTAAGTTTAAAAACATATTGAATCTTAAAAATTTTCTTCAATTCAAATCTATTACATATTAGCTTTATAAAATAATTTTTAATTCTAAAAAATATTTTTTAAACAAATAAAATATTAAAAATTTAATGAAAGAAAAATATTTTCATTCAATTTGAAAAATATTTGAATTAATAAAAATTGAATGAATTGTTTATGAATTTTTAATTCAATAAAGAATTAATTCTATTCAAACAAAAGCCTTTGAATGAAGCTATAGAATTATGTTTTTGGGAATGGCATTATGGAATTCAGAATTAAGATTTAGGCGAATTAACCTAACATTTAATTAATTCTGTTGAAGCTGTGACTGCTTATAAAGAAATAAAAGAAACAAATTGTAAATATTACGTGTATAAAAAGTACTAACAGAAATTGTTCTTGTTCATTTACTAATAAATAACCGTTTATGTTAGTGTAGGGTATACATACGTGTTTTGTTTTTTTTTTTTTTTTTTTTCTTTAAGAAAAAATACTTTGATCCGCACCAATTAATTATGCCTTTTTCAACGTAATATAATTTTATGTTTAGTTTTAGAATAAGAAATTTATATTTGAAACTTGAATATGTTAAAGCTTGAAAATTTTTTTTCTTATTATTAATACTTTTAAAAATCGAATTTCTGATGACGAATTAGATTTTTGTTTAAAAGTGTGGTTTTATTGTGTAAAGAAATAAAGAATTTGATTAAACAAAACATATTTAGTAAAAAGTATTTAATTTGTAGAAAATGGAATTTAAATATAATATGTATTTAAAACTCTTATTAAGTACTGCATATTAAAAAAATAGTGACAAAAAATAAATAAAAAATAAATCAATATAATTTTTACAAAAAGCTTAATTTAAATCGAATAATTTAATTTTTTTTAATATTAAAACTTGAAGTAATTTTTGGTGAAAAAAATTAATGTTTTTCAATGCATTTTTAATAAAAAATCAAATTATTTATAAAAAGTTGCAATTTTGAAAGTATAACAGTTTTTTTTATTAAAAAATTTGAATTTTTTGAAAAATTCACATTTTATCACATTTTACAAAAAATATGATTTTTTTTATTAAAATTTAGATTTGTAATAAAACATTTATTTTTCATAAAGAAAAAAAGCGGAGTTGGAAACAGAAACGAATAACGGTATCGGTATTTTAAATTATATCGGTACCGGCATACCGGTACCGATAATATACCTTTTAATTCGCAAAATAGCAAAAATATTAGAAAGTTAGATCTTTAATTTATTTTTAATTAAAATTCATTTAAAGAAACTTTGAATTACATATTTTTACATTTTATGTTACTTTAAGACATTAAATTCCTTGCAGATTAATTTTTGTCGCTGTTCAAAGTTCACTTTTTTCTGATTTTTTAAATACATGAAATTCAAAACCAAATCGAGCGCTAACCGCGAAAATATCGTATGTGTAGAATACAAGACAAGGAGAAGTATTCTTGTGCTTGTTTACATATTGTTATGTATATGGAAAACGTCACTTAAGATAAAATATCTTTCGCTATAAATCCTAAACAGTACTTGATACGTCAATAAAATTTTTACCGATGATGTAGATGATTCTGAATAATATATTTTCGTTAAAAAAAAAAAAAAAAAAACAATAAGAATTACACTGTAAAAATGTGTACAGTATTATTAAAAAAAATTCTAAAGGAGGGATAAGAATGGACTAGAATGAGTAGCCAATTCCAAATGTAATTCAAATTTTGAAAATGCTTTAGTAGAAAATGCATGATCCTCATATTAATTTTTAAGACTATAAACAGGCGCCTTTATATATAAGGTGATGACAGATTGTGGGAAATTTTTCTTTTAAATTTTTTAGACCCCATGTCCAGGGTTGTTTTACAAAAATTAACGTCAACAGTTAAAGGATATATAGTTGCATTTTAGATCTAATTAATGATTGCCCTGACTGTAACTTTCTGAACAAAATGTTTCGTTCTTTCAGGGAATATTAAAAGAAGAATCAAAAATAAAATGATGTAGGAAAAGAAGCTAGAATACAGTAATAGCTTTTAAGCTTTGATATACATAAGTAGGTAAAATTTAAAAGATGTTAAAGAATATAAAATTTAAAGGTTGTTGTCTAATAAAACAGCGACGCACAGTGGCTCAGAATTGTTTTTCATCATTTTTTTTTCTCCAGTTTTAATTTCGTAAAAATCGCTTCAGCAGTTCTTAAAAAATTTAAGGCTAGTGTGAAAATATAAATTTTTTGTTTTTTGAATCAGCTTTAATTATAAAAAAAGTTATAAGCAGATAAAAAGACATTTTAACAAGTAAGAAAGATATAATCGGTCAAGCCCGATCATATGATACCCCACACCATTGTGCATGTCCATCAAAATTAGACTTGTGGACTATTGTGGACCAATACTTTTACTAAGCGTAAAATAAAATACACAAATACAGATTATTACGTTAATACTAACATTTATATGAATTTATGCACTTTAAGGTGATTCCCGAAAGTAGGCTTATATGAGAGCTATGGTAAATTATTGAGCGATCATCATAAAATTTGTCACTATGATTTCTACTTATATAAAACTTATTTGCGTAGAATATAAACCTGATACTAACATGTACATGTGATTTATGCACGTTAAAATGATTTTCGAAAGTGGGTGGAAGCTATGGTCAGTTAGGGACCGATCTTCATGAAATTTGGCACAAAGATTGATACTTATACAATACTTCCTTACACCGAATTTCATTAAAATATTGGGCATTTATGATTGTTAAACCCCTATTCCGGGAGCACATTTGTATGGGGTTAGGTGAAATAATGGACCGATCATCACCAATTTAAATAGGCTTCGTCCTTGTGTCATGAAAGTTCTACGTGCCGAATTTCATTGAATTATCTTCAAAATTGCGACCTGTACTTTGTTCCCAAGGTTTACATGGACAGCCAGCCAGACGGACGGTCGAACGGACATCGTTATATTAATTTAAAAAGTGATTCTGAGTCGATTGGTATACTTTCAGGTGGGTGTTGGATGATTTTTTTCTGTGCGTTACAAACATCAGCACAAACGCATAATACCTCAACCACCTATGGTGGTGTGGGGTATAATAATACCTAGGATAATTTTGTGAACAGGTTCCCAGTTTATTAATTCTAGAACAGGTTCCACTAGAACCGAAGAATAGGTTATTTTTGGACAAAAAACACGATTTTTTAATCTTTATTTTGCTTGTTATTTAAATAAAATTTTTTATTTTTTATAATAACTAAATTTTTTTAACGTCTATTTTATTTTTACTTAAATAACAATAAAAGAAAATTATAAATATTATTTACTCGGTTGGAAAATATGCTGTAAATATTCCATATTTAGTTCTATATTATATCTGTCCTCTATATTATTTCTGCTTCTTCATCTAAGTCCCGATGTTCCACTTTCTATTGGTTTCGAATGCTAGAGATGAGCAGATCTGACATTGCCAGTAATATATTAAATAGATCTTCATTTGTAGAATTTCGTGATATTTTTCCGGTATTGTGCTCTCCTCTATAAAATCTGTAATCCTCTGATAGATCTCCAAGTAGTACTAAATGATGCTTAATGACATCCACTCCATAATAATGGGTTTTGTGAACTGTTGCAGACTTATTTCTCCATGGAGATTTGGTTGTATAAATTCGTTTAATCTCCTTCGCATAATCATAAAATTTTCTAGCATCAAGTACAACAAGTACATCGATAATTGTTTTAAATCTTGAAATAAGATTTATATCAACACCTATTATTTCAGATACACTTTCGAGATCTGAAAAGAACCTTGCTGTTGTGTTTCCATCATTCTTAATGCCTGATCCTTATTTTGGTTAATCTATAAACTTTTTAAAACTTCTTAAACTTAAACTTCTTAACTCCTTCTTGGTGACGTTGTTTTATTGATCCTGTAGGTTTAAAATCCAAACCATAACTGATTTTTAGTATGCGCTTCATGAAAAAATGTTGGGAGTAATTTCATTCAAATGGTTAAAGTGTTCTATAGACTTGTCGAAACAAATAGAAGAGGACACTTTAGCATTTTCTGGTAGTAAACTTGATTTAACCCCTTTTGACCCTCAAAAGTTCTATTAAACTAAAATGCAAATTTGACTAAAATATAGTACCTGAAAAAACATTTAATAACACAGCAGGTATAAACGGCACAGTGACACATCACACCATTTCTGTTAAGATTATTATCCTACCAACATAACATAAAAAATGGATAATAGTTTGCGAGAAATTATAATTTACTTCTGATCAAATTTACAAAAATCATATTTTTTATAAAATAACATAAAATATTTGTCTTTAACAGCATGCCACGCATACACTTAGTTTCAATATGTTCTTTATTCAAATGTTGGAAATCGGTGTTAACAAAAAATTTGACTTTTGGCCAACGAAATTAATTTTTGAGATACCGTGCAACTTCATATAAAATTTTTATTTCACTCTCCATACTCGCTGTGTATGACTAACTTTTAGGAAAGTTGGGACAAATGAGAGCATTTACAAATTTACTCTCTCATATTGTAAAAAATTTTCAAAAGCTGGGGAACGCAAAAAAAATCAAATTTGCAGTCCAAAAATAATTCTGAATGAGGAATTTCTCTTGATCCTGTTTGGGTGGCTTTGAATAACTTCGATAAGTTAGTCGAACATACCTACTATGTCTAGCACAAGCGATATAAATTACGTAAAATTATTTGCGATAAAATTTTCCCTACCGCCTTGATGACTTGTGTTAAGAATTTACGACAAAAACTAAACGAAATATACTAGGTGATTCATTTGTCATCGCTGGTAGAAAACTAAACATAAATTTATATTTTTTAATATTTTTAATTGATCAACTTAATACTTATCAATGCGAATCGTTTTAGGAAATCTATTGGAACAAAGGCACAATTCCATCCTTCTTAAAACAAGTTAATTATATGAGAAACCATTTTTACAAAACATATTGCAAAGTAAAAATACCAACACTAAAATACCGGTATGTATGAGCGAAACGGTATTTGAATACCGGTATTTTTGGAAAATAATAATTTTGGTAACAGTATCGGTTATGGTAACCCATTTTAAATGGTATTTAATCGTTATCGATATTTATAATGGTATCGGTTTACAACCTTGAAAAGAAATAAAAATGTAGAAGTAGCTACACACTATTTTAAACGAAAATAAAACTCAAAATTATTATATTTAGCAAAAAGAGAAAAAGACTATTTTTGATCAGAAAAATAAAACACATAATAAGGCAATTTTTTTTAATAAAAATCAAACACAACAATAATAGTTATTTTTGTTTATTTTATAATGGTTTAATAATAACTTAAAATAAAATCATATTAACATATAACATTTAAAATAAATTTAAAATTAAATAAGAAATGTATAATCGCTTCATTGTGGGCCAAAGCATTTCTGCTTGTAAAACAATAATACACGTATGCTATGACCTTCTCTAACATAAACGATCATATGTTATCCATTATTAAATAAACAAAAAATTTAAACAAAGGTTGTAAACAAAAAACACCAATTTGACATTACAGATTTTAGAACACAAGCCATGGGGGCTTGTTTGCTATCAAAAAAAACTGTTTAAATGTCTACCTAGGTGTATACTAAGCAAATTTTTGTCAAGAGGAGCGACAAAATCGGTGCGAATCTATATAAGGCAACCTCAGTAAAACAGCTGATTACAATTTTTGATTGTTACATCTGTCAAAATGCATATGTAAAGAAACGTTAATGCATAAATTTGCGTTAATTTTAACATTTGTCTTGATAATAAATTGCCTAATATTGACACTATGTAAAGTAACACAAAATTTTTGTTTGCTTTAAATGTACTGAGTGCAACATCTTTGTAATTAAAGAGTCTTTGGTTCTAGTAAATAAAAAATTTCAAATTTCATATTTTTATTCAAATGTAATTACATATTTTATCTAAAGGAAATGTCTAACTAACTATGCACATGAGTTCTTTCATCAGAAAATTTACATTAGCGCAATTTTAACCCATGGTTTTGTTTATTTTTTGATTTTATAGAATTTTTTATGAAATGTTAAGTTTTTGTTTCCTAATTTAACTTTAAATTCTCATTTTATTAATACAATTTTTTTAATTAATTACGAGATAAATCTACAATTCTATGATGTCTTTCAATTTCTATAAAAATGTATACACACAAACTCCATTAAGCCATTTATCAATTTCAGTTTCGCGATATTGCGAAAACTCGCGATTTTATTTCGCTTTTTCATTTTCTAAAAAACTAAAAAATTCAAAAAAATGTAACCTTAAATAGCAATATCTCTGGGAAGGCTTTATGAATTTTAATAGTTTAAACAGTGTTCGAATTTTGTTCATGTCGGCTTTAATAAGAACATTTCGAAAATAAGTAAGATTTTTTTTAAATGTATTTTAATGGAGTTGCTTTTTTAAATGCATTTTTCGTTAAATATGCTATTTAAAATTTTTGGGACGCACAAATCTACCATGTATAAAATAAGATTTGTTCTTATTTTTGAAAAAAAAAATTATTTAAATTTGTATAAAAGTTAACAAAATAGTGTAAAAAGCAACTTTAAATATTCTTATCTGTTGAAGTTATTAACGAATTTGTATAATTTTTAAAGCATATAAAAGCCCAGCAAAAACTTTGATTGCCAGGTGTTGAGTTAAGAAGCTAATATAGTGGCTCTTTACTACTTAAACATTAGCTGAATAACTCATTTTTTTAACTCGGTGATGTCATTAGAGGCAACTAATTAGCTCATATTATTGCAAGTAGTCGTTTCAGATAGTAATTACTTAGATGTCATTACAAGAACTAATTACTTCCAAGCTATTCAATAACTTACTGATTTTAAAGTATTAGAGAAGTCTTTATTAGTGAGAACAATAAGAACTAGTTACGTTTTTATAAATAAGTAATGAAATGTCAAATATAAAAATATGCTTTTTTTATTTTACTTTATTTTATTTTATTTTATGTTTCCTTTCAAATGTAAAATGGTTCTATCAATTTTAATTACAGATTTCAAAAACAACAGATTTGTTGGCGTACCAAATAATATTTTTAAATTACAATTCTGAACATATATCCATTCCTTAAATATCTGGATTGGAAAACTCTATTAAAAAAGCAACACTTTCAAAAATTTGATCATAAATAAGTAATTACATACCGTGTTATAAATAAGTAGTACAAGTTTTTGCAAGAAAGCTATTCTTCTTTTTGAATAATACAGTCAGCATTTTCTAAATATCCTTTTCATTAAAATAACGTGTGCAAAATTAAAATGCACTTTATAGATGCATTTTAGAAAATTGTGAATTCATTAAATTTTAATTTTTCTTTAGGTATATTTAAAATTACTTTGTTTACTATAAATTGCAATATTAATTTATCTAGTAAATAAGAGATTACTATTTTAAATACATTTTTAAAAAATGTTAAACAAAATATACAAACCTACACATTTTCTTAAAAATAATACCAGAAAAATTGAATTTTATAATGAAAATATGAATAGTTTTAAAAGAAGACGATATTCTGCATATTAGATATATGTATGCGTCACAAAAAAAATTGGATCCTCATTTTAATGTAAAAATTCACTACTTTTTAAATATATTAAAAATGCACTTGCATTAAAATGCATTTTTAAAAAGCTTTCTTATTTCATTACATAAAACTTAGGCTTTAAAATAATATTATTATATTTAGTATTAGTTGAAACGATTCATGTTCAAAGCCAAATAAACTGGTCGTGGAAGCAACGTCTTGACGACATACAAGTTTATTAGTTGCGGATGCCATTTTTTTTACATTATGTTTTTTTTTTTCAGTAATTTTATCTATTGTATCTTTACAAAAGTTAAGTGAACTAACAATAACTAATCAAATCTTAAATCTAAATCTTAATATCTATTTAGTCCAACCAACATCAGACTAAAAGCGATTTTAATGCATACAGTTTAACTTCGGCTTAGTACTGCGGTGTTTCTTCTTCTCAAACGGATGTATCCATTACTTCTTAGTATATTTCGTGCTAGTGGGTTAGGATGTATTTCCAATCTTTTCAAGTATGCTCCTGCATGTTCTTTTATAACATCTTTTGCCAAAGGAACGTTTAGATCGCAATATTTTGTTTTGGCGTCTCTGTATTTTCCCATAACTCCATATTGGCTTTAAAACTGAGTTATAGAGGAGTAGTGTGCAATCTAGACTGAGCACAGAATTTATGCCAATTAGCCAATTTATTTCAATTTCATTTGGGTCAACTTTGCATCAATATGGAATTTCCAAGTAAGGCGTCTGTCGAGATGTATTTAACGTCCGATTGCTGGGGTATTATTTGGTTATTTATAAGGATAGGTGGACATGATTCCCTACGTAAGGTAAATGTTATATGTGTGCATTTTTGTTCATTTATTTTTATTTTCCATTTTTTTAGCCATCTCTCAATATCAAATATATGGTTCTGCAAAATTCGAGATGCTTCCTCTGGACATTCATGGGTGCTTAAAATAGCTGTATCATCTGCAAATGTTAATATATGGGTTTGACTATTAGTTGGCATATCGGAGGTATATATCAGATACAACACAGGGCCCAGTACACTACCTTGGGGCACACTTGCTTCAATAGGCTGAGGGGTACTAAAAATAAATTTCCGACCAGTTATATAGCTTTTTAATAATTTATGCATATTTATGGGTAAATTTTGTTAATGCCACACTTTGTCAAAGGCTTGCGATACGTCAATGAAAAGAGCGGAACAATATTTCTTTTCTTCAAACGTTTTTATTATAACATTTACAAGTCTGTGTGTTTGTTGGATAGTACTGTGTTTTCTTCTAAATCCGAATTAATGATTGGGTATATATTGGCTTATTAGCAGGTATAGCTTGTTTATTAGGAGCTTCTCAAATAGCTTAAACATATTAGATAATAGACTTATGGGTCTATAAGATTATACTTTTGTCTGATCTTTTCCTGGCTTAGGTATCATGGTAATCAGTGATACCTTCCATTATAGTGGATAATATTCAAGGCGTAATATAGCGTTAAAAATATAAAGTATTATTTTTAATGCTATCCGGGTAGCTCTAAAAGCATCTGGTTACTGATTTTATCAATACCAGGTGCCTGTTTGGAGTTTAAATCAATAATAGCCTTGTCGGTCTCTCGAATCTCAAAGTAAAGTGGTTCAACTACTTTGAAATGGGGCACAATAGGTGGCAACTCAATTATGTCATTTGATTCGTTCGGGGTGAATACATTATTTAAATGACTGACAAACAGATTCCCTTTTTCTGTATCGTTTCTTGCCCATCCACCATTTGTATTACGTAAAGGTGGTCTACTTATAACAGGTCTCTTGAGTTTTTTTGTAGCTCGCCATAGTGAGTAATCTGACTGAGGCGTTGCATCCAACTTTTCCATATATTTACACAAAGATGCATTTTTTCGATACTCCAAAAGTTTAGTAAGCCTTTTTTTGCATTCTTTTAGCTTCGATTTCAGTTGAGGGGATCTGTGGAGTTGCCACTTTCTTCAAACTTTTCTTTTTTCAGTCTAGAGCCGTTCGACATCTGCAGAATAGCATGTTCAGCAGCAAGTTTTAGATTTCTATCAAAATTATTGAGAGAGAGATCGATTTCTTCTGGTGAACCCAGCGATATGTTCTCTGTGCAATGAGTACTAAGGTATTTCTTATATTTTAGCCAGTTTATCCTTTTTCCTGATATCGCTAAGTTATCAGTCGGGTGTGTGATCTGATGATAATTCTAGAGATGATTCAGCTTTAATTAGTTCCAAAATCGATGACATCCGTTATTTTGTGTGGATCAGTAGGCCAGTATGTGGGGTTTCCGCTAGAAATCACATTCAAACTCATTTCAGAAATTGTATCAAACAAAATACGACCTTTCGGGGTAATCAGTCGCGATCCCCAGAATGTATGCTTAGCGTTATAGTCGCCAGCTGCCAGGAAACGGGGGCCTAGTGATTTATAAAAATTGTTGTATTTATTTTCTGTAATTGAAAATCTGGGAGTGAGTATATCAATGAAATCACTAAGTTTCTATAACAGATTGTTGTAGCTGGAAGATAATCTTCACAATGACCACACATTAAGTAGTGTTTAATGCGGGTTTTTATGAGAATAGCTGAACCTCCACATGCTCTTCCTCTGGGGTCTTTTGTATCCTAAAACACAGATCCATTTATTTGGAATATGCTTCTGGACGTCAAATGAGTTTCGGAAACTAGCATTATATCTACTTGTTGTTTTTTTAGAAAATATTCGAGTTCGTTATTATGTTGGCATATGCCGTTTGCGTTCCAAAAACATATTTTCAAACAGTTTATGGCTTATTTAGAATTGCCTGCAACAATATTGATTGCATTTTACGCATTTCCTGCATCATATTGCTCATAGAGTTTGTAAAATTATTTACCGATTGTACGAGCGTCTCTATTGTAGCTTCTGGCCTGGTAAAATTTAAAGGGAGGGTTTGTTCCATTACCTGTGGGTTTGAGTTGTAGTTAGATTTAGGCAAATAATTTTGAGTTCGATTTGTTCTGAGAACGTTTGCGTATGACTCTTTGTTGGCAGAAAACTCTATTAACTGGGGGTAATTTGTATTCAAGGTATTTGGTGGTTGAATGGGGTGAATTCTAGATTTCTGGCCTAAAAATCGTTTGACAAATGAATATAATGGGCAACGTCTGTAATTGGCGGTATGTTTTCCTCCACAATTACTACATTTCTTAATCATAGAATCAGCTTTGGATTTGTCGCATTTGAACGAATTGTGCAGTTCACCACAAACAACACAAACTGGTGGTAACATACAGTAGGCATGAGTATATCCATACTCCTGACAGTTTAAACATTGGACCGGTCCAATCGTCTATGTGGCTTTTCTATAGTGATTTTACGATGCAATAAGTATCTGAGATTATATATGGGGTGGGTTTCGCCTTTTTTAAGTTTTATATCACCGGGTTCCAATTCCACTCGAAAGAGTGGTTGAGAAATTTTATTACGATTGCGAATGTTCATTAAATTTTTTATTTTTTACCCCTTGTCCTCTAAGCTTTGTTTTATTTCTATTGGATCCACGTTAGAGTCAATTCCCTTAATAACAATTTGGAGACCCTTGTTGTACTTTAATTGATACGTATAAAAATTCTTTTTACGAGATTCAAAGTCTGATACAACTTTGCGGTAATCGTCCTCTTGACTTACTTGTATTTTTGTCTCATTTATATTACCACGCTTTATGGGGATCACATAAAAATGATTCTCACTGATCAACGAGATCAGATGTTGAATCAATTCGTTTTTGTTTTGTTTTCTTAAATAAATTGAACAAAATTATGTAACAAAATGAAATTCATTCCCCCATTTCTCTACCTAAGAAATGGCTTTATACAAAGTAATTGATGAATGATGGGAAAAAATAGTATATATATATATATATATATATATATATATATATATATATATATATATATATATATATATATATATATATATACATAAGTAAATTACTTAGGTTATGTTAGGTTTAATGGGCAACTGTCCAATCAATAGGAGACTGTCTAATAATAGGAGTTGTGAAACCCTGAGGGATAATGTGTTGCTAATTCACACGTCCATAACACACGTTCATCGAACCAGCCAGATGCATGTATGAAAGAATTGATCAATCTTATATCAATATCAGAGAAATCTGATAATACATGCTCAAACAGACTGCAAAAATTTGCAGTCCTCATCTCAGTGAGAGTGGGACGGTGGCATAAAAGATACTCCACCGTTTTCTCCTCTTCCTCATCTTGACAACTTCTACAAAAGTCGTTAGTCTCCTAACATGCGCACCAGCAATACAATGCCCTGTGATGACGGCTACCAGAATTTGTAACCGATGTCTCGGTAATCCTACGATGTAGTTAGATCGAGATTAATCATAATCATATTTGCTCGAGCATGTGGATTTATTTGTCCATCTATCTTGTGCAATCCTAGATAAGTTTTGCAGAATTATTGATCTGCAGGCCGAAAGAGGTACTCCAAACAGCTGATCCATATATTCATATCGAAGAAGGGATTCATTTCTGGCTAGTTCAGCCGCAATAAAATAACCCGGGATGAATGAAAAACCCCTTACCTAGACCAATTCTAGGTTTGAATGTCTCGCCATCTTATTCAGAGGTGTACGGCATTCATGTACCAATCTGGATGCCAAAAAGACATCCGAGAGCAATTTAATCACTGCTTGACTGTCTGTACAGATTTGGATATCCACCCCGAATACCTTATAGTACATTAACCAGTTCACCGCCGTCTTTATGGCCGAGATCTCTGCTTGAAGAATAATTCAGTGATCTGGCAATTTAAAGGAAATGTTTTTCCTATAAACGGGAATATATATTGATACTGAGAAGTGTCTGCCAAGGAGGGGTGTGGAAATACAATAATAAATATTACAAGGAATGCTATTAAGGAATCTTAGAACAGTCGCATGACCGAATCCACTATCATTCTATGCCCATATAGCCCTAAGCCTAGTCACCGACATAGTGGCGATCAGTTTGGCCATAAGATCCACCGGTAGCCAATTCATTAGAACAAATAGGGCTTTCGATGGAGTTATACAAAGCGCTCCTGTTATGAGTTATGTTATCAAAAGATCCGAAGTATGTGGACTCCTCCATAGCCTTCCACCATACTATCGCTTCATACATTAGTATGGGCTTAATCACCATTTCAAAAAGCCATTTCTTATTTTTGAATTTTTTCCCCAGCATTTACAGATTGCTTTCCTAAATATATATAAGGCAATACTGGTCTTTGAAGCTCTGGCCTGTGTATTCTGGATTTACGCCAAGACCCAGAGCAGTTTGCGATGGTGAGACATAGTATCCAGATATTTCCCGCATACAGCCACCACAACAATGTCCGCGTAAGCGACAGTCTTAAACTTCAGTGAATAAAGTTTCCAGAGTAATGTGTTTACAGTGATATTCTAAAGAACCTATTTGCTACCCTGTAAATGGTAGATGCACACATGTTGGATATTATAACCGTATAGGTTAGAAATCTCCATATGAGGCTGATGATCGACTGGTGTATGTCGAGTCTTTCCAGGAATATTTTAATTTCTCCGCATTCACATTACTAAGGGCTCCTTCTATGTCAGAGAAGACCACTAATGCATATTCCTTATACTCGAGAGCTTTTTTAATATACCCTACGAGGGAATGTAATGCAGTCTCAACAGATTTACCCTTCATATAGGCGTGCTGAGACACTGATAATAAGTTAGGATTGATCGTTCTACGAAGGTGTAGGTCTTAGATGTGAGGTCTTACCCCCTTTAGGGATAAAGACCCTTTAGGGATAAAGTCCATCTAGTCCATGACTCAGAACATAACAAGTATACTGAGTATATCCGAATTAGCCAGGGAACTATTAGCAGGTATAATGCCATCAGAGCCCATCTCAGTTCACTATCCGTTATGGGAATGGCAACATCATTGAGGAAGCAACATCATTGAAGCTATCTCAGATGACTCCGTTAAAGGGAAGCTGCTAGGAAAGTGCGCGTCCATTGAGACATATAAGGTCTCTTTACCGCTTGTTATCCAATTGCCACATGGTTTCTGTATGAAACTCGGAATAATAGGTGATGATGCCAGAATTTTAAGAAAACGACTGGTCTCAAAGTGGCCTACTACGCCGCTACAGAAAGCCCTCCAGGATATGTGTTTCGCACTTCCTATCTTTTTAAACTTGTTTAAACTTGTTTACTGAAGACTTACAAGTAGACCAATCCCCTAGTCTCTTAGCTCCATTGAATAGACGGCGACATTCTTTGCGAGTTTCGCCTATCTCGGAGTTCCACAAATATGGTTTACTGCTGCCTCTGCATGCAACAGAAGTCATTGTCGAATGCGTTTATTAGCGTTTTAACACAGGACTCAATATCTCTACAACCGTTAATGGCCGGGAGATTAGGGAGGAGTTGGGACAGAATATTGTGTTGCACTGTCCACTTGTTTTGAAAGGGTTTAACCCTGGGTGAATAGACTTCTATGTTAAAGTCTATATATAAGTGATCAGAGAATGAGCATTCACCCTCCAATCTTTAATCATATTAGAGTGCCTAGTACTAACTAGCGTAATATCGAGAGCCGCCCTTCTATTAGCTACTACAAAGGTTGGTTGCCTACCAATATTTAGAATATCCAAACTACCACAAAGAAAAAAATCATATAAAGACTTACTCACTTTGTATCAGAGCGTCCCCACCGACACTGAGGTTGCCGCCGTCCGAGTTGGTTTCGTGCAGGCAGTCCTCGAAGCAGGGGGTTTTGTGCCAGCGCGGGCCAGAACAACTTTTGAGGTGCTTGGTGTGAAGCTCAGAGGCACCTCGCTGTCTTTGTTTCCAGAGTTGGAAGCTTATTTCTCGCATTTGGTAGACTTGTCACCTCCTGCTCTTTGTTTTTCCGTCTTTCTCCTTATATCATCATTTGGTTTGTTTTTTGTTTCATAAATTTCGTTCCCACGATTATGCTCGTAAAGGGTCGTACCTTTCGCATTGACGGCCTACATGGACTAGGTTACTTAACATTTACATCCGACCCGTGCCCTGGCGTCGGAAGGGAGTTGTTAGCAACTAGTCTTCTTTAACCAGCATTCAAGTTCTCAGAACAGCTACCAACCACCTTAACCTTACGAGTGGTGACAGTTTTGGTCCACGGGCAGTGACTAGACACGGCCTGAGTTAGTGCCATTACTTAGGTCTAACAGTGTAGTAAATCAGACCTAAATAACGGCAAAGCTCCCCTATCCACCACCTGGGAACGCGCTCGATGGAAGATCTGTCAACTCCACATGAGAAATAAATTACTTAAAAGATTCCGAATTTTTTTAAAAAATCCTATAACTACAATATATTCCAATATGAATATTCCAATAAGGAAATTCACATTCAAAAAGTTGAAAACGATGTATATGCTGTTCTACACGAGAAACACTTTGAAAAAGACTTTAAAAGTTACTATTGAAAAGGCAAATATTGCTTCCAAGCATATCTCTAAAAGTACAATGAAACTCGTTGAAAAAAATAATAAAATTTTTTTAAAGCGAGTGGAAAACACCTGTAGAAAGCAAAAGTTTTTTCCGCAACATAATGAAAAAAAAATAAATATTAAAAAATTATAGTTTTTTAAAAAATGAAAGATATATCTATTCTGATTTTTTATTAGAAGTATATACATAAATAGCTCCGTACTTGTCAGATTTGCAAGTTTTAGATAGAATTTACCGAAAAGCATTTTTTTATTTATTATATTTTTTTTCCCAGCCAATTTCCGGCCTCTACAAATTAATTAAACAAGTACTGGAGAAGATGTTATATATATTTATTACCATAAAAATGTTTAATATTTTAATAACAAATGCTGTAACAACGTCATAACTCAAAAGCAAATAAAGTGTTTAATTAACTGACAAAGTCTTGTTTACGAGTTTATTATATTTCACGTAGGATTGCAATAAAAGCATTTTGTCCAAATTTCGTAATCTATTGTGTATTCCTTGCAACATCGCATAAGTTTCCTAGAAAAATGATTAATTCCCCATATTATATGTATCAACTTAAAAACTAAAAATGCCTCTCCTGAAAAATTAGATTTTTTTATTTTTGATCGATATTTGTTTTCATGTATTATATTTTTCCGCTTTCCCGAAAATGGAAAATGTCCGGGAAATAAAAACTATGCCTAAATTAAAAGCCAGTAAAGTAGAATTTTTTGCTGATTTTGGCTAAATAGGTTAAAGCTTAGCTAAAAACGAAAATTTAGAAAAAAATGTAAGCCAAAAATATATACATTAGAGTTATAACTTTTTGCAATTTTTGCCAATATCCAAAATACCATAGCAAGGTCTTGTAGAGCATAGAAAGGTATAAAGGAATTTGTGATATTATTGTTTTTGCGATTGTTAAAAAAGTTCGCGCACCAAAATTTTCTGTGTCGTCATTTAAAATATAAAATCGTTATCCTGTGAAATCGCTGTTAAACCGCGATATAAATATAAAACTTATAAACAAAGAAATTAATTTAATTTTTCTTAATTTTTAATTTTCCAATAATTATCAAATGTCTTGACATTTTATAATGCAAATTGAAATGTAAAATCATTTCGAACCAATTTGTCACAATATGTGCAAAAATGTCATTTAAATATTTTGAACTGTATATAAAAGATATAAAAATAAAAATATTAAATAAAAATTAAAAACGTTTTCGAAATCGCGACCGGTGGGTGAAGGTTTTTGTACGAATTTCTTTTTATTATCACAACAATATGTTCCAAAAAGAGTTACATTTAATATACATTAAAGTGCTTCGTTTTGTAATAAAGCAACAAATGTTTCGAATGTACCCCCTCCCTCCCTAAAATTAAAAATTGGTATGTTATAAAGTAATCCCCAAAATATTTCTGTTCAATTATTTCGTTCACGTCAGTTAGACCATTTTAAAAATACCTACATAAGTTTCGATAAACTGTGTGCACAATTTTAAACTTTTTTCCTAAAAAAAATACAATATGCAATAGATGCATGTCGACTAATATGTAATAGTAAAAAGTTTTTTAAATTATTTTTCATTGTCATGAAATGATGATTTTAATAAAATTTTCTACGAATTTTTTTAATACAATTTTATTAAAGTTTGAACATTGCAGACCAATATTCCATTGTAATTTAGATTTTAGAGCATCATTGGAATGGTCTTATTCAGTACTATTGATATACATATGTATTCATTTAACTCTTTAGTAACAAAAGTAATATTTTGGGATCACCGGTACATAATAGGTTAAGCTAATTTTTACTGCAAATAAATGGTTATTTAAGAAAATAAATATCACAAGAAGCATAAACTTATCAAAAAAAAATAATAATAAATATATATATATATATATATATATAATTGTTTGAAATAGAAACTAAACTTCAAAAACTTTCTTTTATTCGATTATGACCACGGTTTTAAAAGAATTTATTATATTTTTCACAAATTAATCGATATTTAAGTATAATAAATACTTCCATACAACTTACAACAAAAATTGCTGATTTAACCTTTTGGGAGCCTAATTTACAAAATTTACCATTGTTTTTAAAGTGTTAAAATCCAATATATGTTGAAAAGTATCCGAAATATATACAATTACATGTTAAATAGTGAAAATGTGACAAAAAATTTTAATACTTCGCGAATGAAAAGAGATGTGAGAATTATTTAATTGCATATTCTAAGTATTAATATGTCTATTATGTTTTCAAATTAATTTTCATATAACGGAAATTTTGATAATGCTATTGAAAGAAATCCGTATTTTCAGAGGTGTTTTAAAAATGATTCAGCTCACGTAAATTCAAACATTCACACGTAATATTTTGGGAATCATATAAGAACATACTAATCCTCAATTCTAGAGGGATACATTTGCACCTTTTTTTCGTAAGTCACTTTAATATACATATGTTGAAATTTTAAAAAGTTAATAATCAAAGTTACACTTGATAAATAATGAGCATGTCATTAAAATAAAAGAATAAAAATTTAAAGATATATAAATATTTGAAAATTATACGTTCCGAAAATGTATAATTTTAACATTAAATATAATTTTTTTATTCTGATTAAATTTAGATGATTTCAAAACCAAATATTTTTGTAATTAAAAAATATGCAATACATCCAAAAAAAGATTTAAAAAATTGAACATATTTTACATTAAGATCAATGTTAAAATTAAAGTTATTCAAACATTGATTTTTATGTTCTAACTTATTTTAGATCACTCACAACCCAAATGAACTAAATGAAACTAAAATTTTTATGCTGATTAGAAAGCGTGTTCTCATGAAACACACAACATACTTTTCACGATATTGTTTTGACCTGTAATATCAGTAAATTATAATTAAAAATTCGAAAATTTCGACAGTATGGGGATTAGTGTAACGAAAACAGAAACCTTTTTCCGGTTTTCTACAAACTCCCTCGGTTTCGATTTTTTCATAATTTTCTCTATTATTTGAAACCGGTCTTCTAAAGGCGGTTAACCAGTTTTTGTTAAACAACATTTTATTTAAGTTATTTAAAAAATAAATGTCTTATCGTTATTCATTTAAAAAATAAGCGGACAGATGCCTGGTACTTTTTTAAAAATCGGCCCTTTTAGGGAAAAAATGAAACTGTATTTTTGTACTTTTTTGGTATCATACATATAAGATACATATATATAAACCAGTGTAAACATAAAAATAAAATTTACATCGTATTCGTAACTTATCGAAAATGACAAATAGAAATTTGGTACTTTTTGGAAATTCGAAAGTTTAAGGGGTAAAATTTTACCTATTTTTGGTACTTTTTCATAAAACATTTTTTTATATTTGTTGATATATATGCGTATTTTGATATGGGATCTCACTACAATTTAGAAATACAATACCAAAAAACGGATAAAAGCGGGAAATTACGTTTTATCAAACTCAATAATGAATTTTCTATTATATTAAACCTGAAACATGAACTTAAGTACATGTAATCCTAAGTGATAATTTGTAATAATTAACCTAGAAACATGAAATTAAAGATCGATGGTTGTATGTGGGCAATAATTCATAAGAGAGGACTTTGTGGTACTTTTTTATTCTTCTAATAGTACTTTTTAAATTTTCTATAATATTGAACCTAGAAATATGAAATTAAAGGTACATAGTCCTATGTGGGAAAGAATTCAAGAGGGGGACTTTTTGTTACTTTTTCGTTCTTCTAATGGTACTTTTTATATTTTTTATGGTATTGAACTTAAAAACATGAAATTAAAGACATATGATCCTAAATAAATGAGAATCCATAAGGAGGGATTTTGAGGTACTTTTTTGTTATTATAATAATACTTTTTGATTTTTTTTTTTTTTTTTTGTAATAATTAACCTACAAGAATGAAATTAAAGACACATGGCTCTATGTGGATAAGAAAATATATGGTCCTATGTGGTAAAAAATTCAAGAAAGGCGACTTTGTGGTATTTTTTCCTTCTTCTAACGGTACTTTTTGAATTTTCTATAATATTGAACTTAGAAATATGAAATTAAATATATATGGTAAATGAGAATCCATAAGAGTGGACTTTATGGTACTTTTTTGTTCTTTTTATGGTACTTTTGAATTTTCTATAATATTGAACGGAGAAATATTATATATGGCTCTAGGTGTGTAAGAATTTACAAGGGGGAATTTTGTGGTACACTTTCGTTCCTCTAATTGTACTTTTTGAATTTCTTATAAAAATTAAACTAGAAACATGAAATTATATGTTTCAATATAAATAATTTTGTACTTTTTGAACCTTCGAACGTTTGGTACCCTATGAATATTCTAAACCAAAATCATAATGAAGAACATGTAAAGGGTTGCAAACGGTATCCCACTGCTTGAATATTCTTTTTTTTAAACATAAATCTGGAGATATGAAACTGGAATCATTAGAACGAGTGATTGAGATGCATTTTATTCATCTTCTGAAGACACCAATATTTTTTTAATCGGTCTAAAAATGTGCATTTTTTAATTATATATTGAAATTCATTAACTTTTTGACGAACTTGGGTGAAAATAAAAGTTTTATATTTTTCTTATTATTAGTATGAAAATCCAAAAAACATTTTACGGTTTTTTGCGATTTAGAAGAAAACAGAAATATTTTCAAAAAAATTTAGTGTATATTTGCCTGTTTCCTTAACAAAAAGAAAATAAAATTAAAGTAGTCAAAATTTAAAATAAAAATTTTATTTACTTAATTATTTTAAGAAGCCAACTATATAGATTTTTTGGAAAATACTTAAAGCCAGTATAAAAGTGAAAATAGAGCAAGTCACTTTAATGTGCAAATGTAATTTAGAATTTGCGTTAACATGACAGAGTCTTTTATGAAAGCTGAAATTTGGCTGTAGGATTAATACTTAAATGAGGTTTTTTTTACTAAGATTTATATTTACGCGATCATGTATATAGGAATTATGAACTAAAAAGTAATTCGGGAAGTTCCTGTATGGAAGGTATGGTCAATTATGGACCAATCCTCATGAAATTTGGTAGTATGAGTTTTGCTTAAACAAAACTCATCTGTGATGAATTTTATTAAAATACTGATATATGTATTTAAGATTAAGACCAATTTTATTGTGTTACATTATTGGCCCAAAAAAGGGTTAAGTACCAAATTTGATAAAGTTTTGCATTGAGTGAGAAATTTATTTGTTTTTTATTGCAAGTACCTGTTGGTAAAACAGGTAAACATATTAGTTTTTATTATGCAGTGTGTGAATAAGAGAATTTTTTGATAAAATTTGTATTTAATAATGAATAATATTGACATAAAGGAAAAAAAATTAAGTAATGTCTACAAAATTAGTGAAAAAAAGGGAAGAAGCAGAATGTGGGACTGTTTTTGTCTTATAAAGGATGAAAATGATAGTAAATTAACGAATTTTGTTGCTTGCAAAATTTTTAAAAATGATATAAATATAATCAAAATTCGCTATCAAATTTAAACAAACATTAGTGCAGTGCATTGTTAAAAAATGAAAAAGAAAATGAAATTATTGAACCAGGAATCAGGAGGCCAAAAAGGCATGTGGGGATGTTTTAACAAAACGGATTATTTCTGATATCCGCCCCATACTCATTAGAATTGGATAATGGGCTAAAAGACTATTCGAAATTAATATTAGCACTGATTCATTAATACCACATCCATCCACAATTCTATTCTACGCGTTTTGCGAAACTGTAGTCGGAGATTTCATCCATAAAAAAACGGTTATGCTCTAACATGCGATTTATAGATTGAAAATTATTCAAAAATACCATAGCTCGCCTTAACGGCCCATTTCATTATAGATGGAGAGCTATCAATAAAATCAAAATTTGTAGATATTCAAAAAATATTGTGTGAGAAAAATCTAATAGAAATCGATCACTTAATAACAATTTTAAAACCTTTCATGGATGCTTCGAAAGAACTTGAAGGCAGCTTCAACGTAACTTTTCATTTAGTTCATCCATATATTCAAAATTTAAAAACAATATGTAATCCTTTTTTTCCGCCTGCTAATCAATTGA
This sequence comes from Protocalliphora azurea, assembly GCA_932274085.1. Classification (NCBI taxonomy): domain Eukaryota; kingdom Metazoa; phylum Arthropoda; class Insecta; order Diptera; family Calliphoridae; genus Protocalliphora; species Protocalliphora azurea. The sequence continues at coordinate 74,276,097 of OW026520.1, forward strand.
TTCAATTTAGTTTAGATGAAAAAACAGAAATAATAAACAAATGCAAATCTTTGCTGCTTCCTTATTCAGACAAAATAAATATTGTTAATCCATCTAGTGATCTAAAATAATTTCACTTGCAACCAGTAGAGCTGGATAATTGAAAGCAATCAATAATTGAAAATGAAGTAATTAAATATAAAAATACTATTGTACCTTTACAAGATAATTTTAATATTTTCAAATGGTGGGATTATAAGAAAACTAAATTTCCATTATTGTATAATTTAAGCTGTCATTTATTAGATATACCAGTATCTAGTGTGCATTCTGAAAGGATATTTTCCATCGCTCGAGCACTAATAACAGATAAAAGATCTAAATGGAAAATTATTGAATGAAATTTATGTAAACATAAATTCAAAACACTAATATTTATTGAGTTTTTTCTTTAATTTTTTCTTAATTTTTTATTGAATTTTAATAGATTACACAAGGCAACACTGATTTTATTATTAATGTTTTGAATTAGTGGAAAAAGTAAGTCTTTAATCGAAATTTGTTAATTCAGAAACGTGTTAGTATTAATTACTGAGTATATAAATGTGTTTCTCATTATAAAACGCTATTGGTAATATCAACGAGGTAACACCATATGTTGAAGCATATCTCGAAAACGACTTGTCGGATTTGTTTCAATAACATATTTAATTAAGATTGCTTCCAACTCATATTATCTTTTAATAAGCGCAACAGTTATGGAAGGAAATAGTAAGTCCATTTTGTGGGAAAAACTTAAATTTTTTGATTTTTTTTTAATAATCTTTGGATATTTTATACCAAATTTAAGGTTTTTCATGAAATAGGTTTAATATCTCCATAACTTTTGAGAGTATTAAAAAATATTGTGTAAAACTTGGAAGTAATTTTAACTTATTGATATTTTTTTGAACCAAATCGGACAAGTTCTTTTCGAAGTACGCTTTAATATAACGAATTAATAAAAAATTAAAGCGAGAAACTGAGACAATTTAAGAAAATTATTTGTAAGCTTTGTACATCATAATAACATGTATCAGAATAGACAAAAATATTGCGTACCGCAGAAAAATGTTTTCTCAATCTTTGTTATTTGAATTCGAGCTTACTTTTTCCACTATTTCAAAACATTAATAATAAAAGTAAAATAGTTCCAAATAGTTTTATAGTTTTTGCCCTTGAGTTAGAATGCCCAAAGTTAAAAAAATTATATGTTGTCGAAATCCTTTACAGAATGAATAATATATTTATGAATTCATATTTTAAATATTTTTTCTATTTGCTAAGAATATAATCCCTATTTTGTTTTTCTTTTTTTATTTTTTAACTGAAAAGACTGAATTACTTTGTTACCAAAAATAAAAATAGTTTTAAAGTATTTTTAATATCCTTATAGTTCAATAAATAATATTCTATTAGTTCAATGAAATTAAATCTAAATTAAATTTTAAAATCGTTATGGCGCGATAAAATATTAAATTAAAAAAAATTCATTCACACGAACAGATTTGTGTTTCATTAAAGGTACTAAATAGCGTTGATATGCCATTAACAAATTTTCACATTTTTTTGAACTCCAAAAGTAAACGAGGTTGAAGAAATGCCCATATACTGCAATAATAAATTAAATCAATTTCAGTCCAATTTTTAATTTATTTATATTTTTGATTGAAAAGTTGCTCAAAAAGTTGTAATTTTGCGTCTAAAATATGTTTGATATTAGCTTTGTTCCCGTTCTCTAAATTGGGAGAACGCGAAAAGCATTCCCGTGCTCAAAAATTGGGCAAATGAGAGCTATTTTGAGAGAATAATGTTCTTCTTCTTCTTGCACGAAACAGCCCAGAATATTTCTTCGTGTAGATTATGTAAATGGTCAAATAATTAAAAAAAAGTAAAAATATACAATAAAAATTTTGGACGAAAATTAATAAGAAAATATTTGTTTTTGTTACTAACAGGAAATTTTCGTTTAAAAAATTAAAAGCATTTTTGAAATGTTTATTATTATGAACAATTCACGATTTTAGTTACTAAAACTTTATGTTGATTTAACCAATATAAAACTTTTAAAGAATAGATTTTTAATCGAATTGTTGGGGTATGAAATTTTTATATTTCTGGAAATATTGAATAGATTTTAATGTTTTAAATTTGGTTGCTATCTTCTTAAGAATTTCAAATTAAATTAATTTAAAAAATTCATAATATTTTTAATATCTAAAATTAGCGATTTAGAATTTGAAGCTAGTTAGATAATGAGAATCTATACTTTTTGAAATTTTTTAAAAAATTCTGATTTACAGTCTGAAATTTTTAAAATTCACAGAAATTTTTTTAAATAAAGCAACTCAGCAAAAACTTTTTGGTTTTCGGTAATGGCAACTACCTATTAAAGTTGTTTCTTGGTAATGAGGCGCCATTATTATTTGCCTACTCGGTATTACATAAGTAAGTACTCAGTTTTTTATAACAAAATGTCTAAAAAGATATGTTATACTAAAATAGTTTTTGTCACTTAGAAAATTAAGTGCGAGATGTTGCACTGAGTAAAACTTTAATCATTAAAAACGAATGGTTAATTTGTGTCCAAGTTCAAATTTCAATGACGGCGAAATTTTGTTGTTTTTTTATTTTCCTTTTGGTACATATTTTTGTGTATACATAGAGTCTAAAAACAACTACATGAATTTGTGGATAACTCGAACAAAAATAACTAGTTATTCAGGCAAAAAATAAGTAGTTTATTTTTATTTCAAATTATACCAGCTTACCAGGAAAGCAAAGCTTTTGCAGGGAAGTTACTTTCATTTAAATACTTTCAAATTAAATAAAAAATTATTAAAATATTTCGCTGTGCAGACGAAAAGTCTTATGTGTTTCTCAACATGCGAAAATAGAATACAGATTTTTGAAAATAGATTAAAACTGAAATTGAAATTAGTTTAGTTTTTGATACTTTTAGCATAATAGGGAAAGAACAATGATTTTTAAATGATGTAAATACGTGATGAGGAATTTTTTAAATACAACTAGGCACTCCCAAGTCTAAGTTATTTTATGAGCAGTTCGAATAAACACTTTCTAAAATGTGTAATTTCTAATCGACTAGTCCAAATTTATACAATCGTAGCTAATAATTTTCGCATTTAATGTGTGATGACGCTTTCCTGGTTTAAATTATGACGTGGTTTTTTCCACATAATTTGGAGGAAATCGAATTGGATCCAGGTTATGTTAAAATTTGAAATTTGAATTTTCAAATATGAATAACACGATAACTATAAAAGTTAAATAACGTTTACAAGGTTTAAAGAGAGAAAATACACAATCGGAAGAGAAAATAAATATTAGCAAGTATGTATGAATTTTTATTTAAATCGGATTAGCCGACCACAATTTACAAAACTTGGCGGAAAAACTACGAGATTCTAAGTTAAATACAGTTTTCATGAGATCCTGTCAAAAAATGTTACCCTTAGTTTATTTTTATTATAGTTAGCCTTAAGGATTTAAAACATTAATCTTTTTATTTTACCAATATCTTTCAAGTTAAGGGACTTACTAACTTATATTCCAACAATTTCACATTACCAGAAAAATAACTGCCTGTATCTCTTAAAACCCATACATTAAAAAAATTTTAAATATTTTTCAATGAATAGAAATAACAAAAAGAAATTTCAAAGAATAATAAAAACAAAATATTCATTTATTCATTTAAAACAATAAAAAACAAAAAGCTTCGTTTTTAAATTTGTAAACGAAATATTAAAATTTAGTTTGAAAAATGTTTTATGGTAAGAAATTTTAAATAATAGTAGACTTTATGGATTTTAAATCGACTTTTTAGCTTTTGTGCTTAGGCTGATTAATTTTATTATCATTTTAAATAAAATTGAAATTACGAGTATAAGAGAATCCCAAAATATTTAAAATTTGGGAAAATTTTTCCTTTTTTAATTTATAAAATTGAAAATCTGGTAATTGTGTATTAATTATCAAATTCACAAATCATATATTTCGTAGTTGATAACATTTTTATACCTACTAAATTTTTAATTTTTAAATTCGTTTTGAAAATTCAAAATTTCTTATTTTATAAAAAATATTTTTTCATGAAGCTAAAGTTTTTAAGTAATAAAAAAATTTGTTAGCATAATTTAAATATATTTATTTAAGTTATTATCACTTAAAGAAATATTATGCAATAATTTGGAATTAGCTTCTTTAAATTTGGAAGAAGAAATGAAATTAAAAATTTTTCTCTATTGGAAAAATATAAAAACGCATAAAAATATTATTGTTATCTAAAAATTTTGCAAAATCACTTGCATTTCCTACATTTTTAATTAAGTAAGTGCCAATTTTTAAAACCTTTTAATTTTGTTTTAAAATTTCAAAGGAAAAAATATGATATTTCCCTAAAAATGATTTTAGCTCAATTATATTGTAAAAGAATTCAATCTCATTTTTTCTATTTTCGATAAACCACTATTTTTTTGCAAAATAATTTATATATTTTCCCTTTCCATTTGCAAATTTGGAGAGGGACGGGGATTTTCCTTTTTCCGCCCTGTGAATCCGCGTCTAAATGCAGCATGGGTATGCGATAACCAATTTCACTAATATTTCACAAATTATCTTTTTGCAACCCCATGAACAATTCTAGGGGGAGATACGGTCAAAATTCTAAAGCCGGTAAATTTTGCTGCAGTATATGTATATTGAAAATGAAATACATTTATCATTATTAATCATGATGTATTATATGTATCAAATGACTCCAATCAACCAAATTGCCCAAACTTGCCATCAATTAAATGGTATTGGACCTTATTCAACAAATATTTAAAGAATACTAAAAGCTTAAAAGTGCACACATTCCAGCAAAAAAGTTGCTGAATAAGCAGTAAAAGTTTTGCAGAAAAGCTTACAAGTAGTGAACGCAATTTCTCGGACTTTTTAGTTTCCCGGGATAGCGAGAACAATTTTTCAATTTCACGGGATCCCAGATTAAAAATTATTATGACTATTCCCATTAGTTGAACAACTAAGACCCAAACAGAATATGAATATTTGCTTAAGCAGATTTAAAACTAGATTGTAAATGTACTGAGCAAAAGATATGAAAGGGGACATCATATATATCGAAATTTCATCTTCTTACGATTATTGGCAAGAGGTCATTTATGTTGTTGATATTTTAATGAAATTTCAATCAATATTATGGATATATACACAAATCTATAGCCAAATAAAAAGAAATAAACCCGTATTTTGTAAATTTTCCAAAAAAGTTTATGTGGTAGAAAAAATACATTTTATTATTCTTTTTATTAACAGAAATGACTGTGTAGCTTATTTATTTAATTATTTATTTAAATCAGCTATAGATTCCACAACAGCTGAGAACAGATTGCAATTGAAAAAGTTAAAATATATATACTTAGAAGTTTATTAATAAATGTTTAATTTCAGTACAAGTATCAGCAAAATCAATTACTTCATAATATTTATTCACTTCGATGCATATTCTACGAAATGGATCAAAATCTGGGAAATTAGATCTATGGAAATCAATATAAAGTAGAACATATGATCTAAGTTGTCTATTTGGAATATTAAGAAGTACTTTACTAATGAGATATTCGGAATCAATGTTTTCATTAACAATATTCAAGAAAAACGCATTGTTTGCAACGATCCTTCTACTTTTTAAAGTTGGAAGTTTTATAAGGACCAAACGATATCGTAATCGATATCGTAATCGGAGGAAGGTTTAAATCAAGGTTCCATCTTAGGTGCCGGAGGCAAAAAAGGAGAAACTGTTTTTGGACTGATTCAAGTTTACGAATGTAAACATTATATTGTGGGTCCCAGATTACTGAATCGTATTCAAGTATAGGCATAACTAATGTAGTAAATAGTCTCTTCGTCACGTAGGGATCAGTGAACTCTGTAGACCACCGTTTTATAAAACTTAAAACACCATATGCCTTATTTACACTCATTATTATATGACTATTGAAGTTGAGTTTTTTTTATTATTGGGAGTAACTCCTAAATCAATGAAGGAATCAACCGAGTTCAATTTTGTATCACCAATATAGTAATCATTGCAAATTGGGGAATATCTAGAAAGACATGCAATGACATTTCCTAAGATTCAGTTCAGTTAGGTTAATGTTGCACCAATTATTAAAGTTGTATATGTCGAATTGTAGAATTAGTATGTATTCTTCATGTATGCTTTACATCATCTGCATACATCAGGATCTTTCAATGTTGAATGGAATTAGGAAGATCATTTATAAAAAGTAGAAATATAGTGGAGCAAGATGTCTGCCTTGTAGAACACCGGAAGTAACATTCACATAATTAGACATTGTACTATTGAACGTTACACATTGTTTACGATTCTTCAGATAGGAATAAATCCATTTAATGGAGTTACCACAGAATCCAACTGCATCTAGTTTAGCAATTAGTAATGGTACTAAGCTTTGCAATTGCTCTATAATTTTTCATGTTCCAATTATCGTAGAAATTTTAAATTTGGCCAAGTTGCTATAACTGATTACCACTTTCATAATTTTAGGTACGTTTAAATGTAACACACAAAGGAAAGAACTTTGAATAACCCTAAGCTTAAGTTTTACAAAGCACTCGATTTCATATTATAGATTCGATCAGACATTCTCATACTCTACAGAGAATATTTTCTGCAGCTTTCCAGTTGAAAATTATATGAATAATTATTGATTTATATATATGTTTTGTATACTACTGTCAAATTTATAAAGTTTATTTAAAATGATTATCTACAAGATTCCTTCAATCAATTATAGTTTTTCACTTACTGGTTTTTAGTGCTGATCATCAAATAAATTGTACATAAAAACTTAGTAATGATATTATCGTTAGTTCTCAGCTGAATTTTTAACTTACTTTTCTTTAAAAAAATATACTAAAATGTATAAATTGTTGTTAAAATTCACGTAACTTTTATCTATTTAAGTGATTTTAAAATTCCCGGGAATTTCGACCGGGACATACAAAATAGCAAATTTCCCCGGAATCCCGAAATGCATTTTTAGTTACAAGTTTTATTAAAACCAAATAAGATATAAATTATTATTTTAAATTTAAAATTTTCTTTCATAAAAAATATAAACCATTATAGCAATTTTTTTATAACTAAAATTTTATATATATATTATATATTTTATATTATATACAATTTTTCATATTTTCATATTCATATTTTCAAATTTCACAGTGGGGTAGAATCCAAAATTCTTGGAAATAAATCTGTAAATTCTAATTTCACATAAGCTGGTAGGGGGATATCACATATACCTCAAGAGCGGAGCTATGGGAGCTGACATAGAAAATCTTTAAACGTTTGCCAATTTATATCCGACTTCAACATGCTTACTTGTGCTATTTATCTCTTATAGTTTACGGGTTATTTGCATTTAAAATTCTAACTACCGCAATTTTGAAAGTTCTTGGTCCAGTATTTTCATATATATCCTAGTATTTCCCACCCATTTTATTATTTACTATAATTTTAACTAATGAAAGAAAAAATTATATATTAAATAAAGAAAAGTAGATATCTGTACCGATCCCAATAATGAACGATTTTGAGTCTAAAAAATTACAAGATTTTTTTATTTTATTTTTTTTTTTTCGAAAAACTGTCTGCACTCTTTTTTCTCTAAAATGTAATTTTCTTTAACAACGTGGAATAAATTTATAGTTTTCAGAAAGGTATCTTCACAAAAATGATTTTAATAGAAAACAATCCTAATAACCCAAGCGTTTTAAGTACACACCCTACCGAATTTGACTTGTTTTATATGAAAGTTTTGATTTTAGTATATATGTTATAAAATCCCAAAGCATGAAACTGCAAGCAAAATGCAGTTTCGGAATCTAAAATATGCTCTTAAGAGTTTGCAATATTTATAATTTATCCAAAAACCGCTGAACCATTTTTGATGAAACCAGGGATATTGATAGAGGAGAAGTTAGTCTTTCAAAAATTTGTTGGCTGAGGTGTGTAGCTGGAGAACGGACGGCGCTGCAGAGGGGCAAATTCGACTACCACGAGAGTGAAAAACATATCAGAGCTTGTAAATTTTTTTCTCAAAGATAATATTAAATAGTGTGAACGAAAAAATATATAAAAATTTGTTCCCGCGAGGACCAGGCTCTCCAGAACTAGGCCAATTTTTTCATAAATTTTTAATTTTCGCTTTATAATATATATCGCGAATAATTCTGCAAAATTCTAATTCTTTACGCTTGATAAAAAGGTTTGTCCGAAGTGCTTTTTGTCATTGTTGAAATGCTATAAAATGACCAGTTTTTGAACTATGGAAAAACTAATGACACCCAATTAAATATGATTACAAAATAATAAAAATTAATGTTGAGTTTTGATTCACTTTGGAATAATTTACGATTTTGTCTCATAATCCATTTGAAAAATATATTGAATCATTGTGGAACCCACAAACTGTAACAATCAAAACTGATTACCACTAGTCCACTTTATCCCCATTACGAACACTATCAGATTACTAAGCCCTTTGCCAGTAACTTCTTCCTTTAGTTCGCATACTGTGTGTGGCACCCAAATCACATCAGCCTTCTGCGGTGAAGCCAAACACAATGACAGAGTATATGCTCCACAGTATCTAGGTCCTCTACATCATCACACATCCTACATAAATCTGACATACCCATGTACCACTTACTTATCATAATCTCTATTACTGAGTGACCAGTAATCATGGCCATAGTGACCCTTACACTTCCCCGACTAATACCCATATTAACGGGAGTAGACCCGAAGTCAGTTATAGAGCCGATAATGTCTGACCATTAAATTCAACTTTGTCAAGTATGCTAGCATGCCCCGTTCTGAAATTCGCTTTTAATCGCAATTTCTTTAGTCTAAGTAAGTTCCGTGCAGCCATACTTCTCACGAACTCACGAACCCCCCTTGCCACTCGTCAAAAGCTTCCTGATACAAGTATCCCCTATGCTTGAGTTGATAACTCTACTATTTAGCATCAAAGTTATCCACTCAATTAGGGTGTCAATTATATTGAGTAAAGCCAGCGACTCACTAATTGCCTCTATCCTAATGTTATTAAATGTCCCTTCTATACCGAGAAAAGCTGGCAAACCATACATAACTCACTATGTCGCTCAGAGCACTCTCAAAAGACTTACCATTAAGATAGGCATGTTGAGCGTCGCTGATGACTGAGTCCCCATAATCTTCCAAAGATGTAAATCAATCAGTCTTTATATTGTCTTATTAGGAAAGACAATAATAATCGGTATGAAATCCTTGAGCTTCAAGTGAGTCGCCTTACTCACTTTGGGTATGAAAATTACCCTAACCTCTCTCCACCTCATTGAAAAAATCATACTTTTATATTTTAGAAGATATAATGTTTTCTGCTTTATTACACCCTGAAAGTGAAACTTGTACAGAACAAAACACAACAAAACAAAATGCCTGAATTTTAAATAATCTTAAAATCATGTATATTAGAGAGCCTCGCGAAAAAAAGTTGTAAATGTACCTCTCTAGAAAGTTTACGGAAAAAATTCACAGAACAAAACCATAATCACAATAGTTTAGCTAAAGGTAAAAATTAAGCAAGCCTGGGAAGAAATTGACAGCGATTTTCTTCAAAAATTACTCGAATCAATGCCAGACCGATTTTTTAAAGTTATCGAAAACAAATTAATTGAATTGGTTTAATTGCGTATATAGGAAAATGCCATCAAAATGGCATTAAGCTACTAGTCACAATGAAAAAAATTAATGTACATTTTAATTTAAAAAAATAATTCGCAGAACCCTAATTATTTTTTTGCAACATTTGTGGTAAGTTGATTAAAAAAATTGATGTACGTTTATGGGAATATACACCAGTGTATATTTAGGTATAATAAATGTGACTTATTTGCAGAAATTGCTTTGGGAACTAAATGCAAAAATATAAAATTTTAAGTTTGAATAAAGTAAATATAACAAAAAAACGTTAGCAAAATTTTAATATTCCTCCACTGAAATTGCGTTTCAACTCACGAATTTCGTTCAACCTCAAATCATACCAATAGCAAGAATATTTATCGGGACCGTCCAAATTGAATTTATTTTCATCAGAAAAGATTTATTCCACTCATTTGCCCATTTCATGTATTTGCGCACAAATTTTAAACGATTTTCCTTATGATGCTGTTTTAACATTGGCTTACATTTTGGTTTCTTCCATTTTATATTACCATCTGTTCGCAAAATGTGTGCAACATGTATGGAAGCGACAGAAAGGTCAAGTTTATTTTTTATTTGTGTAGCATTTAATTTATTGCTAGTGGCTTCTTCTCTTATTTTATTAATTTGCCTTTTTGTTAAATTTTGATTACCCTTTGTTGATTTCAGTACTCCGTATTTCTGCCCTTTCTTAAGAACGCCTCGAATAACTCCTTCCGAACGGTTAATTTTTCGTCAAATTTCTCTCTTAGAACAGCCTTGATCATGAAAAAATTGAATTTGAATGTTTTAATGAACTGTAAAAAATTCCTTTGGGCACTTTTAAGCTCATGAAATTTTCTCTATAAAAAATATTTCTAGTAAAAACAGATGTTGTCATCAGTAACTTACCTTAAGTGAAACAAAAAACTATTGGCAGAATGTGGACAGTGATGTTCAGTGCTACCTGAGGTATGCTTCTCATGGCACCTGTGATGCCAATTGAAGGTTCCTATACGTTTCTTTCCTTAATACCTTTCACCAGACTGAACATCTATAAGTGGGAATAAGTCTCACAAAGTACCGTTATTTCGCGAGTTATTGTAACAACACAGCATTGTTTTTGGTTAAGAGAAACGAATATACCTCAAAGAAAAACAAACATTTTAAATGCGTTTATAGGAATATGCACCAGTGTAGATGAATTTATGAAAAATATAATAAGTTTGTGGAGGGGGAATAATGTAGAATATAACTACTTTACTCAATACAAATATTACTTTTGTTAAATTTTTTAAATAAATACAATCGTTATTTCACAAGTTCATTTAATACCGCAATAATAATCGAATTAGAGATTTTTGAAATTTAGTTATATTTGTAGTTTTTTATGATAAATGTATGCTTTTGGTGACATATAATTTCTTAACTAACCATTTATTTGACAAAAACTTAACCAATTAAGGACCGGAAATCCTAAGATATTACTTGTGCGACTAAAAGGCTTAATGAATATATATATATATATATATATATAATATAAATTATAATGAAAAATTATTAAAATATTCAAACTTCAATAAATAATATTTAAAATAAAATCATAGAAGATTTTAATAAAATTTTAATTTCGCGAGAATGCAAGGTAATTCTAATTTTCTTTTTCTCATTATGTGTTAGACGTCATTTGTTTATCATATGTTATAATTTTTTTGACAAAAATTTAAAAATTATGTACACTGTTGATCGAAAACTATATTTTTGGAGGTATTTTAAAAATGGTCCAGCACACGTGAACGAAATAAATAAACCGAAATATTTTGGGTATTAGTTTAAAACATATTAATTTTTAATTTTAGGGTGGTACATTTTCAACATTTTTTGTCTCCATACAAATCGCTAATGTACTAATTTTTTAATGCAGTTCAAAAGCGATATTAATGGGTATTGAAATATTTGTATTGACTCAATATAAAGAAGCTGTGCCATATCGTTAATTATTTTTTCAAATAACAATTCTTAATAATTTTTCATTGCTTAAACGGATATGCTACTATGTAAACTATTATTTTCGAAAAAATTTAAAAAAAAACTCCGTATTGTACCGACCTATATTTACATATAGGTTTCAAACGAAAAGTAAAAAATTTTTGGTGAAAGTTGGTTGTCAAGTTTTGTTTTGGAAATCAAGCTAGTTTTTCAGGAATGTCAAGTTAGATCATAATGCGGATTTGGCAACCCTACATAGGGTCTTTAGATAATACCCACCTAAATCTAGACTCATTTACAGAGTCTACAGACTCACAGAAAATTTATCCATGATATCCGTTTTGCTCTTCTTCTTGTACTTAGTGAAACTGTCCTTATAGCTGTTTCAGTCCTCCTATCTCCTCGTTAGCTTGGTCCTATTAATTAAATTCTTAACTGTAGACCTCTGGTCCCTGAGTTTTCTGGTTTTCCATTTCATTATTCACGACTACCTCAATACCCTCAGCTGAATTTCTCCAGTCCTGGGTATCCCTCAGATTTCTACATATTAACTTACTAAAGTACTTCCAATATATCCTTCTGGAGTTCCTATAGCGTTTTTTCTTTGATTTTGCAAAGTCAATACTGAATGATATCATGCTATGGTCTGAAAAGGAATAATCCATAATTACCCTCCAGTCTTTAACAAAATCGCCCCCCTAGTTCGATAATGTTATATCTATAACTGTTTTCCTATCTTTCATTCTGAATGTAGTTATAAAGTCTAATACTAACTCATCTCTTTGATATCACTGCTTCCCCAATGGTAATGGATCAGCCGACTCATATGGCATGTACATGTACATTGTACAGCTCACCGCTAAAAGAATGATAGAGATTAAGATTCAGATCAATTTTAGCTAGTATACATGTTCGTACGTTCTTCATTGCGGATGGTATAAAGAAGTTGTAACCAGTGACCCTTAATTCACATACTTTGGTGTTGTTAATCCAATATTCTTGTATAAGGGGCACGTCCACATTGGAATCAATAAGGAGCTTTGTCAATTCAGTTGAGGCTACTTCATAGTGATGCAAATAATTTGCACCACTGGTAACCTCTTTGGTTTTATCAGATTTAGTGTATATAAACCTGATAACGCCAAATCAAAATTGACAACTCCCCAGCGACTTCAGCTTTTTCATAGGCTCCTGATCTACTGTGTATCTAATGTCCCTGCCTTGGTTCTCCTTACAAGTCATTGTGTTCACAAGCTTCCATTGACATGTAAGCCTATTATTCTCATTTTTCAATACTGTAAAAATGGTTCCCACCTCTAGAATGGGTGAAGGGAACCATGCTGTTACTATTGGACGTAGGGGCACTAAGACGTCAGTATCACTTCAAGTTTCGCCTCTGTAGAGTTCCGCACTTAGCATCTGCGTTCTTGAGAAACTCAAAAGATTTCTCATTCACGCAGTTGATAGTTTCGACTCTCCAATCCGCACCTTTGAAGGCCTACGTCTTGCAAGGGTGATCTCCTCAATGAGCTTATGCTCAATCTATCGCCACTGCTCAACGCTGATCCTACCATCTGTTAATGACAGCAACTTGAATACAGTTCTGAAACACTGATTCCTTAGCCTTTTTCGATGTTGATGGCTATTCGTTTCCTTATGGTGGCCTTTAATAGAGTTGAAAAGTGTGCGAACTGCCTTTTGGCCATCGAAGAATGCTGGTCTTCTCCAGACCTGGGGACCCTTAACAGAGCAGGATGGGTTTTGACCAACAACCTTCGATGAAGAAGACCGTATGTCAGTAGTTTTAACAACCACACTAGTGGTGTTCTAGCGGGTTTCACCAATGGAGCTGGCTGGGTTTTGACAAGCTGCCTTCTTGCTGGTTGATAACTGATCATCTCCAGGTCTAGCACCCCTGACAACCTTTTGCAAGTTACCAGATTTTCTGAATGGCTTATAATCAGCTCTACCAGTGGTAATTGTTTGGCTTAGCAGTCACTACCGGCTGTTCCAAAAGGGCTGTACGCTTGGCTGGTTCGCCTCTACCACTGTTGACTATTCCGGCATGGATCGCTAAGAAGGCTGTCCTTTCTCCCGTGCTCTTACGAGACACTTCTAGAGTATTGTCAGCAACCTCACACAATCCTTCAGGATAAGACATTTCCAGAGTCACAAGCAGGAATCCTTCGAGATGCCGAAAAGTTCATCAACCTCAGATAGCTGATCCAACAATTGTCTCTCCTGCAAAAGGATATCCCGTTGAACACCTAACATCACCTCTTCGTCGTCCGTTAGAACACCCGTTGCTGTCCTGCCACCCTGCGATCGCCCGTCCTCATCTTTTCGGTTTAAATTTTTATCTTGACTGCCAATTTTGTCCTACGAGTAAGCCAGTAAAGGGAAAGTACCCTCTAGCGCAGTAATGGTGTGCGCGAACTAATATAAAAGTTAAAACCAACCCGTGCTAAGGGCATTGGAGGGGAGCTGTTAGCTTGTTTAAACACCAAATAACCTCGGCACTGCTGCCTACCACCTTGAAATTAAAGTACGCTGCATTTATTTAGTCTGCGAGAGTCTCTATAGAACTCTAGGATGAGAGATAATACACATGATTCGAACACACATGCTATGAAAATACTGAAGAGTGTTCAGATCATGTGCCTTATAACCAATCCCCCTCATCCACCACCTGGGGACGCATCCGAAGGTATTAAATGCAACAAAGACTCCACACGGAGAGATTTTCAGTTAAATTCAAAATGTTTGTAAAATATTTCTAAGTATCGGAGATCTACTAAACCCTTATTTATTTGGAACATAAAATATCTTTAAATTATTTAGGTATAGCGAAAACATATCTCAACATATTTAGTATCAAGACTACGCAAATTGAAATTTGAGAATGTATAACCCATATACTACAATGACTGATAGCAAATAAATTAAATACTTGACAATAGTAATATATTTATATATGTTCTGGCGCTTTTTTTCGTCCATATTGTATTCCCATACGGAAGAATTTTGAAGAGGAATTTGTTTTTATGAAATTAAAACGTTGTTTTTGTTTTCACGGAAGAGGAATTTTGAAGAGGAATTTGCTTTTATGAAATTGAAAACCAATGAATTTATATTTGTATAATAATTTGTATGTAGTTATGTTAAAACACGTACAAAATAGGGAGAAAAACATTTTTAATTAACTTTTTTTATTGCACTTTTAATTGTGAGAAATTAAAAACTGATGACTTGGATATGAAGTGTTTGAGTATTTTTGGTTTAGTTTTTTTGTATAGTGGAAAAATAAAATTGAGAATTGTTTTTTGATTATATGGAAAAAATAACCTTGTTAAAGGGTTTTGACATTACTGAAGATATATTTGATTTTGTTGGGTATGGCCATGATTAATTTTGAATATTCTAATAACAAGTTAAGTGGGACTATTTTTTATTCACATTAAACGTTATAGAATTTTAAATATGTAATTCAAAATTAAAAATTTTCAACTTTAAATAAAACTTTTGGTTATTTCTGTGTGTGTATATTTATATATTTTTTTCTTAGTTATATTTTTTTTACCATATACCATGAAAGAATTAATTCCTTAATTAATTAAGAAAAAATGTTCAGTGAAATATTTTTATATACTTTATGAAGTTTAAAACCAACGAATTTTTAATATTTATTTTAAACAACATTAAATATAGGATTTGAGTATTTTTTATTTGTATGTATGTATATATGTATCTATATATGTATGTATGTATGTATGTTTTAATATTAAGTAGGAAAATGTGTAAGATTTTCGACCTTTAGTGATGAAACACATTGTCTGATTTTGTTAGATATGCTCATATATAGTTAATTAAAAGCGAGAAAGAAAGATATAGTCGGTCAATACCGACTATATGATTCCCTTCACATTGTGTACGAGCATAAAAATTCGGGAAGGGCCAATTTTACCACATGTAAAATAAAATATACAAATACAGAATAATGCGTTGATACTAAGGTCCAGATGATTTTATACACTTTTGAGCGATTCTTGGAAGTGGGTTTATATGTTGTTTCTACTTACATAAAACTTATTTGTATCGAATATTAACTTGATACTAATATTCGTATGGGATTTATAAACGTTAAAGTGATTTTCGGAAGAGGGATTTAAATGGGAGACATGGTCAATTGTGGACCGATGAGTGTTTGAACTCTATTCCGGGGGGACATTTATATGGGGGCTAGATGAAATAAATAACCGATCACAACCAGTTTCAATAGACTTCGTTCTTATATCATAAAAGTCCCACATACCAAATTTCATTGAATTACCTTTAAAATTGCTACCCGTTCTTTGTGCACTAGGTTTGCATGGACAGCCTGTCGTCCAGCCAGACAGACGGAGAGACATCGTTAAATCGATTTAAAAAGAGATTCTGAGTCGATTGGTATACTTCAAGGTGAGTGTTGGATGATTTTTTCTATGCGTTACAAACATCAGCACAAACGCATAATGTCCCAACCACCTATGGTGGTGTGGGTTATAATTATTGAAGTAAATTTGTTTCTATTCTAATAGCAAAGTTTTCTGATTTATTGGTGCTTAATATTTTTACAAACTAATGAAATTTATTTTATATATAATAACATTATATATAATAACATTAAACAATCTCTCCGCAGAACACCGTAATGAAGTGAACATTCATTCAAGTTAGGAGCCAAAAATTATAAATCACATTTCCATGAGTTGTGAGAGCGTGTGCTGTGTCAACGAGAATATTCAAACAGGCGACCTCACTTAATCAGCTAATTATTTTTGTAGTACTTCGAACTGTCAAACTCCATATAAGCACAATTTTTGCTTACACGCTGAAGTGTCAGACTACATGTATTAAAAAAATTAATGAGTTAGCCGTATTGTTGTTTTTGTAGAACTGCTGCCACCGGTTCAATTTCGCCATGGGTTATAGTGTACGAATTTATGAACGGTAGCAAAAACATATGTATAATCTTAGGGAATCCGTCAATATCATTACTATTAAAATATCCCTTGGCATTGCTTGGCACAGGTTTTTTAAAATCCAAGTTGTATTTTTAACAAAAAATATTACTATTTAATAATAAATTAATTAAGAGGAACCTCCGGTTTACCCGGGTTTTCAACTGGAATAAACTCAGTCTTGTCCAAGGTTCTTACATAAAATAACAACACTTTTACTTTAACTATAAATATATTTCCCACAAACTTCTTTTATGTTTAGACAGTGCATTTTCGTGAAACCTACGTGTTGCCTTGCCGGTTCTACACCTCCTATTTACTATCTCCTATTCAATATTTAATCTTGCATGTAATCCGAGATTTTCTTTAGTCCCTATGTTTTCCGAGTAAAAACTTCCAAGAAAATATTCTATCACTTATCCCTGAGCAGTGCTTATCTCCTACCACTTCAACCAGATTGTAAACCTTGTTGAAGCTTTTAATCTTACTGATGTAATCAATTCAACCAACTTTATTTATTTTTTCCCTATCACTGCTCTGTTAGTTCTTTAATTTTTTTTTATCAACCGGCTACTCACCACGTCGACATTTTAACTTTCTGCTGCTTTATGTACGTTTATAAAACTACTATTATTGCAGTTTTCCTGCACTTTGTTCGAACCGACAACGCACAGTGGGGTCAAACGCAAATTTTTTGGTAATAAATCTGAATCTCCTAACCTACTGGTCGGATCAAATTGAAATGTATGGAAGAGTTGTAGAGGAGGACCTAAGCTTTCAGAAAATTCATCCTGTAGTCACCCTGTGATAACACGAGATAAGCTACAGGGTGTCAAAGTTGACTACCTCGAGTATGTAAAAGTTAAAAAAAATCGTAACTTGTACAAATGAAGTCCGATTTTAAAGATTTTTATATTTCTGGAAAGTGCTTGGCAAGATAAAGAAAAAATAAGCTTACTCATCTAAGTTATCTCTTACAGTTAAAAAGATATTTACGCTTGAATTTTGAATTTTTGATTTTTTGGCTCGACTTTCTTTCGTTTTTCGGGAATAAGTCCGGAGATATATGAGATAAAAATTTTTTTAAAATATTCTGTAATTTGCTACATATTTCAAAATAATATGCTGAAAGAATTTTTGGATTATCTCAATTCGTCTAGACGTGAAAAATATTCAAAGTTAGCACTCTGAAATTGGCATGAAAAATGGCTATTTTTTTACAAAAATATAGTACAATTCATTCACTTTTTTCTCAAAGTTCCGTTAATAAAAATTTTTTTCCTTATTAATTTCAAAAGATAAGGCTTCATAAATGGTTAATAAAGAAATTTTGAATTGATTTAAGTTTGCACCCTACATCCAGCATTGGCCGAAAATTGTCAATTTTAAAAAATAGTTTCATTTTTATCGATTAATAAAAAAATGTCACGCGAGCTTTTTTAAATTTGGTACCCATATTTTTTATAGAAATAGATTTAGAATGATTTAACACTAAACTGCTTCCTTCCCGGCCAAAAACGAATGCAGGAGTGGAGATTTTATGTTAAAAGTCAGTTCTTTTAACGACTATTTTTAAAAGCATATTAAAGGCATATTAGCATAATATTTTTAATATTATTTCTTATGTAATGTATAAAACACAAATCAAGCTTTCATTCCTAAAAAAATCAATAAAATAGCTCCAATTATCTATTTTTGGTAATTTTTCAAAAATAAATTTTTTTTAAAAAAATAGCCGAAAATCCAAAAAAATTTAATTTTTTTAATACAACTCCACTAATTTTGCAAATACTTTAAAAATGTTAAAAGAATATAAAAATAGACTTATTTACCAATTCAACGATATATAAAATGTTGATATAGGTCATTTAATAATAGTAATATAATGGCCTGAAAACTACCAAGTCACGTCAAAAGTTACAAAATTCACTATTTTGTTCCGTATTTCCATATGTGTGTATACGTAACACTCAACTGCATTGCTGATTTTTGTTACGAGATAATAATATTTATTAATGAATTTATTTAGTGTTCATAATTTTTTTCTACTGAAAAGGTTTTTAAAATTACCTAAGTACATAAATAAGTATATTTTCCTTCGTTTTTTATTACATTTTTTTAAGTTTTTAAATAATTTACCTAGCTACTTAATTAATGTATTATAACAAAAATGATTTTTTTACAATCACATAGGTACATTTTTTGACGTACCTGTTTAACACTACAGGTCATAAAAATAAACTGAATGAAATTGGGGGTTTTGAGCAAAAATTAAAATTTTTTAATTCATTTTTGCCTGTCACCATTTACCTGATATAAATATTCTTTTTCGATATATAAGTATCCTTATAAATATGCAGATTTATTAGTGAATTTGCCATTATGGAGATTACATTAAAACACTTTTCTATTTGCAAAGTAATCTGGGATAATCTATCTGATATTATAAATCGTCCAGAAAAAATAAGAAAACTCATTGATACAGTAGTATCTTTTGGTTTAACTCTTACTGCAGAAGACAGTTTAAAGCTCGAAAATTTTTATAAATCACACGAAAAAAGGATGCAATCTTCAGATTGGTCAATACCAAAGTTCAAGAAGAAAAATGAAGAGTGGTTGGAGGGAGAAATACCAATTTTCATTAGAAAGCAGAAAAAGGGTCGACCAAAAAAAGTTACGATGAAGTTCAGCTAAGAACAAAGAGGACCAAACAGGAATCTATTCTAAATTCACATACGAATGCCGAAATAAAAGATACATTTAAAGCTTTAGTAACACGTACGCAACCAAAGGAAGTAGAAAAAGTTATAGATGTGTTACCAACAGCTTCTCCCAATCTATTACATCGGATAATCCAAAGCATAGTGACACCGAAATCAACATCGTCCTTTACCTCTGAAGATGCTTTAGCTCTAATATTAAATTTAGGATTATCAAGAAACCAATACGAGATTTTGAGGAAATCTGTTAGCGAAAAAGTATATGATATCTTTCCCAGTAGCAAATCAGTGAGAGAAGCGAAAAGTAATATTTTACAGCCTATGGAGCACCCGGTTAATGCTTCTGTTAAAAGTGCTAGAGTTAATATATTGCAATTCTTGAAAATACTGCCTCTAGAATTATATCTACCTTCAGCAATGATAACATTGAAAAATTCAAAGACTCTGAACTTATTTTAATATTCAAATGGGGCTGCGATGGAACATCAGGATTTTCGGAATACAAACAACTGGATGGAAGTAATTCTGGAAATAATTATTCCTCGCTGTTTATAGCGTCTCTGGTACCACTTCGAATGCGCTTAAATAAGCCTTCCTCACCGACAAGAAATGACTCGCTTTTTGATGATATATGGATAAATTTAACTCCAGGTTCCAAATTTTTGTGCCGTCCAATCCTTTTTGATTACAAAAAAGAAACCACGGTTACAATAAACAGCATTGTCAACCAATTGGAAGAAGAAATTAAAGCATTGCCCCCAATATATGTAAAAGTATCAAACAGAACTATTAAAGTTACATTTCAACAACAATTAACGATGATTGATGGAAAAGTTGCAAACGCTATATGTGGAAAAATAAGTTCACAATTTCAGGATAATTCTGAAGTCCTTCTTAATAAAAATTCTTTAAAATTTGGAATGTCACCACTCCACGCAAGGATAAGATTTTTGGAGTTCTGCTTACATCTTGCATATGATATATTCCCGGGCAGGAAAATGCTACAGTAAAAAACAATTTGGAATTTCACGAATTACGAAAAGAGGAGAAGAAAAGAATTCAAAGAACAACTCGGATTAATAATTGATAAACCCCTACATGGCTATGGAAGCTCAAATGATGGAAATACAGCAAGACGTTTCTTTGAAAATCCGGAACTCACATCTTCAATCACAGGCATTGACTTAAATATTTTGAAGCGTTTTAAGATTATATTGACAGCCATTAATAGCAAAAAACAAATTAATGCGGACAAATTTAAAATTTTTGCTTACGAAACTAAAGAACTACTTAACATTACATACCCCTGGAAATCAATGACTCCAACAATTCACAAAGTATTGGCTCATGGTAAAGAGCTAACAGAGGAAGCACAGGAAGCCCGAAATAAAGATGTTAAACATTTCTGACTCTTCAATACCCGAAAATGTTCGAAAATAGCGCAAAATATGGACTTAATGGAATATTTATTAATATCATCAGATCCAGTTATATATTCTATAAGAACACGATGGCTACCAAAAATCACTCTTGAAATAGAAAAAGAGGATTCCGAAGCTAAGGAAGTTAAAAATTTGCTAACGTTCGATGTTTCTGATTATTTTCAAGAAAATCTCTAATAATATCTTCGATAATATATTCTTAATAAAATAAATATACGGGATATATGTATAATAAGTATGTAAATATGTAGAACAAATTAAATAAACATTACTCAAATAAAGAATTTACTACTTTATAATAACAAATATATACCTACATAATACATTAGAAAACTCAAATGTTACGTATAAACACATATGGAAATACGGAACAAAATAGTGAATTTTGCAACTTTTGACGTGACTTGGTAGTTTTGAGGCCATTATATTACTATTATTAAATGACCTATATCGACATTTTATATATCGTTGAATTAGTAAATAAGTCTATTTTTATATTCTTTTAACATTTTTAAAGTATTTGCAAAATTAGTGGAGTTGTATTAAAAAAATTAAATTTTTTTGGATTTTCAGCTATTTTTAAAAAAAAAAAATTTATTTTTGAAAAATTACCAAAAACAGATTATTGGAGCTATTTTATTGATTTTTTTAGGAATGAAAGCTTGATTTGTGTTTTATACATTACATAAGAAATAATATTAAAAATATTATGCTAATATGCTTTTAATATGCTTTTAAAAATAGTCATTAAAAAAACTGACTTTTAACATAAAATCTCCACTCCTGCATTCGTTTTTGGCCGGGCGGGAAGCAGTTTAGTGTTAAATCATTCTAAATCTATTTCTATAAAAAATATGGGTACCAAATTTAAAAAAGCTCGCGTGACATTTTTTTTTATTAATCGATAAAAATGAAACTATTTTTTAAAATTGACAATTTTCGGCCAATGCTGGATGTAGGGTGCAAACTTAAATCAATTCAAAATTTCTTTATTAACCATTTATGAAGCCTTATCTTTTGAAATTAATAAGGAAAACATTTTTTTATTAACGGAACTTTGAGAAAAAAGTGAATGAATTGTACTATATTTTTGTAAAAAAATAGCCATTTTTCATGCCAATTTCAGAGTGCTGACTTTGAATATTTTTCACGTCTAGACGAATTGAGATAATCCAAAAATTCTTTCAGCATATTATTTTGAAATATGTAGCAAATTACAGAATATTTTAAAAAAATTTTTATCTCATATATCTCCGGACTTATCCCCGAAAAACGAAAGAAAGTCGAGCCAAAAAATCAAAAATTCAAAATTCAAGCGTAAATATCTTTTTAACTGTAAGAGATAACTTAGATGAGTAAGCTTATTTTTTCTTTATCTTGCCAAGCACTTTCCAGAAATATAAAAATCTTTAAAATCGGACTTCATTTGTACAAGTTACGATTTTTTTTAACTTTTACATACTCGAGGTAGTCAACTTTGACACCCTGTAGCTTATCTCGTGTTATCACAGGGTGACTACAAGATGATTTTTCTGAAAGCTTAGGTCCTCCTCTACAACTCTTCCATACATTTCAATTTGATCCGACCAGTAGTTTAGGAGATTCAGATTTATTACCAAAAAATTTGCGTTTGACCCCACTGTGCAACGGTTGTTTTATCGAACCTTCTTTTCTTTTGTCTCCTTTATTTTCGCTGCTGTAACAGTTTTGTTGATCTGTGTGAGTGTCTGTGTATGTGGCTTCTTGTTTGTTTATTTTGTCTCCTTCTTGCTTGCTGTATTTATATCTTTCCTCTGCTTCTCTGCTCGCTTCTATCTTACACTCTTGTGTATTTCTCCCTGCTGCTTTTCCTCTCTACTGTTGTGTTCTCGCTTCTACCTCTGTGATTCGTCAGTTCTGCTACTCGCCTGCTCAGCTGTAACGATGTAAGCATTGACGTCATCACTCGGCTTTTCTCCCTGCTGCTTTCTACTGCTACTTCTGCCTGCTTCGTTTTCTCATAATTAACTCCTAAATGGCTAGCATGGCCATTTAAGGCCAAACTCTCCACCTGCCCCTGACCTGAATGCTTTGCCTCCTGTGTACCCGATCGACCTCCTGAACACCTGAAATTGAAAGAGTTACATAAGCGAATGTAATTCGCCCCCAAATCTAGATGGATGTAATCCATCTCCCGACCAGTAAAACGCCAATGTATCATTTATTTTATTCTTGTGTTTACATTTCAAATAGTTATTCTTTAATAATTATGTGGGTCAAAATTCCAAGAATTTTGATATATATATAAATATTTATGTGTAGCTGGAGTACGGACGGCGCTGCAGAGGGGCAAATTTGACTACCACGAGAGTGAAAAACATGTCGGAGCTTGTAAATTTTACAAATGTGAACCGATTTTAAATATTCTTATATTTTTAAACGATATGTGATAATGCAGTCTTGCGCAGACGAGTTTAAAAATGTAAAAATATATAAAAATATTCATATTTGTAAAAGTTACAAGCTCCGATGCCTCGGGTATGACAAACATTTTAAACAGTCCTGATTCGTTATATCTAAACCGATTTGAGATTTTTATACGAGTGGATTCTTTTGGTTGAGATCTATAGAACACATTAATTAAACATTTGAACTACAAGAGATAACCTATCTCTTGTAGTTCAAAGATTACAATTTGTTTCTTCTGGACGTACCTTGGTCAAGTTTTACCTATAGCGGCTCCAAATTACACCTGATTTTTTAATATATGTATTATATTTTATTAAAAACAAATAAAAAAATTGTTTAAAGAAATAATTTTGAAAAAATCTTAACGGAATCATGTTATATGCATTTGAATTTAAACTTAAAAAAAAAATAAAAAAAAGTGTGTAAAGAAATAATTTTGAAAAAATCTTAACGCAATCATGTTATATGCATTTGAATTTAAACTTTAAAAAAAAACGTCGATTTTTCCCTTTTTTGCAAAGAAAGTAGTTACATTATTTTTCAGTTATATGCCAAATTTTTTAAGTAACATATAAGCTATATTTTCTCTCAAAGATAATATTAAATAGTGTGAACGAAAAAATATATAAAAATTTGTTCCCGCGAGGACCAGGCTCTCCAGAACTAGGCCAATTTTTTCATAAATTTTTAATTTTCGCTTTATAATATATATCGCGAATAATTCTGCAAAATTCTCATTCTTTACACTTGATAAAAAGGTTTGTCCGAAGTGTTTTTTGTCATTGTTGAAATGCTATAAAATGACCAGTTTTTGAACTATGGAAAAACTAATGACACCCAATTAAATATGATTACAAAATAATAAAAATTAATGTTGAGTTTTGATTCACTTTGGAATAATTTACGATTTTGTCTCATAATCCATTTGATAAATATATTGAATCATTGTGGAACCCACAAACTGTAACAATCAAAACTGATTACCACTAGCCCACTTTATCCCCATTACGAACACTATCAGATTACTAAGCCCTTTGCCAGTAACTTCTTCCTTTAGTTCGTATACTGTGTGGTACCAAAATCACATCAGCCTTCTGCGGTGAAGCCAAACACAATGACAGAGTGCATGCTCCACAGTATTTAGGTCCTCTACATCATCACACATCCTACATAAATCCTATACGTTCCTTTCCTTAATACCTTTCATCAGACTGAACATCTATAAGTGGGAATAAGTCTCACAACCAATGCGTAAATCCAATATAAATAGAATTATTCCCTATAGAGTTCCTTTAAGTGCAGTACGCACTAACCCCTTTCTAAATATAAGAGCCTCAATCTTATATTACATGGTAAACAAAACTAATTCAGTCTTCTCCGGGTTGATTCCCAGTCCCTTACTTTTTTGCCGAAAGATGTAGGCCAGATTATATGACCGCACTCATTGTAGATAAAAATTTACTAGAGACAAGAATTACTACGACTTTCCGTCCCATAGCATCGGAGTGTCTCAATATGACTTTTACAGCTAGAACCTACGATAATGGTTAGAGAACTCCCTTGCCCCTCGTCAAAAGCTTCCTGACACAAGTATCCCCTATGCTTGAGTTGATAACTCTACTATTTAGCATCAGAGTTATCCACTCAATTAGGGTGTCAATTATATTGAGTAAAGCCAGCGACTCACTAATTGCATCTATCCTAATGTTATTAAATGTCCCTTCTATACCGAGAAAAGCTGGCATGCTGCAAACCATACATAACTCACTATGTCGCTCAGAGCACTCTCAAAAGACTTACCATTAAGACAGGCATGTAGAAAGTTTACGGAAAAAATTCACAGAACAAAACCATAATGACAATAGTTTAGCTAAAGGTAAAAATTAAGCAAGCCTGGGATGAAATTGACAGCGATTTTCTTCAAAAATTATTCGAATCAATGCCAGACCGAATTTTTAAAATTATCAAAAACAAATTAATTGAATTGGTTTGATTGCGTATATAGGAAAATGCCATCAAAATGGCATTAAGCTACTAGCTACAATGAAAAAAATTTATGTACATTTTAATTTAAAAAATTAATTCGCAGAACCCTAATTATTTTTTTGCAACATTTGTGGTAAGTTGATTAAAAAAATTGATGTACGTTTATAGGAATATACACCAGTGTATATTTAGGTATAATAAATGTGACTTATTTGCAAAAATTGCTTTGGGAACTAAATGCAAAAATATAAAATTTTAAGTTTGAATAAAGAAAATATAACAAAAAAACGTTAGCAAAATTTTAATATTCCTCCACTGAAATTGCGTTTCAACTCACGAATTTCGTTCGACCTCAAATTATACCAATAGCAAGAACATTTATCGGGACCGTCCAAATTGAATTTATTTTAATCAGAAAAGATTTATTCCACTCATTTGCCCATTTCATGTATTTGCGCACAAATATATATATATATATATATATATATATATATATATATATATATATAATCTAAAGTCTCTAAATATATATATATATATATATATATTTTTTTTTTTTTGTAAAAATATCCCATTTAATACTTTAATTTTTTAATTTTTTTTCATGTATATATTAAACGTTACCCTGGTAATATATATTAAGATATAATTGTTTTTATATACTTTTTAAAGAATACTGCTTTATTTTTGAATATGACAGGGTTGCCATTTGGACTTTCAATGCTACATTTAACATTTCAAAGGTTAAAATGAATTGAAATTTTATAAAACTTCTAAATGTTTTTTGACACTTTTGGCAGTATTTTTATATATATAAAATCTAGTCTCTATATTACAAATCTATAGAAATTTTCTCTCCATTTAAATTGAACTTTTTGCTTAAAATTATTCCATTATTTCGTGATATTCAAACACATATATTTTTAATTAATACTGCAACATATTTGTATATGGACAGTGTTGCCATTTCAGAAATTTTAGTGATAGGTTTAACATTTGAAAAGGTTAAAATTGATTGAAATTTCCTAAAAATATGCTTAATGCTTTTGACACTTTTTACAGTATTTTTATAATTCACTATTTTTACTTTAATTCCCAACATTACAAATAATTCTGAAGAAAAATTGTTTATAAGTTATCATTTGAACTCAATTTTACAATATACAAGGTTAACGAAAATATTAATTTTCTTTACTAATTTGTTTGTTTGCTGCTGTAAAACAATTTAGCATAATATTTCCGAAGATGCATTTTTCCTATTATATATACTGGAAGCACTGTTAATGAAAAATTTGTTTTATTTTAACTTTAATAATAAAAAATTGTTTGATGTTTATAGGCATAGTTAATTTTAAAATATTGATTTTTATTTATTTCTTTAAAGAAATTGTATTGTATAAGATTAAGAAAAAATAAGTTTTAAGAATTTTTTAAATATTAAATTAAATTTAATTAAAATTTAATTAAATATTAATGATGATGACATTTAAATATCCTATATATTTGAAATACATATTTTTGAGTATAATTACAAATATATTTACCTATACCATATCTATGTAAAAAATAAAAAGTTTAAATAATTTGCATTTTCATATAAAAGTGAAATAAAATTAAGATTTTGTAAATCCTTATATCCTTATGGGCATTTCTTCAAACTCGTTTACTTTTGGGGTTCAAAAAAATTTGAAATTTTTTTTAACGGCACATCAACGCTATTTAGTTCAAATATTAGCTGGCTTTAATGAAACACAAATCTATTTTCAACACCATTTAAAAAATTATCACACGTATATAATTCACATTAATATGTCTAAAATACAAATTAAAAGTGATCCGATATTGTTGATGTCACCGAAGATAATCGCGGTCATAATGATTTTTGAACATTTCATTAAACAAATTTTAATTAACAAAGTATGTATAGATTTTCTCGTTTTTAATTTTATAAAATTTTTTGATGTATTTTTGATATTTGACGATCATAAAACGTTTTTAAGATGATATTAATAGGTAAGAAATGGCTGTTTTATGCAATTTTTTTGTTCAAACCCATTTTTTTCTTAACTAAAATAACATTAACATAATTTCATAATGGTTATGTGAAGTAAGCAAAATTTTAGATCAATTTGAAAGAGTTATAACGTTTTTGCAATTTAATATTTTATCACGCCATAACGATTTTAAAATATAATTTGAAAATCTTTTTTGATCACGCGATACTTTAGCTTCATTGAAATTACGCAGTGAGTGTGCCTCGCGAAAAAGGCAACTTTTAGAGCCATTCACCTTTTTTCTCCCCAAGGCAAATTTTTATCGTGATAAAAATTGTACGTTGTCTTGATAAAAATTTCTCTAGTATAGACTCGTCGTTATAATACTGCCGTTATCAACCAAACTTATCAACAAAGCTCATACAAAAAAAAAAAAAAAATATTGTAATGCTTCATATAAATGTTTATGTGTATTACAGCCCGTCTAGACGTAACATAATATGTAAGATCTTTGTGTCAGAGAGTGTCAAATTCGCTCTCTGAGAGAATTATTTCACGTGTAGATTCAAATATTAGTGTTATAAGATGTATTATGAGACTGTTGTGATGAGATTTCTCTACACAGCCATCTTATAAGATGAACTGTCAAAAAAATACACATACACGAAAGTTTGCTTGTGTGTGTGCATGTGTATTTTGGAAATTATTGAAAAACAATGTTATTTTGTAAAATTTTTTCATTTTAGTGTTTGTTTTACTTGTTAAGAATCATTTTTATAAAAATTGTGTTAAAAAAGTGCGAATTGCTTAAATAAAAACGACATGTTTACTCTGTAACTGATTGAAAATAATAATATCTTATAGGATTTATTAGAATACGTGTACCCCTTATTTAAGATTTAACATAATATAAACAAAATGTTTACTCTCCTCTGCCGGCGTTATCTCACATATTATATCAGCGTTAATCCCAGTTGTAGACCTGGGGTTACAATCGACAACCACTGCTTGCTTATACAAAAAAATACTACTAAATTTATATACATATGTTTGTATGGAGATATATGCTTATACAAAAAACAACAACGCTGAGTCATTGCTATGCTTCTTTTTCCAAGTAAAAAACGTCCATAAATACATAAAAAATTGTTGTATGTTTCAGCGATGGAAAATGAAAATATTTTTAGGTATCAAAATAAATTAGAAATAGTACTTTTTTCATCCTCAGGATGCTAAAATTAAAACTTATGATAGTTATTTATTTTTTATTTAGTGCAAAACTCAAAATATGTAATTTGGATATCAAAAATGCGAGAATAAATATGATAACAAATCATTGAATGGTTTCATTCAGGTTGAATATTATAGTAAAATATGAAGATAACGGGTACTTCAGCTTTAGTGTTGTTAAAATAGTAAATACATTAACTGATATACTTGAAATTTGGAAGACATTCCTTTCACTGAAATTTGATTTACAGAACATAGAAACTTGTAATTTGTAGTAAGGACTAGATATTTTAGAGTGATTCCCGATTAAATTAAACGGGAATCATTCTACAGCACAAACGTTTCTATAATGTATATAGTGTTTATCACAATTTCATAATTACATTTGAACACCAAGTGTTAATGTGAATCGAAGGTCTTTTTAAAAAAAAAAAAAACATAAAATAATATTATAGTTTTCTATTCGAAAATTAAATATCTCCAAAATATATTTTTATTTAAAAAGTTTACTTTTGAATCGAATTGTAGAATAACCAACTAATTATTTAATAGTATCAAATGATTCGAGTACTTCGGTACTTTTGAATGTGAAATAGTATCAAAAAAAGTACGACCGTATTAACTTTTCTATTCCTGGTGTATATATATATACAATCAACAACTACTACTTGTTTATAAAAAAACACAATACTGAAAGCCAATGCTTTTTATACAAGTTTGTGTGGGTATATTTTTAATAATTTTTTTAGATTTTTGCCCATAACTCGATTGATTATGGACCGATATGATTAATTCGAAAAACAGAAATTTTAGAAAAAAATTTACAACAGATTTGTGCAAAAACGAATTCTAAAGCTTATATAGAAGTTTCACAAAGTCCAAAATGCGTTTTGACCGATATCCCAGTTACAAATTAACCAAATATTCATTTCTTTCGCAAAAGCATTCCAAAAAAGATTCCGATTTTTTTGTGCATAAACGAAGTCGCTAGCTTATATAGGAACTTAGAAAAGTCGAAAACAGATAACTTTTTAGAGGCCTTTTCGGTTCTTTTTGGCGATATCTCCGCCATGAATGGGCCAATTTTGTTAATTTTTACTAGTGTCAATGTTCTCTATAATTTGATGTATAAAATATATATCCGATAACTGGAGCTTTCCAAAAAGTGATTTGAACAAACAAACGAACAGACTTACATCGACTTCCCTATCAATAAGCATCCAGAAAATATACAATTTTTGGGTCTCATATGAATATTGTAGAAATTACAAATAGAAAGACACAATTATATATACTCTTTACACCTGTGGTGTAGGGTATGATAACGCAGCATTCATTAAAAGGTATACAAAAACAATGGGGAAAAATGGGATATTTTCAGCAAAAAGTTCAATTTAGTTGGAGGGAAAATTTATAATATATTAATAGTAAGAGGTCAAAGTCAAAATATCATATTTTTGTTGAAATTTTTTATTAATTATTAATGATAATAATATTGAAAATGGTTAATAATTATCTAAATAACAAATCCTGACATTTTAAGGTAATTTATTATTAAATAGCAATATTTTTTTTTTGTCAAAAATAGAACTTTTTTCCAAAACTTGAATTTTCAAAACCTAGCGCCAATCAATGCTAAGGGGCATTTTAACAGTAATGATATGGATGGACTCCCTAAGAACTTTTCTACGTACGTTTTTGCGACCGTTCATAAATTTGTACACTATAATCCATGGCGAAATGTAACAGGTGGCAGCAGTTCTACAAAAATAATATAGCCGTTTTATTGTTTTTGTAGAATTGCCGCCAGTGTACAATGTTAAGTTTGGAAGGGGGGCACAACAAACCCCTCAGGGGGAATCAAAGTTAGGTACCTCTGGCATAAAAATTTTTTCAAATATTTTTATATATTGTTGTAGGACCTGATAAGACCTATAAAAAACATGCTTACATGTCCTATTTATCTCTTATAGTTTTCGAGTTATTTGCGTTTGAATTTTTAAGCACCATAATTTTGCATGTTCTTGGTCCAGTTTTTTTTTCGTATATATCCTAGTATTTCCGACCGATTTTATTAGATTTTTTCTTACCTAGTTAGAGAACAAAATTATCTATTGCATAAAAAATTCGATATCTTTACCGAGTCCAAAAATAAACGATTTTGAATTTTAAAATTGCAAAAAAGACGATGTTTTTGTTTTTTTTGCCGAAAAAGTACCTACACTCTTTTCTATCTAAAATAAAATTTTCTTTAGCAACATATAATAATTTTGCACTTTTCTGAAAGGTAAATTCACAGAGATAACTTTAATATAAAAAACAAGCCCAATAACTCAATTGGTCATTGTACAGACCCTCCCGAATTCGACCCATTTTATATGAAAGTTCTGATTTTAGACCATAGTTTTTCAAATCCCAAAGCATGAATCGACAAGCGGAATATATTTTAAGAATCTTCAATATGTTGTTAAAAGTTTTAAATCAAAATCTACGGGACTACGGAAAAATGTGGATTCTATAACCAAAAATGTAAAAAATCCCATTTTTGGGATTTTTGATTAGTTTCTTTGGGAATTCAGGAAAACCCTACCCCTGATTGCAATCTGGTTAACGCGCTTTTATTTATATTAATAAGATCCATATTTCTTGCAAATTTCATTAAGATATCTTTATATACAAATATGTTATTATAATTAAAAAAATTTACCTTTTGTTTGGTTTATTTCTAAATAGATTGAAGTCAATATCATGCCTCATTTCAGAAATATGCGCCTTTAAACTTTTATATTTCCAATTTATTATATATATGACTATATTTTTACAAACTTGCAACTTTTACCTTTAGTTTTGCGTGAATAATTACTTAGAAAATTATGAATATTTCTGTATACTTTTAATAATATCTATACACAAAATATTATTGTAAAAATAATTAATAAATATTTTTTATTTTTAATAGGGTTGCCACATTTCCCAAATTTAAGTAAATCTTTATCCTTTTCTAAGCATTCATATATTTCTATTATTTGTTTATAAATATATCTTAATGATATTTGCGGCAATTGTGGATCTTATTAATATAAATAAAAGCGCGTTATCCAAATTTCAATCAGGGGTAGGGTTTTCCTGAATTCATAAAAAAACTAATGAAAATTCCCAAAAATGGGATTTTTAAATTTTTGGCTATAAAATCCACATTTTCCGAAGTCCCGTAGATTTTGATTTAAAACTTTTAACAACATATTGAAGATTCTTAAAAAATATTCCGCTTGTCGATTCGTGCTTTGGGATTTGAGAAAATATGGTCGAATTCAAAACTTTCATATAAAATGGGTCGAATTCGGGAGGGTATGTACCATGACCAATTAAGTTATTGGGCTTGTTTTTTATCTTAAAGCCTTCTCTGTGAAATTACCTTTCAGAAAAGTGCAAAATTATTATATGCTGCTAAAGAAAATTTTATTTTAGATACTTTTTCGGCTAAAAAAGTCGTCTTTTTGCAATCGATTTTTTTTTATTCAATAGATAATTTTGTTCTTTAACTAGTTAAGAAAAAAACTAATAAAATTGGTCGGAAATACTAATATATATATGAAAAAACTGGACCAAGAACATGCAAAATTATGGTGCTTAAAAATTTAAACGCAAATAACTCGAAAACTATAAGAGATAAATAGGACACGTGATAGGTCTTATCTACAATAATATATAAAAATATTTGAAATCGGAAGAGAAACAAAAATTTGGCAAGCGATTAAAAATTTTTTATGTCAGAGGTACCTAAATTTAGCCCCCTTAGCTCCGCCCCTGAGGGGTTTGTTGTGCCCCCCTTCCAAACTTAATATTGTACACTCCTCATGAAAATCCAACCAGCCGATCGGAAGTTACAGATTTATTTCCAAAAAATATCGATTCTGCCCCACTGTGCACTGTAATAATTACTATAATTTTAAATTGAATTAATAATTCACTATAACTTTAAATTAAATATGAAATATTTAAAGGCAAAAATCATGAATCTTTTTAAGTAATTGAATAAACATATTTCTAAATATATTGCTTAAATTGCTCTAAACAATACAAAAACTTAGGCTAACATGCTCAGAATAATTTCTGTGCACCAGATTGTGCAATACTTTATAATTTATTGATCATTTATGTTCAATATTTAGAAAGCATTAAGGTGATCATTTATTATATAAATGTATACAGTTTATAAGATAATTTACTTTTATTTTTATTATAGTGATCTCGTGATATGTTTTAGTTCACTTTTGTCCAAAAATATTTCCATATTTTAATTTCATAACAATATCGGTGAAAAAATTTAAGAAATTCTATATAAATTCTATAAACTTTTATAATCAATTAGTCAAATATACAATTATTTAGAAATAACTACTTTTTTCCATTTAATAGTCAAATATATTGGAAATTTAAAATATATTTATTAGTTTCTGAATTATTGCATTTTGAAAATTACCAAAAGGATTTCGGACCACCCTTTAGTGTAGAAAGTAAAATTAAACTTTTCCATCACGTCACAATTTTACCCCATTGACGACCAAAGAAAATATGCTTCTCTATGAGTTTTTGGATTATATAATTTTCTAGGTTATATGTAGAACGAATTATTCACTCATTTTGTATAGGTAAAACTTTATTTAAATCTGAAAAGCTGTTTGGGAACTGCAGATTTATTTTCATTTCAGCCACACACTCCAGCCAACAATACTCTGTGAGCTTAACTTCTTCTCTATCGATATTCCTGGTTTTATCAAAAAAGATCCAGACTTATTACCATTTATTTTGCCAATGGGCCCACTGTGTATTGTACTATTGTGGACGTGAAAAAGCCATAACTAAATAAATAATTTGTTCCCATAGCCAATGTTCGAAGGTGTATTTGTGGCGAAATACACAAAAAAATTCAATTCTTCGTGATGTTTTCAAATTTGAAGTAGCGTAGTTTTTGTTACATAAAAGACATTGACTTCAATCTTTTTGGATACAACTAAGAATTATCGGCTAGGCAACATAATTTTGTTGAAACAAATCGAATTCATGTATTTCGGGATTTTGGAATTAAACTAAAATGTTTGTAAAAAATTATTTTTGGATGAACTGTAATGAAATTTTCAATGACTGTAGACTTTATCGTTTAAAATGAAAAAGTTTAAGATTTTTGTAAAAGGAATTCCCAAAAACGCCAAAAATTTCAAAAATGAGATTTTTCAGATTTTCGCCTATAAAGTCCAAACTTTCTCGATGTCATGATTGAAAACTCTTATTATAGATTCCCAAACTGCATTCTGTTTGCAGATTCATGATTTGGGATTTTAGAACATATAGACTAGTCAAATATTTCTTATAAAATAGGTCAAATTCGGGCGAGTGTGTACTTAGACTCCTTGGATTATTAGACTTGTTTTTTATTTTAAAATCATCTTTATGAAAATACCTTTTAGAAAAGTATAGAATTATTATACATTGTTAAACAAAAGTACATTTTAGAGAAAAAGAGACACTTTTTCGGTCAAAGAAAAAAAAAACATTTTTCAAATTTAAAATCGTTTATTTCTGGACTAGACTTAAAATTTTCTAATTCAATAGATAATTTTGTTCTTCAATTAGTTAAAAAAAAAACTAATACAATTGGTCGGAAATACTGGGATATATGTATATTAAATGAACTGAACCAAGAATTTACCAAAACTGTAAAAGATAAATAGCACAAGTAAGCATGTTCTTCATAGGCCTAATCGAGGGTTTTAAAAAGACGTAAAAGTATTTGAAATCGGATAAAAACAAAAATTGGCAAACGTTTAAAAATTTTCTATGTCAGAGGTACCCTACTTTGAACACCATAGCTCCGATCCTGAGAGATATGTGGGTTCCCCTTCCCAACTTAAAATTGTGCACTTCACTGTTACGTCTACGTAAAATTTTATGTAGATCAATCAGCCAATTAGAAGTTACAGATTTATTTCAAAAAATGTTCGATTCTGTCCACTGGAATAAAGTAATTAAATAAAATAAAAACAATGCACAGGGGGACCGCTTGCAAAATAAATGGTAATAGGTCAGGGTCTTTTAAACAGCTGAACCAATTTGGATGAAGCTAGAAACGTCGATAGCGGAGGGGTTAAACTTTCAGAATATTGTTGGCTAGAGTGTGTAGATGGAACACGGAAGGTGCTATTGTGGGCAAAATTTGACCACCCCGACAGTAAAAAATATGTCGGAACAAATATGAATCAATTTTAAATATTTTTACATTTCTGAGTTCTTCTAAACAAGGCAAAGAAAATCCATACTTACTATACTAAATTATTTCTTATGGTTGAAAAGATATTCGACCTCAAAAATTAAATTTATCATTATTGGCCTTGACTTTTTTTTAAAATAAAATTTATATTTTTTTTTTTAATATGGTGAAATTCTCTATAACTTTCTGAACTATGCTAAAGAAAAAATTTTGTAATTATCTAAATTCAATAATTAAAAAACTTTGGAGGAAAAGTTCAACTTTTTTACCCTGTAAAAAAATTATTGTTGATTTCGGTACTTCTGCGAATTAAATTATCTCGATATGTTTTTAAGGGTTTCGCAAAAAATTGCGACAGCCTACCAGTAAATTTCTTCACTCGAGGCAATTTTCTGAAAAAATCCATATTATCAATAAAAAAATTTTGACCTTTAAATATATATAGTAAAATTATACATATATTTTTTTGATTTTTACGTTTATCAATTCTTCATTAACCATTTTATAACATGTGCAAAAATTATTTTGGTACCTATAAGCATTTCGAAAATATTGAGACTCAAATTTATGAAAAATGTTCCTGTAAAAAAATTTGTTTTATTTTAAGGAAATGAATAGTAATTTTAAAAAAGTTAAATAGTTTATACATTATTTTAAAGAAAGCACAATTTCTTTGAAAATTACGCTTGACGCTTCTACTAAATATATTTCAAATAAGCAAAACCTTGCAAATTGTCAAATCTTTATGTTTTCTCATGTTGTTTTTGAAACGTTTTTACATCACACAATAGTACACTCATTACCTAAAATAGTTTAAATTTATTTATTCGGTACATTTCAAATAGAAAGAAAGATATAGTCGGTCAAGGCCGACCATATAATACCATTGTACATGCCCATCAAAATTCGTGGTGGAGTCTTATATTTACTTTTACTAAGTGTAAAATAAAATATACGAATACAAAATATTACGTAAATACTAATATTTATATGAATTTATGCACTTTCCTGGAAGTGGGGTTATATGGGAGCTATGGTAAATTATGGAGCGATCCTCATAAAATTTGTCACTATGATTTCTATTTATATAAAACTTATTTGTGTCGAATATAAACCTGATAATAACATGTGTATGTGATTTATGCACGTTAAAGTAATTTTCGGAAGAGGGTTTTATATGGGAGCAATGGTCAATAGAAGGTCAATGTATACACATGTACAAAGTTTCATCATTGTACCCTAGTTTCCCTCTATTTTTTTACCAATTTTAATATATGTAGGCTCAGTTTTCTGCGAGTCTTTTCAATTTTTTAACTTAGAAAAAAGTCCGATCATAGCTCTGTAAAGTTATGTTTTTTAAAACCGAATGATAGAAGTAGGTCCAGTAACGGTTGAAAAAAACTTGTGAGTTTATTTTGATCATCAAATATTTTATTGTCAAAGAATCGGTAATGAACGCAGTGAGTTAAACAAAAAACACACATCAGAAGATAAATTTAAGTAAATTTTATATTATACTAGATTTTCCCCCTCTAATGCAATAATTAATATTTACTCCCACTGTATTTATCCGCCATATCCGAAACTTGATAAGAAAATTATTTCTACAATTTTCACTGAACAACATTCACTGAATTGCTCTTTTAAATATGCAAAAATTAAAATTTGCTTTGTATGGGGTCTACCCCTTCCCCGAGCCCTATCCGTCCTATTTTTATTTCATCAATGCAATATGATAATGAAGAAGTTCCTACAAAATTTGAGTGCTCTCGCTATAATAGTTCATTATATATGCCATTAAGAGTATTTGCTTTGTCTGGGGGTAACATTTTCCCTGGTCCTACCCGTCCCATTTCATCTTAAATTATGGACATTGATGAGAAAGTTATTTGTACAAAATGTTAATACTTATGCTGTAGTTCTGAAGTTATGAGATAATTAATATTTTCTTTGTATGGGAGGTACCACTCCCCCTGCTCCTATCGAAAAATAAAATAGCCTATTTTTATTCTGGGTCTAACATGATGATACTGCGAAAATTTGCAGAAAATCGATTTAGCGGTTTAGCTGTCTATAGGGTACAAACAAACAGAATCTAGAAATAGTTTTGAAAACTTTCAACACTGCCTCCATCATAAATGAAATTAATTGCACCTCGATTTTAAATACATGTAATATTGTTGCTGGTTGGCTTTGAAACAAACTATACTTAATGAAATGTTGTTGTATTTTTCCCAAAATTGTTTATTTTGTTTCGATTTAAAATAAATAAAAACTTAAGTTTTGGCCCTTCTTTTAAAATAAGCTTTCTCAAAAACGGACGCTAACTTTTAACTACTCGTATTAAATTAAGCGTCCTCATTTTTGGTTCACTCAAAATATGTCCAGCTTATTGAAAAATGCATTCAAATTTACGCACTTTGTTATTTTTACAAAGATTTAAATATTTTAATTTAAAACAAAATTTTAATTTCAATTATTTTTAGAAAACTTCATTTCCAAATATAGTAAGTAAAAATTAAATCAAAATTAAAATGAACTTCCTAATGCCTTGATATTTTTAAACAATACGAACATTATAATACATCTCTCCTGTTTTCAAATATGTTGCATTTGCAAAAGCACAATTGCTTAGAAAAACACACTTGTTGAAAAATATTTATTTAGTTCGTGATACGTACATACATTTCATACGATTATTCACAAATATTACATTTAAAAAAGATTATTTTGATGTAATTGGTTTCTAAATTAAAGTATGAAGTGTACATTATATTTGATATGTTTTTTATACTCTGTTTTAGGTATATGAACTTCTCAGATATGTAGTAGTCTGTGTTTTTAAAGTCACGTAGGGTCACACGAAAATCGTTCTGTGAATAAGTAGTAAAATCATATTCTTATATATGTAATATCTTTTTAGGAATTTTTTATCGGTCTTTCCTGTAATTCATGATATAAGGAAAATCATTTAAGGAACAAAACAGACAAAGGCTTTTTCATACAGAAATATTTTTCATAGATATAATTATTGAATTGTACATAACGTTCAATTTGCGAAAATCTTAGTTTATTTTGTAGATTTCATTGTGAAAGCTTAATAAAAATAATTATACAATAACAGTCTTATTTATAATCGTTTTAACAATTTATAAAAGGTTTTATTGAAGGTTAATAAGAAATTTTGAAAAATAACTTTTTTGTTTTATAAGCATTAATAAAACTGTATAAAATTTCAAAATTTTATTGTTGGGGAGAACCTACTTTAACTATTTGAAAAAACAAATTTTTAGATA
The DNA here is from genome assembly GCA_932274085.1 of Protocalliphora azurea. Lineage (NCBI taxonomy): Eukaryota > Metazoa > Arthropoda > Insecta > Diptera > Calliphoridae > Protocalliphora > Protocalliphora azurea. The sequence goes on from OW026520.1 coordinate 74,314,272, forward strand.
AATATTAATCTTTTCTGCACTTTGAATGCCTTTTTAACGTTGTTTTACAAAGATTTAAACATATTACTTTATATTTACGAGTTATTGCACAGTTCTAGATGGAGAAATATAACTTCAGAAAAAATCTTTTACACAGACTCATGATAGTTATTAGTATAAAGTTTCTTTCGTTTTTTGCATAAAATACATATGATATTAAGAATGATATATTGCAAATTTAAAATGTGTGGTATATCTGCATTCACATCCCAAATTTGCTAAAATTTTGGTGAAAAAACAGTATGTTTTTGCTAACAAGCCGTTAACGTTCGTTTAGATTTCTTAGAATAAGACTATATGCCATTGCACTTTGTTTGTTGCTAAAGCAAAAAAAATCCATATTTTTTACACTAGCCATCAAAAAAGATCTAGCTATGTTTGTCTGGCTATGTCTCCATTGAAAGACAATGAAAGACATTGAAAATGGGCAAAATCAGTTAATAAACAAAAAAGTTATGAGACAAATACTAGAAAAACTTAGTGTCCGCAATAAATTGTCAATTATTCGACATTGAAGTTGATCGAATAAAATTTCATAATTTTTTAATTATTCGTATGATCGAATAAAATTTGAATTATCTTCGATTAATCGAAGTTTAAAAAATACATAGTATTTTTTAAACCAATTTTTGGTTTTATTAACATAAAAGAAATGAAAAATAACAATTCATTACCATAGAACAAAAAAAAAAAATCCAAAAATTTAGACCATATTCAAATTACAGACAAATTATATAATGAAATTAAATTTATTTTAAAATTATCATTCATAAAGAACATAAATAAACATTTTGAGTTTAAAACGATTAATGTTTTTTTACATACATACATACATACATACACAGCATTAACAGGAAATTTATTTTTTCTGTTCTTTCTAGATTTTTCTAATATTACTAAAATCTATTTTTTTTAATTTTTAGTATTATTATTTATTATCGTTATATATTTCCGAATCTTCGTTATTTTCACATTACTTTAATGATTTATGTTATGTAAATAACTTTTGAAATAAATAATAAATGAAAAATTCTCAAAAATAAAACATTTGTATATATTTTTGTTTCACTTTTTGTTGAATATTCAAAAAAAAAAAATTAATATGAGCTGGAAATTTTCCAGAATGTAATAATAACTTATACGTTTCCCGTTTATTCTAACTTTAAGACATTTGATTAAATTTTTAGAAAAGCTATTCTACTTTTTTTCAAAATAATACTGAGACTTCAGTGAAAGGCTTTAAACCGAAACCTATTAAAACGTGATTTACACATTTATATACCTCGAAGAAATTTTCAATCATTTTCAACAGGGTCTTCCAACTAAACAAAACTTTTGACACTTTTTACAAAAGCTGTATGCCATCGAAATTTTGTACAAATATTTCAAGGATCAATGTAAACATGATGGTGGGTATAAAAGATTCGGCCGAATATAACATCCTTACTTGTTGTTGGATGTAATAAAAGTGCACATATTATAAAATCTGTTTACAGTTGGAATGGAACCGTAATAAAATATTCAATGACCTTCCATCGATTTTGAAAGTGCACAGAAAGAAAAAATGCATTCTAAAATCAAGTTTATTTTGCTTATTTTTCGCAAAAATCGTACTTAAAAATTTACGTACGATTCGTACTGAGGTATACTTTAAACAAGTAAAAAATGTTATTGATTTAAAAATTAAGAAAAAATACTTAATTTAAATATTAAAAATCTAATTAAGTCTAATTTTACTTGAGTTAAGAGGAAAAATCTTATATTTATCTCTGAGAGAATATGAGCTGAATGAAATTTACTCTCACAGCTTTCTCACTCACTATTTATATATCGATTTCTTTCAAGTTTCGTCATACAATTTTCATTATTCTTTTATTGTACGTCGTTTAAATACTTTGGCATTTGTTATTAATTTTTTAAGCGATGTTGTTTGTTTATAAATGTGTGACCAACAAATTAAATTGAATGACGAATTACGCCTGCTCCAACTCTTTAAGTGTTTAATTTAGAAGCTGATATTGAATATTTAAAAGGTAAGTGCAAATTAAAATTGTTAAAAGAAATTGGGGCATGTAGCATGAAGTATTTAAAAAAACTACGTTCTAAGTACAATTTATTATTTATTAACATAATTGTAATTAAATAAATTAACAATAAGTAATAACAAACTGTACTTAGTATGTAAACTTATTTCCAAAAATAATTTATGTATCAAGTATGTATGTGTATACATCCTTACTGAAAACATGCTAAGTTTTTTCAAAATACGCATATGTTTTTTAAGACAGCCACTTAATTTTTATTATTTTTTTTTTTATATTAAATGCACGAAACAATAGTTTTTTAATTTTTCATTTATTACTTTTTACAGAATTACTATTTCATTTCGAGAGGCAACAAGGGAAGGAAGAAAGTGGAATGTTGTTCATCAAGTACAAAAGTTACCTAAAGCTGCCGCCTTAGTGAGATTTTAATGAAAAATTAAAATTTAATTTTAATATAATAAAAACATAATAAAAAAATATATATGTATATATGTATATTTATATATATATAAATATATATATATATATAGATATATATATATATGCGTATATATATATATATATATATGCGTATATATATATATATATATATATATATATATATATATATATATATATATATATATATATATTGATTTAAGTACGGATTACTCAATTTATTTTTTGAATGTGTTTGTTATTTGCCCCTAACGAAAAAGTGCTAATGGTTCCTTCTTCAAAGCCTAATGAAATACATTAGCAATAATTCCCCTTTCCTTTCATTATGGTTTGAAGAGTTTTTTAAAATAATTCATGAAATATTAAAAAATATTAATTAAAAACAAAATAGGAAATTGGTGATGTACACAAAATCATAACAATTCCATTTAATTAAATTGTTAAATCATTGGGAACATTAACTAATAATTTTTTTTGTTTTTTTTTTTTTTCTATAAAAAGTCGTGATATAAAAAAGAAAATCCTAAATATTATTTTAAATTACCGAATTAATTATCAATATTTTATTTATAACCAATAGAAAATTGAGAGAAAATAAACACAGCATTGCCAGTAGAAAGCAGAAACTCTTTAAGAGAAGTTAATAAGGAAAAACTGTTTAATATCTATTCTAAACATTAAACCAGAAATAAACATTTATTATGAATAAGACCGTAAATATTTTAAAATGCTATTTTATTTTATTTTTTGTGGCATGTAAATTTTTAAAAAGTGGATGATTGAAAATTTACATAATTTTGCGCTAAGATAAGAAAAAACTAATCCCATTATGTAACTTAAAATCATTGAAAATAAAATATTCTTCCGAGAAAATTTCACCCATTTTTATAAAATTGAAAATCGTCGGAGCGATGACGAAAGTGGGACTGGTTTAATGTTTTTATTTGACCATCTGAAAACTTTTATATATAACCTTTTATAAATTGTATTTTCGCTTTTCGAAATAATTTTATTCAAGCCTTTTTGATTTTATTTCATGGAAATTGTTAATTATTTTTAAATATTGTTAATTAGAAGTAAATGAATATAAAATACTTATTTTATTAATGAAAAAGATTTTAAATTTACAAATTTCATACTTAAAATGAATATAAAGGGTAACCAAAAATATGCAAAATCATATTTTTTCGTGGGATCCAAATCAACCAAACTATTAACTATTCGTTTCAGATAATTTTAGCATCGATTTGTTACAGCATATTTTTGCATATTTTGGTCGTAGGAGGATATTTTTACATATTTTGCACTTAAGTGCCTATTTTTTCATATTTTCATAAAAAAACCATATTATAGAAAATATTTTTGCAGTTTAAATGACACATTTTTACATATTTTATACTTAAGAACATAATTTTGCGATTTGTTACAGCATATTTTTGCGTATTTTGGTCTTAGGAGCATATTTTTACATATTTTGCACTTAAGTGCATATTTTTTCATATTTTCATAAAAAAACCATATTATAGAAAATATTTTTGCAGTTTAAATGACACATTTTTACATATTTTATACTTAAGAACATAATTTTGCGATTTGTTACAGCATATTTTTGCGTATTTTGGTCTTAGGAGCATATTTTTACATATTTTGCACTTAAGTGCATATTTTTTCATATTTTCATAAAAAAAACCTTATTATAGAAAATATTTTAGCAGTTTAAATGACACATTTTTACATATTTTATACTTAAGAGCATAATTTTGCGTAGTTATATTACACTAAAGAACATAAATTTACATATTTTACACTTTAGAAAAATATATTGAATATTTTTTACCTAATATAATTTTTTATATAATTTGCCATTAATGAAATTTTCTTTTTACTATCACATACGTTTTTCAAATATGATTTCCTAATAATTTTCATATTATAAATTGACAGCAATTTTGTAATTTCATTATAAAATTTATTAGTTTCAAATATTTTTAAGTGCAAAGAGAAAATATTTTTAGTAATAGTTAATGAAAATGAAATTATTTTTGGCGTGAATAATGATAATATAATATTTAGCCTGAAAAAAACAATATTTTAAGAGCATATTTTTTGATTTTAAGCATTTTTTAAGCATAAAACCCTTTTTTTAGAGCATATTTTTCTTGCCCTGTTAATATAATTTTTACATAATTTTGAATGTAATAAGATTCATTCATGTATACTAAGTCATTTTAAAAATTCCTCATACAACGAAGAGATAGTTCATTGGTTCACCTTTCGAATTTTTCAGATCATGCATTATAATAAAATCTTTTGAGCATAACAATGAAATAGAAAAGTACCTTAAATCATTAAAATCCATTCATTATTTCTAGGTATTAAAATTTTTTAAAATAATAATGTGATCTATAAATGCTCTAACGGCATCAAAAGACGTACGATGCATAATAGGACTAATTTTTATGGAGTTTAACCGCGAATAATTCATGTAGCATACACGTGATTATCGGTGACTTTTAACAGCATATATAAGACATCAAGGCGAAGCTATATGGTAAAATTAGCTACACTCCTCAAATTCCAAGAATTAGACCATAGATTAATAAGTAATTCACAAACAAAATACATTTTGTGTTTGTGTTTTGAAAAATTTAGAAATTTTTTGAAAAATTTAGTTTGACACTTCTCCCACAAAACCTAGTTATATTCTATTCCTTTAATTTTACTGTATTAATAATTTACATATATCAAATTTATTTTAAATTTTATTCTTTATTTCATTCACAGATGAAAAACCGGCAGCTATGCAACATTTCAATCGGACTATATGGGATGGAGAAATAAACAATAACAGCATGAGTACAACTGGAACTACAACTACAAACAATTCTTTAAACGTTATACCAAATATATTTTACCTTAAAATAATATTATTTTGCACATATGAGACGTATACCAGAAGCGTTAGTAATCTGATTTTCAACATCCTAACAGAGATCAAGTTACAAAATATTAATAGATGAAGTTTAATTAAATTAGAACATAAATTGTAAATTTGTAAGATTAAATAAAATTATTTCTAAATATCATGCATGAAATTTGGATTGCACTCTACGCAAAAGTATTTATAGTTAGAACATGTACATACATATGCATGTATACATAAACCGAATATTCAGTATGTGATAAAAAAACGATTTTGACACAAAACCAATCTAAAAACTATTGAAGTTGTGATGTAAGAGTTAATGTATGGTGTTATCGTTTTAAAATTTTCAATTATATTCCTATTGAAAACGATTGTTTTGCCATGTGATGAAAAACGATAAATCACTTTCAAAAAGAGGTTGTATTAATTCTTTTTTTTTATTTCATATTGAGTTAAAATATCTACATGTAAATTTTTTATAAAATTATAAAGAGATGGAAAAAATAATAGAAACAAAATTGTACGAAATTATAACTTCCTATTTCACAGTAAAGAAGTGTGTGATATGGTTCATTTATGTTTAAATTAACAGTAAATAAATGTTCTTGATTTTCCAATTTGAATTTCTTTCCTACTTTAACTCAGTCCACTCTAATACCAGCGTAAGAGATAAAGGTACATTTCCTTGGAAAAAATAGTAGAAACAAATATAATTATACTAATAGTTCCAATATTTGGAAACTTATTCTATAAAAAATTACTTTGTAATAACTTAAAATTTATTTTCATATAATATTTGGTACAACCAGCCTCATTTTGTACCACTCCAACACATTTGGCACCCATAGAGTTCATAAGTTTGTAGCAAGTTCCTGGGGTATGGAATATCACCTTTTCTGGATCATTTCCCACTGTTACTGGATACTGAGAATTATTGTCCTGCATAAGCTCCTATATTGTTAGTATTTTTCCTATGACTGGAATTACAGTGTTAAAGAAAAGTTGGAGAATCAAGAACCCTTAATTTAATTTGAAACATAAATGAACCGGATCACACAGTTCTTTACTGAGAAATAGGAAGTTGTATAAAATAATTAATTTCGATTCTATTATTTTTACCACCACTGTACATATCGAGGGCTTATATTCAAAAAAAAGTCAAACTGCAAAACCACAATTTTTTAGGAGAACATAAAAACTGTTTCTTTTTCTCATTTTTTAACTTTTTATAATCCAATTTTATACGATTTATTATTAGCACGTCTACTAAACCTTACATATATAAAACTAAATATTTTAAGACCATTATTCGCAAAGTTATGGTAGATAGCCTTTTTTCTCAATATATTATAATTGTGTGTTATAAAATATTCAAGTAGCCCTTTTTGTTTATCGAAAATTAAAAGTGTGAAAGATAAATTTTTTGTTAAAAATTAAAAAAAAGAAAAATTAAACTGATTAAAAAGAAAATAATGAAGGACTAAGCTCATTGTGTTCTTCAATACACCATATGGCAAAGTTTCTACAGTTCTTTCGAAACCTTATTAGATGATTTTATACAAACTCATAGTGATGTAGCCCGGGAGCCTACTAAATGCGATAAGACCTGTTTACGGTTTTAATAAACTATGCTGCTTAGGTCCTGGATTATATAATATATAATTTTAATGCAGCTACCAATTATAATGGATTGTTTATCACTGGTAGCTAGAGTTGCCAGATGGACTACATTTGGCTGGATTTTCCAACTTATTTTATGATTGTACCGTGTCCAGTCAAAATAAGATTTTTGTAAAACAAGTCAAAATTGATAAAGAAGAGCTATAAAATACAATAATATGCATCACACGATAGATTGAAAATTATGTCAAATTCAAAATCCTGACAATCAGGTTTTGTTTTGAACTTTTAAAATATTTAAAATTGAAAAAAAACATATGTACGCAATGAGGAAACGAAGAACAAAGTACTTTTTCATATTGTTTAGCTTTAATTTTTACTAACCATTATTTCCGTATAATTAAATACATATAATATATACCGTAAAAAATCAAAAATCGATGGAAATATCTTTTCCTACTTTTTAGCCGAACGTACGTTATTAAAATTGCTTACAAACATTTAAAGGTTCGAAATTGAAAAATATAATTAAGAAAAACAGCCTATAAATCTCAATAATTTCAAAGACAAGTTTTAATTTAAATATTATCTAAAAAACTATTTTTTATGACACTGGAACTAATCCAGATATTTAAAAAAATAATAGAATTGAAAAAAGTTTCCAGATGATCCAATAAAAACAAAAATTTACACATAGCACTTTTCCTCAGCGCACGATAAAGCGCAAAAGAATTTTCTTAAGAAAAAGGTTTTATAATATCCAGTTTTTTCAAAATTTATTTTTTTTATCCCGAATGTCCAGGTTTTCCCTAAATCTAGGTCTGGTAACCAGTGTTGCCAGGAACCGAGAACAGAAGAGGCTAAATTCAACTTTAAACAAGTAAGAAAGATATAGTCGGTCAAGACCGACCATACCCCACACCATTGTGCAGGGGTCTTATATTTCGTGGAGGGGTCGTATATTAGACATGTGGACAATTGTGGACTGATACTTTTACTAAGTGTAAAATAAAATATATGAATACAGAATATTACGTTAATACTAACATTTATATGAATTTATGCACTTTAGGGTGATTCCCGAAAGTGCACTGATATGGGAGCTATAGTAAATTATGGAGCGATCCTCATAAAATTTGTCACTATGATAAAACTTTGTATGTGATTTATGCACGTTAAAGTGATTTTCGGGAGAGGGTTTTATATGGGAGCTATGATCAATTATGAACCGATCTTCATGAAATTTAGCAAAAACTTATACAAAACTTCCTTACACCGAATGTCATCAAAATATTGCTATATTTAATGAATTTATGATCGTTAAACCCCAATTCCGGGAGGACATTTGTATGGGGGCTAGGTGAAATAATGGACCGAGCATCTCAAATTTCAGTAGGCTTCGTCCTTGCGTCATGAAAGACCTACGTGCCAAATTTCATTGAATTATCTTCAAAATTGCGTACTTTGTGCACAATGTTTACATGGGCAGCCAGCCGTTCAGCCAGCCGTCCAGCCAGCCATCCAGCCAGCCGACTAGCCAGACTTTCAGCCAGCCGTCCAGCCAGACGGATGGACGGGCAACATTAGATCGTTTCAAGAAGTGATTCTGAGTCAATTGGTATACTTTAAGGTGGGTGTTGGATGATTTTTTTCTGGGCGTTACAAACATCACCACAAACGCATAATACCCTAACCACCTATGGTGGTGTGGGGTAAAAAAAAAGCTAAATATCACAAAAGATAAGACCATAAAAAAGTTGAAATTTTTCTTTCATTTAAAAACTTATTTTTCTTGTTCTCATTAGTTTTTTTATATTCTTTTTAGAGATATTGTAATAAATTTATAAATAAAATGTAGAACAGTTGTCAATAAAATGGCCCAAATGAATAATCACCCAAAAAATTCCCTTACAAATTTGGATTATATTTCATATAAAACTTTCCTTGTGTTTTGAAGTGATTTTTCGCCATTTTTATACTATAATTCTTTTTGATTAAGCATTTTTAAGTTTTTGGGTGATTTTTCGCTTTTATAAGAATTTGCTAAAATTATGTTTATAAATAGTCTCTATGGTTAATGAAGCAATTAAAAAAATAATTATAATAATCGATTTAGTAATTCCATCAAATTAGTTATTAGTATTTTAGTTGATTTTGATTTAGATAATGAAGCGTCGCAGACGAAAATTTTTTTAAATATAAAAAATATAGATTTTTTTGTGCGAATAAATGCACAAAAATGCTTAAATGAATGATTCTGTAAAAATAAAATTAGTAGATAATAAGAAATTATTTTCTTCGTTGTTAAAATCTTAGCATTTTAGCCTTTTCAAGGCAATTTTAAGAACTAAAACTGTTACAAAATTTAGTTAGTTAAATTTATATATATATATATATATATATATATATATATATATATATATATATATATATATATATATATATATATCAAACGATCAGAAATTTGGATATTCATATATTTTATCCTACTTTCAAAAGGGGAGATCAATAAGTTGTAATCGACTACATTAGGATAATTTAGCCGAGTAATGGACATTGATAGGAATAGTTAAAGCTATGGAACAGCTTTACATCATTTATAAATATTAAGAATAATAAGGGGTCGAGATGACTACCTTGCGGGACACCGGATAAAATAGGAATGGTTTTCGATCTACTTTCTTTAAATAATACACATTGCTATCTACTTTTAAGATATGTAAAAATCCATTTAAGGAAAACTGGATAAAATCCGAGTTTATCCAATTTGAACAATAAGAGATCATGATTTACTTTACCAAAAGCTTTACTGAAATCTGTATATAATGTATCTGTCTATAAACCAGAATCAAATGCAGTTATAACTGAGGTTGTGAACTCCAAAAGGTTAGTAGTAGTGGAATATCCTTTTCTAAATCCATGGTGAAATGGGGAAAGATAACAAACAACTTGATTCGAAAGAAGTTCAGTAACTATCTTTTCGAAACGTTTTGAAATAACACTTAATTTAGCAATAGCTCTATAATTGGAAATGTTGGACCTGCTTCCGGATTTAAACAAAGGTAAACAAAAGTAACCATTAAATATTGTTATGTTGAATAAGTAGGTTATTGGAGATATAAGAGAATGCAAACATTTGATAAGAACACAGCTTGGAACACCGTCAGGTCCACATTTATCGGACACATTTATTTTAGATTCTGTACAACTGTCAGTACGACCGATTTATCTAATGTTGGACAATTTATTAGGGTTGCATCAGGAATTGTATATGGATAATTGAAAAGTTGATGTAATTCTTCAAAAGAATAGGCGGATGGTAAGAAAGCAGCAAACATATCGCAAATATCTGCATCATTTGAGGATACTTTATTTTGGAAAATTTTAGAGTTTCTTTTCACCATTATTGTAACATTGAGTATTTTCAGAATTGAAAAATAATCTTAATATGTATCTCATATATCAAGTACATCATATAATCAATAGATTAACCGGACTTTTTGTATTTTCTATAATGTTTGTTTTTCAAGCCATTGAGCTGCTTTGTATTCCAAGGTGGTCCACGTGCAATTTTTTTCTCGTCATTGGTTTTGATTTCTTAAAACATTTAAATAAGCCATCATATAATTTACTCAAAATGATATCAATATTACGAGGGCATACTTTATTGTAAGGAATATATTCAAACTAAATTTTAGAACAAAGTAGGTGATTTAATTTGGAATAATCAGCTTTGCTAAAATCAAAATCCATCTCATCATTTACATAGGATTGTAATGATAGGTTTGTTTCGACGTATACGCCTACTTCAAGAGTGGTGTGATAAGCATCTTCAGGTGTGAAAAATGGATTAATGCGACCAACAAATACAAGAATATTAAAGTCACCAAGAACAATTATGGAGTCACCAGATTTGGTTTGATTAGCTACAAATTTTATCGCGATTGCATGTTGTTCTTAAATTTGGCTATTGTTAAAAATTATTTCTTCCGAAGGAAAAAGAGTTGAGACAGAAATCAAAATTCCCCCACCTTCTTTACAAACTCTATCACGTCTGTAAATTTGAAATTTACTGCACAATATTTCAGAATTATTGATTTCTTTATCAGAGTTTTTTCAAAGCCACGTTTCAGTGAGTACAATGATATTATGCTCAATATCAAAGCTCTCTAAATAAAGGGATTTTAAATTTGTGTTCATACCTCTTAACATTTTCGTATGCAATGGAGATAGCTGAGGAGTTGGAATATTTTTTGGAAAAATATTAATATTTAACAGATTATTTAATTCAATTAGTTATTTAGATTTAGATCAGAAGCCCTTGGAAGAATTACATTATTATCATCGCAATAAATAAATTGTCGAACAATTGAATTTTTTTGGCCAAAATTGACGATTAGCAAGGCGATCAAAAATACTTTCTGGGACAATTATCTTAAATGAAGCTCTATTGCGCGCATTTATCTTGAAAAAACGAACATCATTATAATCTTCAATGCTGAGTTTGGTTTTGATATAGAATTCAACATCATTTATTGTTGTATCAACTGAAAAACGGCTAGCAAATATAGTTTTAATTGGAGCTATAACTTTTAAAGGCATTGCAGTTACTGTTGTAAACGGATTTATAAGTAGTTTGTTGACGACATGTAAATTATGGTAACTTACTGGAAGCAAGATTTGGAATGGTGGACAAGATTGTCTAAATTTGTGAATTTAGAAAAAAGTTCACCGTATTTAGTTAATTTTCCTTATACAGAAGAAAAGTATTTTTTAATTCCATCGAACTCAGCTTTATAGGTTAGGTTATATTAAAAAGAACGGCGTCTTCACGCCTCCACCCAGAGACCATTCGATCCATTGTGATCCCTTTATAAAAACAGAGAAAGTTGGTAGACGAAGAAAGAGGAAAACCCTAGTAGAATAAAGCACAGGAGTGGAAAGAAAGATAACTAAATATAAGAAATATAAGAAAAGTGTGGAACCTAAGACCCATCAAACAACACTGACTACCTCTAAGCCACTTTATTCCATTACAAACCTTATAAGATTCCTGAGTTCTCTACCCGCAACCTCCTCCAGTTCGTACGGAATATGGCTACCAAACCATCTTAGTCTACTTCGCTGAAACCGTACACATTAACAGAGTATGTGCTCCACTGTCTCTAGCTTCTCCACATCATCGCACGTCCTGCAAAAATCTGATGCTCCAGTGTCCCACTTACTGGTCATACTCCCTATTGCGAGGTGACCAGTAATGATACCAATAATGATCCTTAGATTCCCATAACTCATGCCCAGAAGATGCTTCGAATGTGCTGGTTTAAGACTAGGTCATAATGCTCTAGTTACCCTGTAGTCCATTCTGCTCCTCCAAGCATGATTCGTTCTACCGATTGTCCATTCCCTTATGGTCATGAAATATGACCCAATTGGAATCCTAACCGATACCTTCACAAAAAACCTGTCCAACTCGAAACCCTTACGAGCTAGCTCATCGGCCATTTCTTTGCCGAGAATATCGCTGTGACCAGGAACCCAACAAAGTCTTATTCTGTAGGCATCCATTAGCCTCCTAAATTCCTTTCTACACTACATCACTAATATGGATCTGACACAGTAACTTGCCATTGCCATCAGTGCTGCCTGACTATCCACATTGATAGTTACCTCAGTGTCCTTCTCAACATTTTCCTCTATTAATCCTAGGGCCTTGTAAATGCCTAGAATTTCTGCCTGGAAAACGCTGCAACTATCAGATAATCTAAAAGACCGTTTGATATCCGTTCCCCAGAACAGACTACTTCTATCTTCGATCCATCTGTGAAGACAGCAGTGAAGTGAAGCTTCTCCGCTCCAGTTCAGTGGAACCTACTGGGGATTTCAATAACGGGAGTAGCCTGGAAGTCAATTATAGTACCGACATAATCCTTTTGGGTGGCCAGAGGATAATGTTTGACTATCAAAGTTGACTTCATTAAGTATGCTATCATGCACCGCTGTGAAGCTCCCTATTAATCCCAATTCCTTCAGTCTAAATAAAACCCGCACAGCCATTCCTCCCATGAATTCTCAATTGAAAGGAGGTGGAGAATGATGTCCAGCGCTGACTTAGGAATACTTCTTGCGGCACATGTAATGCCAATTGAAGCACACCTCTGAAGTTTAGAAAGAATGTTCCTATACCACCCTTTCCTCAACGCCTCCCACCATACCGAACATCCATAAGTGAGTATAGGTCTCACAACCGATGTGTATATCCAGTATACAATTACCGTTTTTAGACACCAGTTCTTCCCTATAGAGTTCTTGCATGCGTAGTAGGCATTAAACCCCTTCCTGGCCCTTTCGTGAGTATTTCTCCTCCAAGATAATTTGCTATCCAAGTAAACGCCCAAGTATTTAGCCTCCCTCGACAAACTGAGTTCCGTCCCATTCAGAACTGGTAGACTAAATGTCTCAACCTTATATCACCTGGTAAACAGAACTAGTTAAGTTTTTTCAGGGTTGACTCCTAATCCATCACTATTTGCCCATTGGGAAAGTTCTCACAGCCCAGATTGCATTACCTCACTGATCGTGGATAGAAATTCACCCGACACCAACAATACTACATCGTCAGCGTAGGCTACGATCTTCCTTCCCATGGCATCCAACTGTCTCAATATGGCATTCATTGCCAAGAGCCATAATAATGGAGAAAGAACTCTCCCTTGCGCTGTGCCACTTAACACAAGCATCTTTATGCAAGTGTCTCCCATGCTCGAGTTGATAACCCTGCTGCTTAGCATCAGGGTGATCCACTCGATTAGGAATACACCAATACCTAACGAAGCGAGTGATTCCTTAATCGCCTCTATCCTAATGTTGTTAAAGGCCCCTTCTATGTCGAGGAACGCTGCCAAGGTGTATTCTTTGTGCAGCAGACCCCGTTCAATAAAACTCACCACATCATGCAGAGCACTCTCAACAGACCTACCCTTACGATAGGCGTGTTGAGCGTCGCTGATGCCCTGAGTTCAAATCCTACTCCTCAGATACAGATCGATCACCCATTCTCTTGTGTAGAAATGACGATAGACTGATCGGTCTACAGTCCACTTCAAAATATTGGGTAAGTAATTTTTCATGTGAAATATAATGCGAATTTGTATGGGAATTTTGTGATCGAATTGTTGTTGCTGACAGCCGTTCTATGTTAGGTATTGGTGTATTCCTAATCGAGTGGATCACCCTGATGCTAAGCAGCAGGGTTATCAACTCGAGCATGGGAGACACTTGCATAAAGATGCTTGTGATAAGTGGCACAGCGCAAGGGGCAGTTCTTTCCGTCCTGCTTCTTAACATCCTTATCATCTTTCTTCTTAACATCTTTTATCGACTTTCTTTCGTCTTCCGTGTCGTCTCCCAATGTCAATAATATAGATCATTATAACATGAAATTGTTTAATTATATAAAATACAGTAAAATATAATATTCTTATAATAATAATAATAATAATAATAATAATATTAATATTAATATTAATATTAATATTAATATTAATATTAATATTAATATTAATATTAATATTAATATTAATATTAATATTAATATTATTATTATTATTATTATTATTATTATATTATTATTATTATTATTATTATTATTATTATTATTATTACTATTATAAGAATATTATATTTTACTGTATTTTATTATTTATTTTATTAATATTAATAATAATATTATTAATAATAATAATAATAACAATAATAATAATAATAATAATAATAATCAAAGTTTAAATAATAATATTGGCCCATAACTCGGTTATTTATGACTGATCGAAGACAGTTTTTCAGCAACGGGTTACTAGATTTTATGGATTTGGGATAACTTGGAGTATGATGAGGTGGCATGTAGTATTCGGCTACCAGTGAGTTCAGAACAAAAAGGACCTTCCACATTTACACTAAAGGATATCGAGGATTTGTTGTTCAAATTCTTAGGCGAGAGGCAGCCTGAAATAAACCAGTGTTTGATTTATTTTGAAGATTGCGCATTCACTATTGGATGGAATGAGTTACAAAAATATATTTACGCGCGGCAATCGCTCTCGAGTGCAGCTAAAATTTTTTGTAGTAGTCAATAGATTATTCGCGTGATTAAAATCAAAAGATGCGTTACAAAAAGAGTTCGGAGTGAAGCTTAGATAGATATATAGATAGAGAAGGTAGATGTGATACCAGATAGTCCACATCTCCACCCAGAGACCGATCCCGGTCCATTGTGAGTCCCTTCAGTGAAGCTTACCGCCGTTGAAATCCATCGCACGTTGAAAAGGAAAAGAAGCTTCCCCGTGAAAGCTTAAGAGAGTATCTTTATTGTCTTGTGGAGATGAGTTCCCCCATAGCACTGGATGAGGAAAGTATAATGGAATAATTTATCGAAGGGATACGCGACAGCAAAACTAATACAATATTCTTTGTCATGCTACTAATATAGAAGACTTAAAGGTAAAAATAAGAGTATATGAAAAGGTAAACAAACCATCTCAATCAACGAAATTCTATAGATCGAGTCCGAAACAAGAAGATCCAAAAGCGGATAAAAGATGTTAAGAAGTAAGACGATAAGGATGTTAAGAAGCAGGACGGAAAGGATTTACGATGCTATAATTATGGAGCACGAGGCGAAAAAGTGCCGAAATGTTTCAAGTGTAATGAGATGGGGCATAAATCTTTCGCCTGAAGAAGAGGAGAAAATTCGAGATCTCACGATAAAGAGAAGAAGCCGAACAGTAGCATCCACACGTTGACGACGCCAAAGAGTTCCGAACAAGTTTTATCTCTCAGAGAGAAGATATTGAAGTTGAAAGACGACTACGAACCAATTAAACCGAAGACAATTCCAGTGAAGAAGAAAATTATACTTAAAAATGAAATTCCAGGATTGTGGCAAATCATCAGACCGCTGACCAACAAGTTCAAAAGTGGCTAAAAGATGGAATAGTGAAGCCCAGAAGGTAAAAATATTATGCTGTGATAATAGGCGCTTGAATCAGAAGATCGTACGGGATAATTTCCCAATGGCGGTAATTGATGACGTGTTGCAACGATTACAGGATGCAAAAGTTTATACGACGCTTGATCTCAATTTTAATTGTTGTGCGTTCCATTTGGTATATCGAATTCACCAGCAGTATTTTGCCGATATATTGCAGCTGTATTTCATGAGTTGATAATGGACTGTACAATAGTAGTATACATAGACGATATGGTAATACCCTCAAAAGACGAAGCTGAAGGCGTAGAAAAGTTGAGAAAAAATTTGCGGATTGCAGCACAGAATGGTCTCCGTATTAAGTGGAGTAAATGTCAATTTCTTAGAAGGAAACAAGCATTTTTAGGTTATGTGTTAAAGAACTCTATAATACTGCCATCAGAAGAGAAGACAATCGCAGTTGAAAAATTCCCTATTCCGAAAGATAGAAAGGCAGTACAACGATTTTTGTGCCTTTTTATTTCAGACGCCTTATTCCAAATTTTTCGTTGGTAGTGAAGACGTTGTCAGACTTATTAAAGAAGGATGCGAATTTTAAGATGGAAAAAGAAGAGATGTTAGCGTTTTAACAACTGAAAGTTGCGTTGATTGGAACAGCAGTGTTAAGATTGTTTAATCAAAGCGTCTAGACGAATATACGGCTATGGAGGATGGAGCTAGAAGTATTGGCGATAACTGAGGGTCTGAGGAAGTGGCGCGTATATGTAAAGGAGATAAAAGTTAAAATTGTTACTCACTGCAATGCGTTTGCAATGACGTTGAAGAAACAGGACGCGCCGTTGAGAGTAGCAAGGTGGGCTAACTTTACCTGATCGAGTATAGATCGGGCTCAAAGTGAAACATGTAAATGTATTGAACAGAGTGTCATGTTTAATAATTGAAGATTCGCTGCGCCATAAGATAAGAGAGGGTAAACAAAAAGATGACTGGATTAGAGCAATCACCACAATTTTCAAGACGCAGTGTTAGGAAGATTTTTATCTGAAGTATTGTATAGTCCACAAGGATCCTACTAAGGAACTTGTAGTTATTCCTTCGAGTATGAAGCGTAAAATTATAGAGATGGCTCATCGACAGGGACATTCTGGTGTAAGAAAGACAGTAGATCTAATCGAAAAGAACTTTTATATTCCAAAACTGAGCGCTAAAGCCGAAGATGCTGTTAAAAGCTGTATTTACTCTTGATGACTTATCATCTAAATCACGTGGGTCCCATATAAACGACCTGGTTTTAGTAGACGCGTTTTCGAAATTTGTGTAGCTCTATCCTACAAAAAATACAAGTGCAAGTGAGCTTATTGATCGTTTACATAAGCAAGTAATGGTATTTGGAAATCCGATTCGAATGATTAATGATAGAGTAAGTGTTTTTACGTCTAACAAATTTAGCGAATTTTTGCTGATAGCCACAGGGGTACCAAGGGGAAACAACTAAGTCGAGAGAATTCATAGAATTTTTGTCCCTATGTTGACGAAGTTATGCATTGAAAACCCCCAGAATTGGTATCGCCATGTTGACAAAGTGCAGAAAGCTATCAATAATACTGAAGATGAGAGCCAAAGACGATATGAAGATTAGAGAATTATTGATGGAAATGCTATAGACGAACTCAAACGAGAACATAATGTAGTACGAGACGAAGCGAGGGAAAACATCCTCAAGATCCAACCGGAAAACAGGAGATCGTTTGATATAAACCCTAAACTTGAGCAGAAATATAAAGTCGATGACTTAGTGGCGATAAAGCAAACCCAGTTTGGAACTGGACTGAAATTGAAGCCTAAATTCTTAGGACCGTATAAGGTGGTCAAAGTCTTAAACCATGGACGTTACGAAGTTCTGAAAGTGGGAGGATGTGAAGGCACTAAGAGATGCGCCACGGTCGCAGAGTATATTGAAGCCTTGGGTTCAGCATTCGGGACGAATGCTATATCAGGAGGCCGAATGTAAGAATGGACACTAAGGGGTTAAGATCAGCTCGATTAAGAGATTGAGTAGTTTGAGTGGAATTGAGAGACTATGAGAATGGTACGAATATGAAAGGACAGTAGTGGTAGGAGAAGAGAGTTGTGGTTTAACTGTTGAAAAGGAGACACTAACGAAAGCAAATCGAACGAAATAAATTTACTTAATGTAGTGGTATGTGTTTTGTTTAAAATATAATTAATTAAACTAAAGATACCAAGCCAAGAGGTGTATAAATATATGTATATATATATGTAAATATATATATGTATATATATATATATATATATATATATATATATATATATATATATATATATATATATATGTATATATATGTATATATATATATATATATATATATATATATATATTTATTTATTTATCAACGTGCAAAAATTATTTTGATACCTATAAAAATTTTAAAAATATTCAAACTCAAAAACATTGCATTTTTTTACTTTAAGAAAAGTCTTCTACAAATTTCATTTGTAACGATTTGAATCGTTTCGATTTGCGTCGTTTCGCTTTGCGTAGCTGTTTTAAATTTCAATATTTCGAATTTCGTCGTTATGATTTCGATTTACGTCGCTATATAAGGAGTTTCATAATTGTTAATGACAGGTGTAAAGGTATGGAAGAAAATTTTAATGGAAAAAATGGATTAAATTCTCCCTGTTAAGTTAGAAAATTACAATAAAATTTATATAACTATTTTAATTTCGCCTCTTTTTACAAAAAATACTCGTTTTTTACGAATTAACGTTTTCGCTATTCAAATATTTTTATTCTGGAACCAATTATTAAGAAAACAGTGTAAATACATAAAAAATAGTTATTAAATTTGCTTTAAGTTGGCGTCGCAATTTTCCAGTCGCCAATAACGACGCAGACCGGAGCCCCAGTGCAGTAAAATTTGCTGTACAT
The DNA here is from genome assembly GCA_932274085.1 of Protocalliphora azurea. Lineage (NCBI taxonomy): Eukaryota > Metazoa > Arthropoda > Insecta > Diptera > Calliphoridae > Protocalliphora > Protocalliphora azurea. The sequence continues at coordinate 74,333,279 of OW026520.1, forward strand.
AATTCTAAGGAAGACACAATTTCCATTTTTGATAATGCAGTCAAATCCTTTAGAAAATATTGAACTTTTTAACAATATTTTTTAAAGATTAAAATGTATTGTTTGTTGATCCTTTACGGAATATAGGAGGAAGAAAAGAAAAATACAAGTTATGTAAATTTATACACAGAAAACAGTTTTACATTCCTAAATATATTTTAACATAAACTTTATGAATTGAACATACAAATTTATTCCCAAACTTTTTAATACAAAATAAAATTATTTTCATAAATATTATAAATTTGTATATAACGATAATTTTAGGAATTTTGCGAAGATTTTATTTGTTTTTTGCTAGGTGCAATTGCAGAAGCTAAATGAAAATTTTTATTTATATTATTATTTTGTTAAAAAATAATATCTGAAATTATGCGTAATTGGACAGCACATACATCATTCTCATAAAATAGTTAAAATTCATTGTTCTGCCTCTAATTTGTGGATGAAATTGAAAATATAATTGAAATATTAAACAATTTTGTTTAAACTTTCTTGATATTTCATATAAATATGTAAAACATTATTTATTTAGAAAATTAGTTTTAAATATGATGACCTAAAATTAATCAAACAAAATAATTTTGTTAACAGTTAAAAAAAAATAGCTTTTGTCTTTACGGTATTTCATTTTAATGCCCCAAAATACACACAAAACAGCAAAAAATGCTTAGTTTTATTTCAGGAATCGCATTAATGAAAAATGGAATCAAAATTTAAAAAAAAATATTCGTCTGATTTTAGATAAATTGATTATTAGTTGAATTTGAGATTAAATTCATACTTGTAGGAACACCCTTCATATCTATTATAGTCTGCAGAAGTCTGGGGAACTGACTAAATTGAATGTATCTTCTGCCATTCTTCCTTAAAAGCTTTTATGTTTTGTTTTATGTTTTGGTTGAGAATGTTCTAATTGAATTAATATCAGGACTTTGGGGAGGTGTCTCGATCCATTTCGGTACATAATATAAAACCTAAAGCTTGGTATTTAGAGCAACATGCTTCGGGTCATTATCTTGAGTGGATATATAAATGTTTGGTATCCGTATTTTATCCACACATCTTTGAAAATTTGGTTTTAGGATGTCAATATATAACTTATGATAAAATTCTCACCAACTTCATTTACCCTCATACCAATTGGGACCCAACTCCATATTTTGCTGAACATGTTAAATTTTTTCTTGCATTTCAGTGATACTTTTTTTCCCTACTTTTACCTTACCATCGGATTTAAGAATATTATATTATTATAATATATGAAACTATTCCAGTGTACTTATCTTTACCTAGCCAGTTTAAGGAAATTAGGAATAGTTGACGCTGAAACATTTTTCCCCATATCTAAATCAACAACTACTGCAATCTTTGTCTCGGGTTGTCTGGGATGTTTTAAAATTTTCTTATTTTCATACTGACCAGTACTTTTGAATCTCTAGACAATAGTTTTTACTGCGTTAATAGGTATATTAACTATTTCCCCAACAAATTTGTATGGACGTCCTTTATTGACCAATTCAATGAAAATTTTCCGCTCTTCCTTCGTTGTATCCTTAAATTTGCGTTCTATTTTACTATGTTGTAGTTTTAAATTAATCTTTAATCTGTATCTTACTAAAAACCTGAATTAGTTAGTAAACACTTTTTTCAAGGTTAGTATTTATTTTTTTGTGAAATATTGCTATTTTTTATTAACAAACAAAACGACGATTCCTTTTTTTGTATCAAATTTACGCATTTTTGCAATCAAGGAATTGCTTTTGACAAAACTTTTAATTGATTTTAATAAAATGGAAAAAAATTCGAGTATATATTTTTGACATTATTCGAAAAGCATACTAATTATTTAAAATTAAAATATTAACTGAAAACGAATAGTTATTTTTATTTTTTATTTATTTATTTCTTTTTTTTTTTTTTTTTTTTTTGATGCACAAAATAGTGTATGACAATTAGGTTTATTTATTCCGGGTTTTACTTGCCTTCTACTTGGAATGTACAAGAGCATCTAAACTTATTATTGTTACATTTGTTCTTCGCACTAATATTTTCGTATCTATATTAGACAAATTTTTATCAAGACAAACGTCAAAACCAGGGAGAATCTATACAAGGTAACCTTAGGTAAACAGCTGATTATAATTTTTGGATATTACAGCTGTCAAACCGTATATATAAAAAATTAATGAACTCGCCTTTTTGTTTCTGCGTAACTGTTGCCATCTTTCATAAATTCGCTTTAATTTTGATGTTTGTCTCGATAAAAAAAAATTTCTGGTATAGACGCTATGTTATAAGAGAAATTATCTTCGTTAAGAGTGAAGACAATGAAATCAAAAATAACAAAAAACATTACAATACTAACAATAATATTATAATATATAAAATGAATAATAATAAAGTGGCATAAAACATAACTTAATAAGTAGATAGTTATGTGAGAGACAAAAACCTAGTTCATGCAACAACAGAATACATGAGTCGCATACATTTTGTTTTTGTGCTTTGAAAAATATTAGTAATTTTTTTAAAAATTTAGTTTGAAGTGTCTTTCACATAAACTTCTAGTTGAATTGTATTGCACAAAAATTCTGACCGTCTGCAATTCAATTACATATATATATATATATATATATATATATATATATATATATATATATATATATATATATATATATATATATATACAAAAAGGAATACAAAATGCGTGTGGATGAAGTTGCAGTAGAAAGGTATACATTTAGGGTTTAGAAGTCACATTAATATGACTATTGCTGGGGTACCAAGCGATTATGTGGCAACTTGTGAGTGAGTTTGAGTTGAGTCTGAGGATGAGGACTTTTCCGGTTTTTTCAGCCATTGAAGCATTTCTCTTGTTTTGCGAACGACTCCTTTCATGTTCACAAAGCAACAAGGTGTGGTGTTCATCGAGGCAGATATTACAGTTTTTAACCAGATGTAAATGAGCCAGGCAGTTGAGGCAGTAACCAAAAGTACTTTTGAACGATTTGCGATAGAGTTTTTGAAAACGAAACAATTTTCTTAGAGGATGTTTCTTGTCGCAATAACGTCTTTGCATTTTCGTTTATGATTTACAGCTGGTGTTTGAGGTTGACGTGATGGAGTATCTTTGGGGGTTTCGCTATTTGTTTGTTAGACGACGGGGAGGTGTTGAAATTGTGGATGTAAGAGTAAAAGAAAAAATTTTAGATTTATACTCAAGAGGGTAATAATACTAGTTTGATTATTGGCCTGAGAATTAGCCCACTTGATGTACGAACTTGTGCGACTTTGACTCTGGAGTCAGAAACAGGCATACCCTTCTCAAATCGTCCTAGTTGCCACTGGGTTGGCGGTAAATTATCACGTCTTATAATGACTAAATCATTAGGAAAAAAGTTTCGTACGGGATATAGCCATTAAGTATCTTCGTGTAATTGCTAGAGATATTATTTTCATCGTGTTGGTGAAGAATCTTCAGCTTCTGCCATCTATTGGCAAAGCTCAACGGCCTTTCGTTAGATTCTGTTTCACGATATTCTTTAAGAGGGATATTACCAGAAAGTGACCAGGAGTTAAAACATTTAGTTTGGAAGGCCTATATCCGCCTTATTATTGTATAAAACTCTTCGAAAGTAAATTTCTTCCCATAAACCGCCATTATAGGGACATCGGTGGATGAAGTGCCAAGCTAGGTTTTGAAACGTATTTTATAATAAAAGTTGATGTCGAACATAAATTAGAAATTGAGTGCGATCCCTTATCAAAATATTCGCTGTTACCACAGAAGGAATGCCGTTGTCTGAATACGTCGAAGAAGAAGAAAAAAAGAAGCCTGCGAATGCTGCCAGAAAAGCATTGGTAGAGATTTCGCTAGTGGGTTTCAAATAGATGACTTTTGAGGATAAACATACAAAGAAGAGTACATTCAATAATGAGAATAATAATTGTGGTGACCATAAACTAAGAGCAGCATATTAGATTGGAATATATGATCACGCTAAAAATAAATATGATTACAAATAATAATTCTTATTATTCGATTTATTATCACATCGTGTTCGATTTTATGGTTCGTTTTTCTTACTACATTATTATCCCATTCTATCATGTTAGCATTCCATTTTATCATATTATTATTCCATCTTATCATATTAAGATTCCATTTTATCATATTATTTCATTTTATTTTATTATTCTATCTAATCATATACTAAAATAAAACACAATAATTCAAAATAATTAAAAATTTTGTAATTTACACAATTTTCATCGGAGAGCAAAATAAGTTTATATTTTCTGGATTCTTATAAATAAATATACATGAATGTGAATTTCTTCAAATGATCATTTTGGAATTAACCTACATTGGAGTCTGAAAATCGGAAGAGATCTTTTGAAGAAACACTTATTTTTTCTATGTAGAATAAAAGGTATGTTTGTAAAAATTAAAAAAAAAAAAATTTACAAAATAAATAATAAAATGTCAATAATAGCATGAGAATATATTCACTTTTGTGTTATTGCTCTATTATCCTTCCTATAGCGAAGACATACATCCCAAAATTCCTTGCTGAGATATTATACCGTTATTATTAAAAATTATTGAATTTTTTCTTACTAATTGCGTTGGAATACTTATGAAATATTTGTTTTAAGATTATTGATCAATTTTAGACGGAATTTTAATCAAAGGCATAACTTATTTACTCAAAAATTTTCAGATTGTATCTTAACATACTTAACACACTTCATGAACGCTTTTGATCGTTATGAAGCTATAACTTCCTTAAAAATAGTATGTATAACTATATAGCAGCATAACCTTTTTTTTTATAAATCCCTGTAAAATTTTTGTAATTCCGGGACTTTTCCGGATAATGCAAAATGTTCCAAATAAGAGGAAACAACTTATTCAGACTCATAAATTATGATAAGAACAATATAATACATAAAAAAAATTATAAAAAATGTAAAAAGCGATTAAAGATGATTGATTTATGAACATTATGGTAATAAGTCGTATTATGTGAGTGCTCTTGGTTGGGATAGTTATGTCTGAGTTTTTAAAATAATAAAATAAATATAAATTCTACTTAAAGTTCTTAACTATATCTAAATCAATAATAAATAGGAAGCATTCTCTCTCATTTAGTAACAAAATATCATAATTTGTAATAATAACGGTATAATAATATCCTATCAAGGACTTTTAGAGTGCGTGATCAAGGACTTTTAGAGTGATGAGATGATGAAGGAAATCCCAAAAAAATAATTATGTGATTTAAAAATTTTTGCGAACTCACCTATTTTATTGTCCACAGAAAAATTTAGGTTTTCTTCATAAAAACCTCTTCCGACCTATAAGTCTGAATGTAGGTAAATTCCAAAAGTATTCTTTAATTCCTAAATAAAACATAATTATATGTTTAAAAAATAACCTACGGGCTTGGTTCTATAGGCCGACAACAAATATTTTTCTTTAATTTCGGTTTTTGAATCAACCAAATCGGTTCATAAACAACCGTGTTATTAACAAATTTGTTTTTTATTTATTTAATGTCTGCTTCTCTTATAGTTCTTGTTTTCATGGGTACTGAAAAACAACAACAATAAGCTGAGGCATATTTGATTTTTCCAACTTTTTGAAGCACCTATAAGCTAAAAACTTCGGACTTCGTTCTTTTACAGAAAAATCGTAAATTTTTTCAAGAATTTTTATGTTGAAAAATGCATTAAGTAGATCCAGTATTAATCGAGTTATAGGCCAAAACGCGTTCTAATAATTTTGAGCTTGTGTTTTTCATTGAAAATAAATAAGAAAGTGGTCTGTGATCAGAACGAACTAATGTTTTCCATATATGTATGATCTGAAATACATTATTGCCCAATAAATTACTGTTAATACTTGCTCGATAGTTGATTTGTTACTTTCATCTTTTGTAAATATTTTGGATGTATATGCTACTGGTAGGTATCTTCCATCATGTTCTTCAGTTATAATAGCACCACAAGCTTGTTTGCTTGTGTAGTTATTATACAAAATTCTTTAGAAAAATCGAGGTATCGGAGTAATATTTGACTCATTAATACCTTCTTTAGATATTTGTATGCCAAGTCGCAATCCTCAGCCAATACAAATTTACTTGCTTTATCGGTGTTTCTTGGTGTAATTTTCTATTATCTGATATTTACTATCATCTAAGAATATTCCTTAATCGGTACATTTAGGTATCAAATAAGTTACCTCTTGCATAAAGAATAAATATATATATATATATATATATATATATATATATATATATATATAGACGTGTAGCAAAATCGAAATCTACACAAAATTCTAAGAAAATTACCCAAAGAAAGTATGGGCCTAAAATTAAAAAAAACTGCATAGATTTAATGGAAAACAACATGTTATCACTAAATCCAAACATAATACACTATTAATTTGGGCTTGTTTTAAAGCAAATTTTATGAGCTTTATGAAACTGCTTTCATTTTGTCAAAATTTTGATTACTATCCCGTGTTTTATTAAAGGTTTGATTATGAAAAATAATAAAAACTAGCAACTTAAGGTATATCGCTACAAAACACAAATATAATTGCTCTTTTTGGACCTATTATTCCATTTTTTCTTAAACCTTATTTGATTGCAAATAAATTATTATGTTCCCACTAAGTATTGCTCAAGAAATATGGCATATTGGTCTTGCATCGATATTATGTTTTAATTTTTATACGAGTTACGAAACTTTAAAAAGAGAATGATTTTGTTAAGCTCCGCTCTTCTCTTTTAAAAAGTACAATTTAGTAGTCAGCTATGAAAGTTATCAGCAAAGAGTAATTAGAATTCGATATTATTAATAGTGGTTTTAAACATTTGTTTTGATTGATTTATGAACTTGATAGTTAACTTTCAAAAAGTAAGCCTGTATTAATTTCTTTTTTAAAAAAACTTTTCATATTAAATTATGGAATCATCAGCGATATCAATTGACTCTTCTGGGTCAAGTTTTCTGACTAATCAGAACGCTAGTATCACTGGCTTGCCAAAGTGAAATTAGTGAATTAAATTTTCCAAGTTATCGTGATGATTTAAAGTATTATTTTTTCTTAAGTGATCGCGAAAAAGAAAAATCAAAAAAACAACACTCGTGTGCAAAATTTTCTCCAGTGATTGCAAACAAAATAATTGAAATTTGGGAAAAAAATAATATTGCACTGATAGATAGAAAAAGCATTAAAAAAACTAAATATATTTCTCAACAAATACCATAAAGAGGTAAAAAGCATATCAAGAGGTTATACATTTATTTTCAGTATTTGAGTTGAATTAACCACTACATTGGTCCGTTTGTTGCATTTCAACGAACTCCCGCTTCGCCATTTGTTCAATGCTTTAGAAGAATCTACTATAAATGGATCACGTACTGTTAGTTGGGGCTTTGACGAAATTAATTCAGACCTGTGAACAACTTCCGATAAGCATGCATTTATTTTATCAACGCTTAACGTAAGTCCCTTCGTTGTATGCTTTAGCTGATTTTAAACCGATTTTAATGGGAAATATGCCTCCACCATTGGACGTTAAAGGTGAAAAATATCTTTCTACTGACCTTCTATATTTCTTCCGAATAGCCAAAGCTGTATCGGAAGACTCATGTCCAGAAGACATAGCCAGCATGAAACCGGCACAAGTTGTTAATTCTCGGTGGTTAATAAAAGTCAGCGTATCCTTGCGCCTATATGTTGCAATTAGTTGCTTCAACAAATTTAAAAATATTGGTTAACTTTATTATGAAAGTTTATGTACCGATGCACAGTGGGACAGAATCGAAATTTTTTGGAAATAAATCTGTAACTTCTGATCGGCTGGTTGGCTTTTCATGAAATTTTTTATAGGCGTAGCGGAGGAGTGTACAATGTTAAGTTTGGAAGGGGGGCACAACAAACCCCTCAGGGGCGGAGCTAAGGGGGCTCAAAGTTAGTTACCTCTGACATAAAAAATTTTTAATTACTTGCCAAATTTTTGTTTCTAGTCCGACTTCAAATATTTTTATATATTTATTCCCAAAAATGGGATTTTTTACATTTTTTACATATAGAATCTACATTTTCCGAAGTCCCGTAGATTTTGATTTAAAACATTTAACAACATATTGAAGATCTTAAAATATATTCCGCTTGTCGATTCGTGCTTTGGGATTTGATAAAATATGGTATAAAATTAAAACTTTCATATAAAATTGGTCGAATTCGGCAGGTTGTGTACCATGACCAATTGAGTTATTGGGATTGTTTTTTATCTTAAGGTCATCTCTGTGAAGTTACCTTTCAGAAAAGTGCAAAATTATTATATATTGCTAAAGAAAATTTTATTTTAGATAAAAAAGAGTGTAGATACTTTTTCGGCTAAAAAAACACAAAAAGTCGTGTTTTTTGCAATTTTAAAATTCAAAATCGTTTATTTTTGAACCAAGAACATGCAAAATTATGGTGCTTAAAAATTCAAACGCAAATAACTCGAAAACTATAAGACATAAATAGGACATGTAAGCATGTTTTTTATAGGTCTTATCAAGGCCTACAACAATATATAAAAATATTTGAAATTGGACGGGGGAAAAAAAATTTGCAAGCGAACGAACAAACTTACATTTCATTTCAGTTCTTTTTAAAATATTTACATTTTGAAAAGCAAATAAAAACATTTTATTATATATAATGAACATATCGTATGTATGAAGTATATTGAATGTATGTTATGTATATTTAATGTATGTTATGTGTTCTAAAAATATTTACTACATACTTATTCTTGATTCCCGGGATAATTCCTATTAATAGCGGTCATTTCAATGGAACGCTCTAACAAATGGATTTGAAGTACCACCAAGTAGACTTTACAACCTAGGAACGACATAACAATCAGAAATAAACAAGATATGGTAGCCTGTCTGAAGAATTGCAAAAAACAATTGCTATAAACTTACCCTTTATAAATAAATATTATTCCAAAAAGCAGCCTAATATAGCTCGTATACAAACTTGGTCCTGGACGAGAACATCTAAGTACAATAACAACGAAACAATCTTATTATTTTATTTATAGAATTCAATATAATCTTTAAAACCTATATTCTCCGAATAATTCTATATTCACGTCATTTTTGGCACCTCAGAAAATCTTCACAATCTGCATTACTCTATATTATTTTTTTTATTAGAGTCCAAGCGATTGTAAATCGTCCAATATTGTAATAAAATTATATTCTTTTTCAAAATTTGTTTGTTTTTTACAATTTATACCAAAAAATTAAATCAATTTGAACGTTAATTACAATAATAAACAATTTTTATTAAGTTTAAAATTAAATAATGATTTAAATGAAAAATTTAATGGAATAATTTTTTTTATACAACAGAAAGTTCCTCGTAGTGTTGATGAGCATATTAGAACTGATATTAACATAAGAAATAAGAAAAAAACTAGAATTTTTACAAGAAAAGACAACGGATTCGGAAAGATAAGACAATCCATATTCTTCAAAAATTACTCAATCATTTGCAAATTTTGTAAGCACGTCCTCAAAGATAGTTGGTGAATTTAATGGCCTGTGTACATCTGTATAATCTCTTAGATTTTTAAGTAAATATAAAGATTTAAATGAAGAAGACGCAGTTAGTTGCTTTCATTAAAACTAGATTAAAGGCTACTGCTGTAAACCTTATTCATGACGAACATACAGTTAATGGATAAACTCAATGCCATTGTAAAAGGAGAATCCATTGAGCTCTTAACAGCAAAAGTTATTAATGTTAAACAAAATAATAAGTCTTCAAATGTATTTTGTAATGATATAGAGACACTGACCAAGTCTCTTGAAAATGCATGCTTAACAGACGGTATGTCTAACAAATTATCAACTAATATTTCAACTCAAGTTGCTGCAACAGCAATAGCTAAAAACTGTTCCAATAGAATCTTTAAAACTAATATTGAAATTAATCCTCAAATGAAACTAATCATGAAAGCTTGTGATTTCGACAACATGAACAGTGTTGTTTCTAAATCAGTAAAACGTTGCACTTCACAGGTTGAGCAGCAAAATTATGTTTTTTATTACGGGCGAAGACAAAATAACAATAATAATTTCAATAAAAGTGGTTATAGAGGTAGAAGAAACTATTCTCAAAATAATAGTTGTGATAATAATTATAAGAGCAATAACTCAAACAATGCTAATAGAAATAGATGGCGACGTAGAAACAACCGTTGTAGGAGAAACTACGTAAGAGACACTAATATGATAGAAGACGGTTCGGAAAAGCCGAACGCTCTCTAAGATTGACCAGTAGATAGTAAAGTCTACAATCTTAACTTTAATTTAAGCGTTTTTATTAAAATTCAAATTAATGATACCAAAGAAATAATTACATTGTTAGTAGACACTTGTGCAGATGTATCTTCTTTTAAATAATCAATATGCATTTAAGAAAATTAATATAACACATATCACAATATTTAGCAGGTAAAATTAAGGTAAAATCAGATCTCTTGGTTCATTGTTTTTTGATTTGAGGTTTAAAAACCTTTTAATGCCCCATAAATTTAATGTAGTTAATATATTATATGGTATTATAGGAATGGATTTTATTTAATGTATTAGAGTTTAAACGTGAACACGATTACCTTATACTGAGACCAGAAAATATGCAATAACAAATAGAAATACCAATTTGTCCAAAATAGTTGGATACTTATATTATAATTATGAATAATTATCAATATTTTTATATTAATTACTAATTTAACTAATATAAGACATTTGGCAACACTTTTAGTACACACTGTAAAGGAAAATGTTAATGATTTAAAATAGGGTTTCATAAAAAACCGAAAATTATTGGAATAAATTACTTACTAATTAACTATATTATTGCGGTCATGAAGAAAAAGTCACTTATCAGCAGTCCATCGCAAAGATCACTTCATCTAAAAATACTTACCGCTAAATAGTTACCTTAACTTAAAACTTATGCTTACCTTAATCCAACATTTATATTTATCGCAACCTGAAATGTTGTATATTTACCTTAACCTTGAGCTATTTATACTTACCACCTGAAAGCAACTCTAATTTGTTTAAGTATAATAAACCTGTAATTGAATTGAAACCAACAGAATACTTACACTTCATTTCCTAAAAGTAACCTAAAGAAAGGTGCAGTAACAGCCAGCTACCCAACGGATTCTAAAACTAATATTGTTATTGTTTTTTTTTTCTCATTCCTACATTATAATTAATCCTATATGAGTAGTTATAATTAAATCCCTTTTTTATAGACTGGCCCTTACATTAATTACTTCTCCCCGTCTCTGCCATCATCTATAAGAAAACTATTAACAAGATCCCTAAGTTTGTTCACAATTATAAGAACCTGTAATGACATTTCTTTACCAGTCAGAGTAGAAGTCATACTCAAAATAAAATTCCGTAATTCTGAACAGGAATTATTGGTTCCAAATCAAGAATTACAAACAGGAATGTTTATAGCAAACAATAGTGTTGTTTCACTCAAGCATAATGACATGTGTCTGAATATGATATCATAGAAGGAAACTGATGTAATAATGAGCACAGAAATGAAAAACGTAATCTCCAATAAATTCTAAGAAAACTTGCCTAAAAAACTATTAACATAAATGCTGCTATCTCAAAAAGTACTCAAGATACAGATCTCATTTAGGTTTCAAGTAATAAGCAATTACAATACCTTCAAAATGGCATTTCACTTTTTTTTTTTAAATACAGGTCAAAAGTCATTGGTTAAACCTTAAGTTTTGGAAAGCTATATCTCAAAAAGCGCTATTTTAAAAATTTTGCAAAAAAAGTATGTTTATACAGATTTCCTATACTACTTAAGTTTAAATTTTTAGAAGAGAAAGTTGATAGGATCCAAAAATAACGTCCAAAAATAAACGATTTTGAATTTTAAAATTGCAAAAAAGACGACTTTTTGTGTTTTTTAGCCGAAAAAGTATCTACACTCTTTTCTATCTAAAATAAAATTTTCTTTAGCAATATATAATAATTTTGCACTTTTCTGATAGGTAACTTCACAGAGATGACCTTAAGATAAAAAACAAGCCCAATAGCTCAATTGGTCATGGTATACACCCTCCCGAATTCGACCAATTTTATATTAAAGTTTTAATTTTATACCATATTTTCTCAAATCCCAAATCGACAAGCGGAATATTTTTTAAGAATCTTCAATATGTTGTTAAATGTTTTAAATCAAAATCTATGGGTCTTCGGAAAAATGAGGATTCTATAGCCATAAATGTAAAAAATCCCATTTTTGGGAATTTTGATTAGTTTTTTTGGGGAATTCAGGAAAACCCCACCCCGTTTATTTTTGGACTCGATAAAGATATCGACTTCAAATTTTTTTATTCAGTAGATAATTTTGTTCTTTAACTAGTTAAGAAAAAAACTAATAAAATCGGTCGGAAATACTAGAATATATATGAAAAAAAACTGGACCAAGAACATGCAAAATTATGGCGCTTAAAAATTCAAACGCAAATAACTCTAAAACTATAAGAGATCTTATCAGAGCCTACAACAATATATAAAAATATTTGAAATCCGACGAGAAACAAAAATTGGGTAAGCCATTAAAAATTTTTTATATCAGAGGTACCTAACTTTGAGCCCCCTTAGCTCCGCCCCTGAGGGGTTTGTTGTGGCCCCTTCCAAACTTAACATTATACACTCCTCTGCTATGCCTATACCAAATTTGAAATCCGACGAGAAACAAAAATTGGGTAAGCGATTAAAAATTTTTTATATCAGAGGTACCTAACTTTGAGCCCCCTTAGCTCCGCCCCTGAGGGGTTTGTTGTGCCCCCTTCCAAACTTAACATTATACACTCCTCTGCTATGCGTATACCAAATTTCTGCCCCACTGTGCAATGTAGCTATTTGCATGAAATTTGACACACAGATAGTGCCTACACTGGAGAATTTTATAGGCTATGTTTCAGCTTGATCGGATGTCACGCCCACTTTTTTAAAACTCTCAAACGGCTGAACCGATTTGCTTAAAATTTTCACAGCATCATTCTATGTGTCCCTAAATTTAAATATGATATTTTATTTTTCTATCGGAGCAGGGCGAGTGGTACAAATCTATATTCACTATGGTATATCTAAGCACCTATTATGGTGAAAGCCCTTAAACTTCATATGAACATCTAGCTTATCATATCGCATTGATAAAATGAAAATAGGGTGGATAAGTCCAGGGGGAGTACTAGACCCCATGAAAGGCAAATATTAGTTTTCGCTTAAAATGGGGGAGTCAAATACACCGGGAAAAGCTAGTTATGTGTAAAATCGAAGAATTTGTAATCAACAAAATTATGCTTTGTTTGACACTTGAGAGCTTCTAATCAACTCTTGCAAAGAACCAGAAATTTTTTCTTGTTTTCCTTGGAAATAGTGACGTGGCGATCCTACCAGTTTGAGTGCCTTATTTTAAGGAATACCACGGAGCTCACTTGCAAAGGAAAGAACCACACATTATATCAGGACTATCACAAAGTTATTCTTCTTCACAAGCCATCAAAAAGAATGCGTGCTCGAAGATCGTAACAACATCAAAATCTGTTGATCATCAAAATCAAAGACTTTAGTCTTTAAACAACAATAATAGCAGCAACATATTAATAATACTTTTTTAGCTTTTAGATGAAGTACGCACTCTTAGGGCCTTTAAGCGAGTTTATAGCTCGAGGCAAACTAGGAATGAGCATTTTTTTTTTTTTTTTTTTGATACTTATTAATTAATTAAAGTTATATAGAAATAAAAACAGCTAATAATAATAAAATATAAATAATTTTGTTAGATTAATAAGCTCCTTTACAATGAATTAATAAATAAGCAATAATAGTAAACCAAAATCTAAAATAGAAAATCCAACTGCAAACGCAGTAAATAAGGTATAAATAATGAATAATCGGCAGATTTGCAACAATTGATATTTGTTTTATAATTATAATATTGTTGGTAGGATTGAATTCAATTTTGTGCGTTTATACATTTCTCAATAGAAGATTAAAGAAAAGATATACTAGCAGAGCAAACGATTTAGACAGATTTTAAATGGATAAATGGGATCTAATTGCAAAAATTATTGATTCCGAAAAAGAAAATTTTAAAAGAGCTTATACATGTTTAAACAAAAATATTTATATATATAAATATATATATATATATATATATATATATATATATATACATATATGTATGCATAACGGATATTTTGGCGACCGTTTTTCGATCTACAGCATAGTCTAAGGACATTTGCATACTTTGGGGACGGTCCTCAAACTTTTCATATACCTTGCGGATAGTTTGGGGACTTGATACATTGGGGACTTTTTTTTCGATTTTTGGATTTTTATTGAAAATGATTCCACTATAATTAAATTATCATCCCTACATGTCCTTTCATTTATATATACGTCCTTTATGTCCGAATTAATCATTTAAAGATAAATTTGCAGTTGGTAGTGTTGCCATACTTTCACCATAATTTTTCAGTTTTTACCGGCGTTCAAAATTTACATGTGACTGACTTTGATTTCAATTTTTCGCCAAATTTATTATGAGTGGTTTGCGTCTGTCAATCTTGTTCGTTTTAATGTCAAACTTTATATATAAAAAATGTTGCTTTTTTAAAGATGGGTGATTTTACAAAGGTCCAGTTTCCATTATAAAAGGCGCGTAAATGCTATGAGAACGTAAATATGTTTGTTTGTTTTTTATGGAGGAACGATTTTCATGAAATTTTTGTAGCATCATTTTACAACTGAAAACTTCACTGTTTGGTTTTTGCTCTTTAGGTATATGAATATTAGTTTTTGTGTGTTATTTAAAGATGCTATGTGTAAGGCTTGATGTTTAAACTTTATGTTTTAACATTTGCTTTAACAATCTTGTTTAAACATCAAAAACATTTACAATAGCAAGTTGAACTGTATTAACACTAACATCATGTATTTATGTTTAAAAATTGGATAAAAAGGTATTTACAGTCGAACACGGTTATAACGAACTCGAAGGAACCGACAAATTTAGTTCGTTATAAACGTAGTTCGTTATATCCGTAAAATTACAAAAAAAAATATTTGTTAAAAACATACACGTATTTCATTACAATACTAATATTTCGTTTTCCTTTCCTTTAAAAATGGGCGGTATTTATGATTTTTAAATATTAATGATTAATATTTCAGGATTATTTTTTGCATTCATCATTCATTTCACAAATGTCAAACTAAGATTAATTATATTTTTTATACTAATTCAATGTTTTCTTTTATTACTTTGAGTCTACATTAGACAAATTTTTATCAAGACAAACGTCAAAATGAACTCGAATTTATGGAAGGTGGCAACAGTTGTGCAAAAACAACAATATGGCGAATTCAGTAATGTTTTTTATATATGCAGTTTGACAGCTGTAACAACCAAAAATAATAATCAACTGTTTAACTGAGGCTACCTTGTATAGATTCGCACTGATTTTGACGTTTGTCTTGATAAGAATTTGTCTAATGTAGACTCAAAGATACAGATGTGTTGTGATATTTACTTTTTGAGGAATAGCGATTTTCTAATATTTAGTATTTAATCCTCAAATAATTTCAGTTTTATTATTAGCTCATTTCGATAAATGTATGTTATGTTAAAAAGGTCAGCAACTTTAAATGTAAAATTCATCTTTTATTCGCCGATAATGTAAATTAAAATTAATGAAAATTATTTCCATTTATCCAATAATTTAAATGGAGAAAAAAGTTGTTTCTGTTAGTTTTTAACATTTTGGAACTTTTTTGAAATGTGTAATTTTATTTATCTAAAACAAGTATTTGTGGGAGTTCGTTATAAACGAACTTTTTTATATGAAAAATTCTTTTTGGGACCATAAAAATGTGTTCGTTATAAAAAAAGTTCGCTATAACCATAGAGTAACACATAGAGACGAAATTCTTGATTGACAATTAAATAAAATTGTTTTTTTGTAAACAAAAATTTGTTTTTATTTTCTTTTGGCAACAACAAAATGTATTTGATTACATGTATTTTGTTGTTGCATGAGTTAGGTTTTTGACAACCGACTTAGGTTTTTGACTATTAGTTTCGTCTCTTGTTTCTCTTTGGCTATAACCGTGTTCGTTAAAACGTAGTAATTTATATGTAAATTTTGAGTAAAATCAATCGGACCGAAGAAAAGTGTTCGCTATAGCCATAGTTCGTTATATCCGGTGTTCGCTAGACCGTGCTCGACTGTATAAAAGTTTTTCTTTATTGAAAATCATTTTAAGTTAAGGATTTTCAGCTCTTTTTATTGTTTTGATTAAAAATTATATTTTAATGAATGAACTTTTTGTTAAATGTTACTATTATATGTTATTAAAAAATAATATTTAATATTTATAATATTTCACTTTTATTTTGTTAACAAAAAATAACAAAATTACTGTTTTTATTTTATACATAGATTAGCGTTTTTTTAATCTAATGAGGGGACATCACTTTTTATTGTTTATAAACAAAAACCTCCAAATTTTTGCAAAATTTAAGAATAATTTGATTTTTACTGTCTCAAAAAAGTTGCTGGTTAAATCTTGCTGGAAAGTACGCAAACACACCTAAGGAATATATTATAAAAATGAGGTGTAAATCGATTGGACATATTACGCCAACATACATTTTTTTTAGATTTTTCTTAATACTTATAAAGCTATTTACATAAACTTTGAAGAGAATATTATTCCAGAACTTTATTGCATTGCGCGCCTACCTTTTACGCCCACTTTTTTAAACTTTGAAGCGGCTGATTCGATGTTGACGAAATTTAGACATATTGGAGTTTAAAGCTAGACACTTTTGTAATTTTTTCACTTTTTGAAAAATTAAAATCGCGAATTTTTCAAAATTCAAAAAAAAAATGGAGGTATTTAAATGGTTATATGTGTACCAAATATGAACAAAATCGAATGACCCTCCGAAAAAAATTAGCATTTTTTATAAATGGAATATACGATATATGTATATTAATATTTTAAAGAATTCACCCAAATGAAATGTTATCTCAACTATAGTTTTGAAGTAGTTTCTAAGTTTACACATTTAAATTTGTATTTGTTTGTAAAAACTGTTTGACAAAAAACAAATAAATACACCAAAATGTGTTGCTTTGCACGACAACTTACGGGAATTGGTGACTTTCCCTGATAATAAGCCGTTACTTTGCGGAAAACTTTAAAATGATTCAGAAAAGTTACAAAAATTGCCAAATACTATAAAGAGGTTAATTTTTTAAAGTATTATCATTAACAAAAACCTGAAAATTTATATTTTGTACAGGTAAAGCTATATAAATACAAATTTATTAAAAAATTCCCTCTGAATTTCGTTTTCAAAATGAATAATCTCAAAATATTTAGAATTATCTCAATGAAGAAGAATTTTTCATACAAAAAACTTCATTTATAATGAACTCCCACAAATACTTGTTTTAGATAAATAAAATTACACATTTCAGACAAGTTCAAAAAATTTAAAAACTAACAAAAATAAGTTTTATTTATTTACATTTAAATTATTGAACAAATGGAAATAATTTTCATTAATTTTAAATTAAATTATCGGCAAATAAAAAATGAATTTTACATTTAACATAACATATATTCATAGAAAATAGCTAATAATAAAAAAATAGCTAATAATAAAAAAATAGCTAATAATAAACACTAAATATAAAAAATCGCTATTCCTCAAAAAGTAAATATCTCAAAACATCTGTAATAAAAGAAAACATTAAATTATTTAAAAAAAATATTAATCTTAATTTGACATTTGTGAAATGAATGATGAATTCAAAAAGTATTATTTCTGATATATTAATCATTAATATTTAAAAATCTTAAATTACTCTAATTTTTAAAGAAAAGAAACACGCTTTAATTCCAAATATTAGTATTGTAATGAAATACGTGTACTTTATTACCAAATGTTTTTTTTTTTTTTTTTTTTTGTAATTTTACGGATATAACGAACTACGTTTATAACGAACTAAATATGACGGTCCTCCTAGTTCGTTATTACGGTGTTCGTTTGTACTCAGTTTAAACGTATCTCTTATTTTATATAAAACATTGCCGTATGATATTTAAGTTGATATGCATTTTTCTAATTTTTTTGTGTTTTCAAAAATGTGAAAAATTTTTAACAATTTTGTGGCGAAGGAATAATTTACAAAATAAAAAATTTTTTATATTTGCAATCAGCTGTCTTCGTATAAACTAACTTTATTACATAAAATAAACACAATGTACATATTTTTTATATAAATGTTGCAGTTTTTATTGAAGACATTCATTTATTAAGAATGGTATTAGTTTGATATTAATATACACAGAAAACATTGTTTCATATCTGGAACGAATTTTTATATAAACTGTAAGATTTTTACATACCACTTTATTCCCAAAACTTTTATTATATACAAAAAGTATTGGGAATATAAAAATTACATATGAAATAAAAACATGAATAAACATATTATATTATTTTATTTTTAAAAAAAGTAAGTTATAAAAGAAACAATTTCAAAAAATTACATAACATTTTCATATATATTACATATTTTCAGTTATTTACATTTCTTGCAGCATACAGAGATTGGAAAGTTGATACAATCATACTTATTTAAAACTAAAAAGTAATAATTTTGTAGAGTTTTTACAGTATTTTTATAAAAATATTTTGAATTAGATTAATGATAATAAAGATACTTTAAAATTGTTGAAAAATAACATAAATTTAGTTCATGCTAACATTTTTATTTTCATTTTATTTTTATTATTTATAATTATAAATATGTAATTATTATTTACTAATACTTCTTTTTTTAATTAGTTAAACAAATATGTATATGGATTTTTTATTTTTAAATATAAATATCCATTATGATGAAAATATAAATATATTTCAAACTGATTTTTTAATCACACTTATATTTTTATTTAAAATAATATACTAGTGGTTTTCAAACAATCAAATAAGTTCCTCGAATACCTCATAAACTTGTTAAATATACAAGCTTGTAAAAAATCAAACTTTGTTCGAAAAATTTTTTTATACAATTTATAAAATTTACGCCTCAATTTCAATGCGTAAACTTTTACATTTAGAAAATCAAATTGAAATACACAAATAAAATTATATTTTTATTATTTTTTTAACGTTGAAATGCACAAAAAAAAATCAAAAAAGAAAGTTTGGAAACACATTTTATGAAACACGTTATTAAAACGTATAAATTTTCCAATTGAGTAAATTTATTTGAATTTGAATACTTTGAAATATTTATTAAATGAAAATTTTGTTTAGATTTTTTATCCGATGAAAAAAATTTAAAATTTCTCAATTTGAAATAAATATCAAAAACGATATTTTTCACATTTTATTTCGATCGGAATTTAAAATGAAAATAAAAATTATAATTTTTTAATTGCAAAATTGGATACACAAATTTTTATAATTTATGAGGAGGGGTTAAAAAATTTAACTGTTTTGTTTTAATTTTTTATAAATCTGTTCAAGTTTTGCAGGACATCTAATGACAAAATTCGATTTATATAAAAAAAATTAATTTACAGAAAATTTTGATTTACCATACTGGATCACTACACCATTTCCCGTCGTATTTCAGTAGTTTATAATTATATTTTAGATATTTCTAATTATAATTTCTAATTATATTTTAAAAGTTTCTATTTATATTTTAGAATTTTCTAATTATATTTTAGAAATTTCTAATAATAAAAAAATTATATTTATAGTTCAGCATATTCTATTTGTAGTTTAGAATGTTATTTAGAAATTTTCATTTGCATTTCAGAATTTTTCACATTTTATTTAAGAAATGTACATTTGTATTTCAACATTTTCAAATTGTATTTCCGAAATTTCCAAATGTATTTCAGAACATTTAGCCTATATTTTCAAAAGAAAAATTCTTAAATACAATTAGAAATTTCTGAAATACAATTTAAAAATGTTGAAATACAAATGAAAATTCCTTGAAAAAAAAAGAAATAATAAAAATTCTGAAATGCAAATGGTAAAATCTAAATTACATTTAGAATTTTCTGCAACACAAGTAAAAAATTTTAAATTACAAATAGAAAATTCTGAAAATAATTAGAAATTTCTAATTATATATGGAAATTTCTGATATATAATTAGAAATTTCTAAAATATAATTAGAAAATTCTAAAATATAATTAGAAGTTTTTAAAATACAACTGGAAACGTTGTAGTTGTTCGAATTTAAAGAAACGCTAAATGTTGACAATCCGTTATAGTTTTCATAATTTTTATTCAACGCCGTATAATAAATGGCGCTATCAGTTGTGTGTCATCATAAAGTTTTAATATAAGAACGTGTCAAGTTTTAAACCATCTTGAGAAATGTAATATTACGCAAATCTAAAAAGAGAAAAGAATTTGTATATATAAAGTAAAGTAAAAGCATTGATTTTTATGGACAAAAAAATTTTGTAAATATACCCACATAAAATTAAAAATTTATATGTTTTAAACTAATATCCAAAATATTTGGTTCACTTGAGCTGGACCATTTTTGAAATACCTTCAAAATATGGTAGAGGAACATGGTAGCCGAAGCTGCTGTAGAGACCAACAGTGTTTATAAAATCTTAATATATCGTTAATACATATTCCAAGTGTTAATGTCTCTATTATATATAAAAATTTGTATGTAACGAAAATTGTGATATTTCTATTGATATAAATTGGTACTTTTAAAGGTATTTAAAAAAAGTGAATCTCACGTCAATGAAAACATTCAGACGTAATATTTAGAGAATCATATAAAAACATGCCAATTTTCATTTCTAGAGAGGAACATTTGCAATTTTTTTTGTCACCCAAAATGCAAAACGCCGTAACCACTAAAAAATCAAATGATGGGTTTTTACTGTATTATAATGCACAGACCCATATGATATGATGTAACTTTTTTGACAAAAACTTAAAAATTGTCTATATTTTTGGAGGTATTTTAAAAATGTTCCAGCTCACCTAAATTAAACAATTTAACCGAAAAATTTTGGGAATTAGTTTAAAACATATCAAACTTTAATTTTAGAGGGTACATTTACAACTTCTTTTCTCCCATACAAATCAGGGCACTTTAATTTATATTTCAATAAACAGAAAAAATGTTTTATAAAAAAGTACTAAAAATATATCAGGTATGTGATGAAAATCGATTTCGAACAAAAATGATTGAAAAACGAAAAATGTTGTGAAACGATTTTAAAATTTTATTTACTATTTTAATCGATCGAATTTTATCACATATCTGAATATAAAAAAATTTAAGTTGTTACTCACCTCAACACAGAAAGATCCAATTACCTCAATACAGAGAGATCCACACAGAAATATAAAATTTAATATTCTGAAACAAAATTTAACAAATAAAACAAAAATTAATAATTAATAATTGAAAAACGAAAAATGTTGTGGCATAAAGTGTTACTCTCATGAAAAATGAAATCGATCGAAATTAACACAACTTGATTGATTTGAAAATTTGATTTACATTTTAAACTTTAATTGTTACTCACCTCAATACAGAAAGATCCAATTACCTCAATACAAAAATATCCAGACAGAAATATAAAATTGAATGTCCTGAAACAACATTTTAAAAACAAAAATTAATAATTAAGCATTTAATTATATTTTAAACATGAACTTTGTGCTTTTAACGAAATTCACAAAAGCACGCGGTTCATGTTTAAAAATTTAAAATATTTATACATTTACTTACCACAAATCCTCCGCGATGTTAATAGCAGCAAAACTTTTTCTGGAATGCAAGCCATTCCATTTTACCGTTATAAATTCAGCGTACCATAAAAAACAAAAAGTGTTGCCACCTCTGCAATATGCTATGTATATTCGGTATGCTTTACTCTTGTTGCAACATTAACACTAACATCAATTGTAAATTTAGATCGTTCATGTTAATGTTAATTTTTGAAATGTGTATACATGGTTGTTAAAGTAAATTAAGAGATTATTTTTTATGTGTGGAACGCAATAATAAAACAAAAAGACAACAAGAAATTGACATGAATGCATGCCATAACTTCGAATCTACATTTGTCAAATTCTTATCAAGACACACGTCAAATTGTTATCAGGATAAAAATTTGTCTAATTAAGTCTAAATTTCGCAGTACTATTCAGCGCTCGAGCACTGACAACTTTATCATCACGTTGCTGGTAGTTTTTACATGGAAAAGAACGTAACATCAATACAATTTTTAGTAAAAATTGTAATAAAAATATTTCTGATAACTTTTACTCCAAAATTTTAATAGCTAATATATTTTTATTAATTTGCAATCTGAATTTTCAAAAAAAGAAAGAAAAGAATTTTTTTTAATGTGATGTTACGTTATTTTGTTAATATAATAGTTATTTTTTGAACTATAAGACTGACTTTGATTTCAATTTTTCACCAAATTTATTATGAGTGGTTTGCGTCTGTCAATCTTGTTCGTTTTAATGTCAAACTTTATATATAAAAAATGTTGCTTTTTTAAAGATGGGTGATTTTACAAAGGTCCAGTTTCCATTATAAAAGGCGCGTAAATGCTATGAGAACGCAAATATGTTTGTTTGTTTTTTATGGAGGAACGATTTTCATGAAATTTTTGTAGCATCATTTTACAACTGAAAACTTCACTGTTTGGTTTTTGCTCTTTAGGTATATGAATATTAGTTTTTGTGTGTTATTTAAAGATGCTATGTGTAAGGCTTGATGTTTAAACTTTATGTTTTAACATTTGCTTTAACAATCTTGTTTAAACATCAAAAACATTTACAATAGCAAGTTGAACTGTATTAACACTAACATCATGTATTTATGTTTAAAAATTGGATAAAAAGGTATTTACAGTCGAACACGGTTATAACGAACTCGAAGGAACCGACAAATTTAGTTCGTTATAAACGTAGTTCGTTATATCCGTAAAATTACAAAAAAAAATATTTGTTAAAAACATACACGTATTTCATTACAATACTAATATTTCGTTTTCCTTTCCTTTAAAAATGGGCGGTATTTATGATTTTTAAATATTAATGATTAATATTTCAGGATTATTTTTTGCATTCATCATTCATTTCACAAATGTCAAACTAAGATTAATTATATTTTTTATACTAATTTAATGTTTTCTTTTATTACTTTGAGTCTACATTAGACAAATTTTTATCAAGACAAACGTCAAAATGAACTCGAATTTATGGAAGGTGGCAACAGTTGTGCAAAAACAACAATATGGCGAATTCAGTAATGTTTTTTATATATGCAGTTTGACAGCTGTAACAACCAAAAATAATAATCAACTGTTTAACTGAGGCTACCTTGTATAGATTCGCACTGATTTTGACGTTTGTCTTGATAAGAATTTGTCTAATGTAGACTCAAAGTTACAGATGTGTTGTGATATTTACTTTTTGAGGAATAGCGATTTTCTAATATTTAGTATTTAATCCTCAAATAATTTCAGTTTTATTATTAGCTCATTTCGATAAATGTATGTTATGTTAAAAAGGTCAGCAACTTTAAATGTAAAATTCATCTTTTATTCGCCGATAATGTAAATTAAAATTAATGAAAATTATTTCCATTTATCCAATAATTTAAATGGAAAAAAAAGTTGTTTCTGTTAGTTTTTAACATTTTGGAACTTTTTTGAAATGTGTAATTTTATTTATCTAAAACAAGTATTTGTGGGAGTTCGTTATAAACGAACTTTTTTATATGAAAAATTCTTTTTGGGACCATAAAAATGTGTTCGTTATAAAAAAAGTTCGCTATAACCATAGAGTAACACATAGAGACGAAATTCTTGATTGACAATTAAATAAAATTGTTTTTTTGTAAACAAAAATTTGTTTTTATTTTCTTTTGGCAACAACAAAATGTATTTGATTACATGTATTTTGTTGTTGCATGAGTTAGGTTTTTGACAACCGACTTAGGTTTTTGACTATTAGTTTCGTCTCTTGTTTCTCTTTGGCTATAACCGTGTTCGTTAAAACGTAGTAATTTATATGTAAATTTTGAGTAAAATCAATCGGACCGAAGAAAAGTGTTCGCTATAGCCATAGTTCGTTATATCCGGTGTTCGCTAGACCGTGCTCGACTGTATAAAAGTTTTTCTTTATTGAAAATCATTTTAAGTTAAGGATTTTCAGCTCTTTTTATTGTTCTGATTAAAAATTATATTTTAATGAATGAACTTTTTGTTAAATGTTACTATTATATGTTATTAAAAAATAATATTTAATATTTATAATATTTCACTTTTATTTTGTTAACAAAAAATAACAAAATTACTGTTTTTATTTTATACATAGATTAGCGTTTTTTTAATCTAATGAGGGGACATCACTTTTTATTGTTTATAAACAAAAACCTCCAAATTTTTGCAAAATTTAAGAATAATTTTTTTTTTATGTGCTGTTACGTTATTTTGTTAATATAATAGTTATTTTTTGAACTATAAGACTGAAAATTTGTGACCACACATAATTTGGAAATATAAACTATATATCATCAAAAATCCCAAATTTGAAAATTTCGATGTTACGTTGTTTTGCATTTTCGGTGACGATGTCAATATTATAGAAAATCCAAAAAAAAAAATACCATTAGAAGATTAAAAAACATCACAAACTCCTCCCTTATGAATTTTCATTCACATATGACGAATTTGACATCAAACAATTTTTATAAAATTGACCCTTTAATAATTTCATACCATTAATTTATTATTTATAAGGAAAATGAAATTACCCAGAAAAGAGCACATATTTATTTCATGTGTATAGTATTCAAAAACGTCCCCTTATTTTAAACTCATCCCGGACAAAAAGTCAAAAATCTCCTAAACAAATGATCATTTTTTTAATTTAATATTCATAAGCTTCCCCTTATTTTAAACTGATCCCGGATAAAAAATCTTAAATCGCCTAAAATCCCTATTTTTCTATAATCGTCTACATGTTATTATAAATGTTGAACTGATTTTGTTCAGAAAATAAAACTACAGAAGAAACATTTTTGTGATTGTTTACATATTGTTATATTAAAAATGTTACGATAAAGTTTCTTTCGCTATAAATCTGAAATGACACTTGATACGACGATGAAATTTTGACAGATGATGTAAATGATTCCAAATGATCGATTTTCATCAAAACACAAATTTCGAAAATGTTGTCGGACATTTTGGTGGTTGGGGCTTGATATTATATCAAAATCCTCCTTTTTTGAAAAAAAAACAAGATTATTTAAAGATTAGTACAAGGTAGATTAAGAAGGTAACGACGGTAAAACAACTGAGAATTGTTTTTGAAATCAATATGGCGGCCTGTGTTTTAAAATTTGAAGTGTCAAATTGTTGTTTATGTTTACATTTGTTTTGCTTATTTTTGTGTTGTTGCGTCTTTTTCCACTTTTTTATTACATGAAATGTCAAATGGGTTTTAGTTTTTCGTAAAGAAACTTGTGAAATGACAGAATTAAAGTAACAACTGAGATTAACGCTGATATAATATGTGAGATAACGCCGGCAGAGGAGAGTAAACATTTTGTTTATATTATGTTAAATCTTAAATAAGGGGTACACGTATTCTAATAAATCCTATGAGATATTATTATTTTCAATCAGTTACAGAGTAAACATGTCCTTTTTATTTAAGCAATTCGCACTTTTTTAACATAATTTTTATAAAAATGATTTTTAACATTTAAAACAAACACTAAAAGGAAACAATTTTACAAAATAACATTGTTTTTCAATAATTTCCAAAATACACATGCACACACACAAGCAAACTTTCGTGTATGTGTATTTTTTTGACAGTTCATCTCATAAGATGGTTGTGTAGAGAAATCTCATCACAACAGTCTCATAATACATCTTATAATACTAATATTTGAATCTACACGTGAAATAATTCTCTCAGAGAGCGAATTTGACACTCTCTGACACAGAAATCTTACATATTATGTTACGTCTAGACGGGCTGTAACATAAGAGATAATAATGCAAAAATAAAATATATCTGGTTTTTTTGGTGTTGTAGTTGTTGTAGAGTTGTCGTTACCTTCTTAATCTACCTTGATTAGTACTATATATCTTTAATTTTATGTTTAATATTATAAAAAAAATCAAAAAGTACCATTATAAGAACAAAAAAATACTTCAAAGTTTTCTCTGTGAATTCTAACTCACGTCCACATATCTTTAATTTCATATTTCATTAGGCGATATATAGCAGCGACAGCCGTTGTTTCCTTTTTTTTTTTAATATAAGGATCAATATTACGGAAAATTCGAAAACTACCGTTAGAAGCAAAATTATAAAAGAATATTAAGAAGAACAAAAAGTCCCCTCTTACGTATATTCATTTACTTAGGACAACATATCTTTAAATTCATTTTTCGAAAATGATAATTATAAAAACGCAAAAACTACCATTAGAAGAATAAAAAAGTACATCAAAGTTCCATCTTCAATTTAATATCTCTTCTTCCAATATTATAAAAAGTCAGAAAGTAACATTAGAAGTACGAAAAAATACCCTAAAGTGAAATAAATTCTCTTTCACTTAACCCAAATATCTTTATTTTCTTAATATAAGGATCAATATTATCCCAGCAAAAAAAAAACGATCAAGAGCTTCCAAAAAAGAACATTTTCACCACTTCAAAAGTAGAACAAAGTGCACATTTTAAACTTTTTTGAATGTTCTTAATAATTACTTCCAAAAAAGTGAAAATAAAAGAAATTTTAGCTGGAAAAAAGGTTAATAATTTCTAAGAAAATTAAAATTTTATAAATTTTAATGCATATATTATCTTCTAATAAGGCTAAAACTGAATTTTTGTAAAAAAAATTCATAAAAATAGTTTTAAAGGAAGTACTTCAAAAGAAATGAATAAGAAGCATAAAAGAAGAACATCCTACCAATGACAACCATGGGTTAAACAAAGAACTTCTGCAGCTCTTTAGCACCAGTAAGTACTTCCTTCCAATACCAACACAATGTTAAATTCATGACTTTTTCAGCTCATTTTCAGTTCCTTTTTTGCTGCGTATAGAAAATTCAAAAAGTGCCACTACAAGAATTAAAAAGTACCTCAAACTCCACCCCGTGAGACAAAATACACAAAGTCCCCTCATATGAACTCTCATTCATTTAGGACTATATATCATTAATTTCATGTTTCTGAGTACATTATAGAAAAATTCAAAAAGAAAATTGAACAGTACCACAAAGTCACCTCTTATAGATCTCATTCACTTAGGACTATATTATTTTAATTTAATGTTTTTATGTTAAATATTATAGAAAATTCAAAAAGGAACATTAGGAGAAAACAAAAAGTACCACAAAGTGAATTTAGAACTCAGTTAGGATCACATATTATTAATTTCGTATTTATATGTTCCTAATTATAATTCATAAATGTCCCTTTATTTTAAACTCATTCCGGACAATAAATAAAAAATCACCTAAGTCCCTATTTTTTCATGCTCGTTACTCTACACATAATTTAGTTTATGTTTCATAATTATTTTACGTCTTACATGTTTAATGTTTTGGCTTGAACTGGTTTTGTTCATAATTATAATATATCAAAATCCTACTTTTTTAGAAAAATTTAAATTATTATTATTATTATTGTTTAAAAAGTAACAAAGAAAAAAATAACACAATTTCTCATTCAATTAGGACCACATATCTTTAATTTCATTTTTCTAAATTCATGATTATAAAAGGTGCAAAAAGTATCGTTAGACGATCAAAAAAAGTATTACAAATTCCTTTATGGATTCTCATTCAATAAGTACTATATATCTTTAATTTCATATTCCTAAATATTAAAAAAAAATTCAAAAAGTACCATTATAAGAACAAAGAAGTGCCTCACAGTTCCACCATTGACCGCATATGTTTAATTTTATATCTCTTCCTCCAATATCATAAGAAATTCACAAATTAAAATTAGAAATACGAAAAAGTACCCTAAAGTGAAATAAATTCTTTCACTTAAGACCAAATATACTTATTTTCTTAATATGTATAAGGATCAATATTATAGAAAATTAGAAGAAAAAGTATCATTAGAAGCAAAATTATTTAAAAAGTATCATAAGAACAAAAACTAATATATATTCTCATTCGCTCGGGACCACATATCTTTAATTTAATTTTTCTAAATTCATAATTATAAAAAAGTACCATTACAAGAACAATATTATAGAAAATTCAAAAAGTACCATTTGAAGAAAACAAAAGTACCAAGATCAATAGTTCCTTAATTCAATATTGCCCCCTATACCCAAAAACCGATTTTTTTAAGAATAAAGGGCAAGACAATATTTCCAAATAGTAAAAATCGCAATCATAGCAACCAAAACTATTCCACCTAAAGCCTTTCTCAACTAAAAAGACTTCTTTCAGGTTATGTGTTCTCCAATATCAAGCAAAAAAATGTGTAAGGAGGTTATTTCTTGTAAGTGTTAGCTTCCCAAAAAGGCTTTGCTATAGGGGCGAAATGTGTTCAATTTGACGCGATTCAAAGAATCGTTCACCTGCCGTAATATGTTAAAATACTACCTTAAATACCAAATTTTTTATAGTTTATTTTCAAAATAGCATAGAAGTATAGTTATGAGATATGAACATATATTTACAATATTAGATGTTTAACAATTAATATACATTTAAGTTTAGGAACTTATAGAAAATTTTAAACTTTTTTAGGAAAATAAAATATTTAAAATCTTTTAATATTATTATTAATATCACTAATACATTATATTCTTTGAAATTCTTTATATTTAATATTTACACATTTCTTTTAAATTTTATAAGATTTCCTAATAGCCGGCTTTAACTTTTCTTATATCAATTTTTTAATATGCGTTTCTTAGGGAAGTATTATTTTCTAAGCTAAGGAATTGCACTCAATAGGGTGATTATTTAAGCCTTGGAAATCAATTACAAAAGGCTAATAATATCTATATTGGTGTTGGGTGTAAATACATGTTACAGCTAAGAAATATCCTCAAATGCATCCCAAACCAAATACATTGAATTTATAAATAGCTGCATCTTATTGTAAAAAATATATAACATCTGTAAATAAAGATACATTAAAAAATGTATGAACATATATATATACATTATATTTATACCTTTATTATTTTATTAAAAAATAATAATATTTTTAATATTTTGTTAAAAAATAATACGCTTTTTGTTAAAATGTATTTTAGACACAGTAGTACTTTGTTGATTTTATACTTGGTTTGATTTATTTTCTTTTATTATCAACCAATGCTGCAAAACTTTCGCTTTAGTGCTGTATTGCTGTGATTTTTATTCATTCTAGCGTTTTTTACTGAATAATAAATCGTTTAGGAGAAAAACGCGGTTTAGCAATACTAAGTAACAAGAACAAAGTTTATGAAGTAAAAACTGACGGCGGCAAAATTTAAAGGAAAAATTTGTTAAAAATGTGGCAACAATAAATTTCATGTACGTAGTGCATACAATAAGGACAAGTCTTCATAATATTCACGCCGTATATAACTGTCCCCAAACAATGCGTTACATATTAAAATTGATTTTAGTCCTATTAAATATAAAGCTACAGTTAAATATCGGTATATATGTATATATTTTGACGTAAGCAATATAATTGCATCAAAAAAATTAAAGATTTTTAGTGTCCCCAAATTATCCGCAATGCATACGTATATATATATATATATATATATATATATATATATATATATATATATATATTCAATTCGACAATTTAAATTTTGTTTCAAATCATATACATAAACTGATCTCTCTCAATGGATTGTTGATGAAATTTTTTATTTAAAACATATTAAAAATTACGATATTAAACACATTGAATTAAAATTTTCACTTAAAATCAAAAAGAAAAAAAAAAAGAAAATAAAAATAAAAAATATATCGTAATTTTTTGCCCTGCGAAAATGTAATATACTATTGAAAGTTGTTAAATTATTTTAAATTTTACTATTTCATTCTGAAATACTTACATTTTTCAATGGCATGCTACTTCATTTGCAATTTACAAAATACACTATAACTGTAAAATTTATTTTAAATAATTGTTTTAATTTTCTTTAAAACAAACGACGACCTTTAACGATTCATTCATTTTACTATGTTCCAAATAAAATCCTAATTAATTTAGTTTAATTAAAGAAACTTTCTTTAATTCCACATAAAGTTTGATGAAAAACAAGCTAAAGTAGTATACGTAACAGGCTGACTAGGGATCGAACAAAAGTTAGCATGGACGGGAGGGTAAAAGCTATAAAAGTGTAATACCAGCTAGATTACTTTCCTCAAAGTTTCTGTAATTTTTTTTTTCCTATTTAATTTTATTTATATAGCTGATATAAGGATTTTTATAAATTCTCGTATTGAAGATAGTTTCAACAGGAACCAGCCCAATATCCCTGAAAAGAAATATAAATGGCTCCCAACGTGGGGTCTCTTAAATTAAGCGCGATTTTGTAATACATCTTTTATTATTTAGTTTGGTTACAATATCGTGGAATTTATATTTATGTTCGTGAAAAATATTTTAAACTCGGTATTTTGATTTTATTTTATTGGTAATTTTTTTGAGATCTACAGTTTTGAGTATCTTGACACCCTACTCGAAAAATAACAATATTGTTAAATTTCGGTAATTTTCATCTCGAAATTGTCTTCTAAATTCAATATAGAAAATATAACTTTTACGGGATATGTAGGGCCTTCAGAAGTGCTTCGGACAAACGATTCTGGGTTGAATCTGATAATTCTCTAGTTAGACAAATGATTGTAGTCAATTCTTTTCGTGACGAAATAACAAATTTGTCGTGTGCACCCTGTAAGGGTAAAACCAACGATTGGCAACGCAAATTTTTTTTGACAGCTGAGAGAAAAGAAAAAAAAACAAGAATAAAGGAGGGAAAGAAAGAAAAATTTGTAAATAATGATAACTAAATTGCTGAAAGTTTTTAATTATGGCGCTAGGGAAGACATTTTGTGGCGAAGGCGAAGTGTAATGTTAGGGTCCCTAGGGAAAGCTCTTCCTTTTTGGTTTGGACAACAGGTGTGGCACGTGGCAGAAAAAAAAGACGAGCAAAAATTCAATTTCTTTGTAAGATTTATTATATATGGCTATAAAAAAAAGGTTTAGAAATATACAAACCTAAACTTTTTTCATAAAACTAAAATAAAGTAAATAAATAAGTGTGGCAAAATATATGTGAAACTAAAAGAGAAAAAAAAACTATCTAATAAAACTTAAAACTATAAATAGCTAAAACTTAAGAACTAGTTTTAAAAAAAAAAGGTGCTAAAACTAAAAAACTAAGAATATAAATGATGATAAAACTACAAAAAGGAAAACTAAAACTTTACTAAAGAAAAACTTAAAACTAAAGATGTATTTAAAATTTTTTTAATATAAAGCCTAAAATCTAAAAAAAAAGAAAAGTTAAAAAAAAAACTATATTTTAAAGATAAAAAA
The DNA here is from genome assembly GCA_932274085.1 of Protocalliphora azurea. Taxonomy (NCBI): domain Eukaryota; kingdom Metazoa; phylum Arthropoda; class Insecta; order Diptera; family Calliphoridae; genus Protocalliphora; species Protocalliphora azurea. The sequence goes on from OW026520.1 coordinate 74,365,109, forward strand.
AAAAGAAAATATTAAAACCAATTTGAACTTAAACTAAAACATAAAACAAAACTAAAACTAAAAAAAAAGAAAGCTATGAACTAAAAATGATTGAATAAACAAAAAAAAAAACCCCAAGACATCAGCCATCTCTGCCACATCCACCGTAGGACCGCATCAACATCACCAGCATCCCCCGAAGCAATCAAGGCCAGGTATCGCCAGACTCGGACAACTATAGACGGACGAAACTTGAAATAAAAAAAAAACACATATATATAAAAAGATATTTTATAAAAAAAAAAACAATTATAAAAAGAAAAAAATAAAAAATAGGGTTCAATTTACCTTTTTTTTCCAGTCCCTTAGCAAATTGGCTAAGGTGCGCGTCGTAGGAACTAAAGAGAGCTCCTTTTAGGTCCATAGTATTCGTAGTTTATTTTTTTCATTTTTTAATTTTTTTTCAATATACTTACCTTTTTCTTAATTTAATACCAACTTTGTTATAATTTTCATTAAATTGCTTAGCTCTTTAATTTTTTTTTTTTGTAAATTAATAAAAGTTTTGCACTATTTTAATGCTCATAGATAAATTAATTAACAATAATAAATATTGAAATTTATAATGTTAAAATGAAATTATTAAAGTTTTCTCATTAGAATGAGTTGGTAAAGAGAGTTAAACGCGGTGAGTAAAGGGGAAGAGTAAAATGGTAAGGTGAAGTAGATTTCGGGGACATTATACAAAGTTTCAGCAAATGTCAAGGAGAGGTGATTCTCTCAAAAGGGTGGGAAACATTTGGCAAACCATCAGCCAAATAGTTCTGTGTGTAACAGGGAGTTTATGTTTTTTTAACTGCTTTGGGTCTCAACATACTTTTAATTCTTTTATAAATTTCCTTTTTTAGCTGGTATGATTTTTTTGTATGTGGACAGCTACCCAGCTCTGGCGGCAAGAACCACCCCATCCGGCGAGCTCCAGCCCGGCATAAGCGAGCATACCAGCGCCGCCGTCAGTCTGGCCACTTCATATGCTGGTAAACAGCCAGCTGTTTTATTTTGTCCAGTCCACTCGTTATAAAAATGGCGCCCAACGTGGGGCCCGAAGCAGTACATAGCCTGAATTTAGAAAATAGATTTATTAGGTTTTCTAGTTCAAGGAATAGGTCCAATTAGGTTAAACTAAGAGTCCCTAATTCGCTGCGACTTCTCGGACAGAAAACTGTAACTTTTATTTTTATAATTAAAGTAGTTTTCAGTAAAAATTTGAATCTTGTAATTCAGCATGACTGGTATCGTCCCTCCATCTGTAAGTCCCGAATTTCTAGACCTGGAAGTCTAATTCGCGTTGCGACAGATGAAGTGTACGATATGGTCAGGAGGAATTCTAGATTCAACATTACCTACTTTTGGCTTACAGCTTGAGGCTTAAATTATATTATAAAAAAAGTAATTGTTTTTAATTGCTCAAGTTGTAAGAGGAAAGTGGAGGTTATATTCATCTTGAGTATAGCAAAGATAAAAGGGAAAAGTTTGTCACTTAAGTTTTTCAGAGGAATCGTTCCCGAAAATTTTCTAACAACCGGATTGATAGTAGCGAGTCCTAGGCGTTATAGGTATTGTCAGACCACATCCTAGTTGCAGCTCGATTATATTCGATTGTTAGTCGTCAGAGCTAACCCAATCCAACCAATTTCAATTTCGTTTCTATTTAGATTTTCATTTAAACCATTTATAAACTCCTGAAAAATAAAGCAAAACAAACAGATTATTACATATTTACACACAAAATAAAAATTTTACATATAAACTCACCTTACCATTTTACTTTCTCTTGATTTACCACCGCAACATTTTTATTTGATAATTTTTAGTTTTCAAATAAATTACTTTTTCTATTTTCGATTTTTTATAGTTATCTTGCAATTTCTGGGAATTTTCATTCTTTTTCTTTTCGCCAACATTACAAAGATTAGCGTAGTCGATTGTTTTTGTAGAATTTCATTTTAAAACGTGGCATTATTTTGATTATTTCGTATCGACTTGATTCAACTTTATGGTTTTGACTAAACGCCCTAGTAAATTTCTGAAAATATGTTTACTACAAGTGCGAGTACTATGCTAACTAACATGGGGTTAATAGATCAAAGGGGTTCAGCACCGATGTTTAATGAAAGAGATAGAAGTCTCGATGGTGAATTTATAATGAGTGCTCTTGATATTCAGAAGATTGTGGAAGCCCCCGTGGGTGCATATCAAACAAAGCTCATGCAAGAAGTGGATAATAAGATCCAAAGTTTTGTTACTGAACTAAAACTTGCGATTTCTCAACGGGCTCAAAATAAAGTACCTGCCCCACCCAGCCTCACGTCAATCCATACGGTTTATGGGACACCTCCCAAACCTCAGGCGCAACCGTTCGTTTATCAACCACCGCAATCGGCAACTGTACCCTTGGCTCCCGTTAGTCTTCAACCACCTTTTATTCCTGCTACACCTGTACTCATAAATGATCAGAATGACCATAGTTCACAAAATGTGGAACCAGTACCTTTTCCACTATATTCACAAGCGTCATATTCTACGCAGCATTGCCTGGCACAACAGCAGGATAACTGCTGAACGGCCCAGCAGGAAATTCAGACGCAATCTTCCCAACAAACAGTAACAGCGACTGAAAAACAAGACTTACATGCAAACGACCAGCGGCATTGTATGAATTACCAGCAACAGTCCCGTGGCTCTCGACAGGGATACTCACCCAAGGATACTTTAATACCAGTTTTTCAGCCACCACCGGGTCCGCCAGAGAACTATAGTATAAATCCTTCGTGGCAAGTTCAGAATTCATCTTTGAGTAAATATGAGTTGGTCAAGTGGAGGTTAAAATTTTTCAACACCCAGCAATCAATTCCAGAAGCTAGTGGTGTCCTGATGCAGTCTGCTCTTTTTGACTGGAGCATTATTGGTCATGGTAGCAGGTACCAGCTGGATAGTAAACGTAAAAAGCTTATTGATCCTAAATTCGATATTACACAGAAGCATGGGAGAAAGAAGCTGAGGCGGCAAAATATACGCGTAATTTTACATAAAACAGGTATCAAGCACAGAAGGTCCTACCATACGCGATTTCGGCTGCTAAAATTTAATCCTGAACAAAAAGTCTACCACCAACACTCCCATGAAAGTGACGTAAAACGCAGATTGGACGCAAAACTCGCAGAAATGTTACTTGAGGGTCGTACGGTCAAAACTATCAAAGATAAGAATACTAAAGGAAATCTTTAGGGGTACTTCACGCCAAAGATTTAAAGCGTTAGCTTTAGAATCTTTGGTGTATTTAGTACTAAAGTTTCTCAAATGCCGAACGTTTTTCCCGTTTTTATTTAGTTTATTAATTTTCTAACTACAAATGGTTAGTAAGGTAGTTACATAAATACATAAATGTTATATTAAGTTTTTCTTATTCTGTTTTCTATTCAAGGTTGTGAATTATGTTTAACTTGTAGTTGGTGGGTAACGAAATATATTGCAATTAGTACAAACTTTACATTTCTTCTATCGAACAGTGGAATTAGACGCTTTATATATTATACGATTTATTTATTTTCATCGACTTTAGCTTACGTTTCTAAACAGGTTACCTGTGTAACCGTCATTGGTCCAATAGTGCAACCTCCTAAACCCTAGGGGAACTATGCCATTAAGTAGCTAGAGGTTTTTCGTCACCTAGACCAATAACATTCTTCTGAGCCCGTATCTTACAGCGGGTCGAGATGAAAAGTGAATAAATATTTAGATCTCGTGTTTGTCTTCAAACACGAGACTTTTTCTTGTCTAATTCACACTGACGATAAAAGGAATAAAAGTAGGTATCTAATCCCAAAAAAAAAAAAAAAAGAAAAAAAAATTTTTTTTTCTCCCCAAATACAACGCAAACATAATACAATTTAAGCTCGATTAAGGTAACAAAAGGTGATGAAAACTGTTCACTTATTTTAGGTTTGAGTTATATATATTATATTTACACTATTTGTTACTTTAATAAAGCTCTGCCTGCATTATAGAGTATAGATTCTATATTTTTTTTTTTTTTTTTTAGTAAATACCTTTATTTATGTAAATATCTTATTAACTATTTACTTACCAGAAAAGTCCAACGTAGTGTTTTTCCCCTTCATTTGGAATGACCTTTCTTTTTCTCTAGGGGTTGAATTGGTAGTTTAAACCTAGGAAAAAGAAATCAAAATAAGTATAATAAATAGTTTTACTTTCACGTTCACTCACCTGAATCTTTGAGTGGCAGAACTGCTTCGCTCCATAGGTTTCTGAGTCTCCTTAATCTATGGAAATAGAAATTTATTAGAATAAATATTTATAAGATATTTCTTATACATATTTATTCTAATAAATTTCTATTTTTTAAGAGAATTGAATTAGCTTCTTTCCTTTTTCAGAAATTGCAAGGGGTATTTCTCGCCAAGGACTAGATATCTTTGGTGGACTTAGTCCTTGCCTTTCTTCTCAACATTATTAATAATTAATGTTAGTGTAATAATTTTTTTTCTGTTAAAATAATTTTTTTTTAAGTTGTTACTTGCGATTTCTTCTTCAAGGTGAACACAAGAGGTATCTCCCGCCAAAGATTTAGAGCCCCGCTTTAAGATCTTTGGTGAATTTAGTTCTTGTGTTTCCTCCTTTTTCTCCACGTGTGAATTTTGATGGAGAACTGAATCTGAATAATTATTTTGTTAAATTTACTTACCTGTTAGAACCCGTAGCCTAAGAGTGTGGCTTCAGCAGCTTTTTATTCACCCCTGGAATATTGCCTCATTTGTTAGATCTGAAAAGAAAGGAAAATTTATTAGCAAAATGAATTAAATTTAAATTTTTATCATAAAGTATTTTCATTAAAATTTTCTAAAGAACTATATTTTATGAATTTTTGATTCCATTGTTCCTTTTGAAAAACAAGTTTTCTTAGAAAATTTTAAGTGTTAATATTTTTGGGTTATATTTTGCATAATATTTTTTTTTTTTTTTCGTTATTATTTTTAGTATAAAATTTTTCTTTTAATTTTAGTTTAAAATCTTAATGATCACTTCTTCACTAAATTTTATTATGCACTTTAACTTTTGTTACACACGGTTAAAATTAAAAGCAAATTTTGGTACACCACTTTTCACAATAGAATTTTTTTTTTGCAATACACTTGATAGTCACGGTATTTTCCATAAAAAAAATTCCGTTTCACTAAACTTACCACTTTACACTAAAATTTTTACACAAAAAAATTTTTTCATAACACTTTTTCCACACACTGTAAATTTTTTTTACTCAACTTTTTATAAACACTTGCATTACACACTAATTTAAGAAACAAAAAAAATTTTTTTTTTGCACAACACTTTATGTCACACCCTTTATTTTTATTCTTCAAGAAACCGTATTTAATTTTTCACAAAATTATTATTTTTTTTGCTGTTTTTGCTTCACACTGTAATTTCTTATTTTCTTAAAACACCATTTTCTATATACGACCCGATTTTGATTTTATAGAAGATTTTTTTTACACATTTTTTTTTTTTTTGATTATTTTCGCACATTTAGTCGATTTCATTTCACACCGCGTCACTACACCACCATTTTTATTTTTGCAAAAAAAAATAAAATTGTTTTCACCTACTCTGGTGACATCGTTTAATTTAATTTTTATTTTATTTTTTTTTTACCCATCACTTTTGATTTTATTTATTTAATTCATTTCACTTACCTTATATTTTCCGGAAACACATTTTGTTTGTCGTCCGTCGCCTGTCGCCGCCGTTATAACTGCATTCCTGTAAAGAAAATAATTATGCATTAGTAATTTTATATGAAAGATTTTTTTAATTTTTTTACTACTTACCTTCAAGCCCATGGAATTTCCACCATCCGCCATGATTTCCTGAAATAAAATATAAATTTTTATCCAAATTTATATTTTATTTAAAATATTTTAATAAAATTTACAAATTTTCATTAATTTACTTACCCCTTTGTTAACACCATCCATTGAAAAAGTTTTTGTTGTAATTTTTTTACAACCACGCTACTACTTGTTTGCTTCGTTAAGTTTCGTTCATTCTTGAACACAGTTGTTCAGTATTGTTTAATTGGGGTTGCCAGAGGTGCAAAATTTTTACGTATTATACAGTGTTGTATTTATCAATGAAAATGTCAGAGGGTTGCCAGATGGTAATTTATTTTTGGAATCTGCAAAATACCCACGAAATCCCAGGAAATTAGTGCAACAGTTCAAATTAAGGAAAATTAGAGGAAATTGTTTTCCCTCCCATCCTGTGTCCACAGTGGGACTACAGGAGTGGTTGGGTTTGTCGTGTGCACCCTGTAAGGGTAAAACCAACGATTGGCAACGCAAATTTTTTTTGACAGCTGGGAGAAAAGAAAAAAAAAACAAGAATAAAGGAGGGAAAGAAAGAAAAATTTGTAAATAATGATAACTAAATTGCTGAAAGTTTTTAATTATGGCGCTAGGGAAGACATTTTGTGGCGAAGGCGAAGTGTAATGTTAGGGTCCCTAGGGAAAGCTCTTCCTTTTTGGTTTGGACAACAGGTGTGGCACGTGGCAGAAAAAAAAGACGAGCAAAAATTCAATTTCTTTGTAAGATTTATTATATATGGCTATAAAAAAAAAGGGTTTAGAAATATACAAACCTAAACTTTTTTCATAAAACTAAATAAAGTAAATAAATAAGTGTGGCAAAATATATGTGAAACTAAAAGAGAAAAAAAAACTATCTAATAAAACTTAAAACTATAAATAGCTAAAACTTAAGAACTAGTTTTTTTTTTTAAAAAAAAAAAAAGGTGCTAAAACTAAAAAGCTAAGAATATAAATGATGATAAAACTACAAAAAGGAAAACTAAAACTTTACTAAAGAAAAACTTAAAACTAAAGATGTATTTAAAATTTTTTTAATATAAAGCCTAAAATCTAAAAAAAAAAGAAAAGTTAAAAAAAAACTATATTTTAAAGATAAAAAAAAAGAAAATATTAAAACCAATTTGAACTTAAACTAAAACATAAAACAAAACTAAAACTAAAAAAAAAAGAAAGCTATGAACTAAAAATAATTGAATAAACAAAAAAAAAAAAAAACCCAAGACATCAGCCATCTCTGCCACATCCACCGTGGGACCGCATCAACATCACCAGCATCCCCCGAAGCAATCAAGGCCAGGTATCGCCAGACTCGGACAACTATAGACGGACGAAACTTGAAATAAAAAAAAAAACACATATATATAAAAAGATATTTTATAAAAAAAAAAAAAAACAATTATAAAAAGAAAAAAATAAAAAATAGGGTTCAATTTACCTTTTTTTTCCAGTCCCTTAGCAAATTGGCTAAGGTGCGCGTCGTAGGAACTAAAGAGAGCTCCTTTTAGGTCCATAGTATTCGTAGTTTATTTGTGGGGTAGATTGAAAAGCCTAGGAAACCTTTTTATAGTTCCAATAAAATAAAAAAAAAAATAAAAAAAAAAAATAGATAAATAACATATAAAATTATATGTGATTTTTTTTTTTGGAATAAAATAAATCAAATTTACCCGTACCTGAACATCGATGGCGAAGTAAGATGGCGGCCAGAAGGTTCCCCATAGTTATGAGAAGCTGACTACTTAGGCATGCTAAAAAGAATTTAATTTTATTTTAATATATATTTCGCTTAATTTTTTTATTTAATTAATTTTTTTTCAATATACTTACCTTTTTCTTAATTTAATACCAACTTTGTTATAATTTTCATTAAATTGCTTAGCTCTCTAATTTTTTTTTTTTTTTTTTTTGTAAATTAATAAAAGTTTTGCACTATTTTAATGCTCATAGATAAATTAATTAACAATAATAAATATTGAAATTTATAATGTTAAAATGAAATTATTAAAGTTTTCTCATTAGAATGAGTTGGTAAAGAGAGTTAAACGCGGTGAGTAAAGGGGAAGAGTAAAATGGTAAGGTGAAGTAGATTTCGGGGACATTATACAAAGTTTCAGCAAATGTCAAGGAGAGGTGATTCTCTCAAAAGGGTGGATAACATTTGGCAAACCATCAGCTAAATAGTTCTGTGTGTAACAGGGAGTTTATGTTTTTTTAACTGCTTCGGGTCTCAACATACTTTTAATTCTTTTATAAATTTCCTTTTTTAGCTGGTATGATTTTTTTGTATGTGGACAGCTACCCAGCTCTGGCGGCAAGAACCACCCCATCCGGCGAGCTCCAGCCCGGCATAAGCGAGCATACCAGCGCCGCCGTCAGTCTGGCCACTTCATATGCTGGTAAACAGCCAGCTGTTTTATTTTGTCCAGTCCACTCGTTACAAATTTTAATATAATAATGACAATTACAATTACATGACATCGTAGGACTAACAAGTGGCAGTATATTAATAATAATAAATAAAATAAAATTTCTAAATTTGTTTTTATTTTAAATGTAAGTTAGACGAGTCGTTTTTGAGCTCGTGTTATAAAAACAGGCAGTAATAATAATAGTAATAGTAAAGCTAGACAGCGGGGTTGATAAAAATGTTGTAGGAAGAGGTTTAGTAGAAAGAGTGCAAAATAACAAAGATTTTCGTAAATGTGTCGGAAATGTGCGGACGGCTGTCGGACAGAGGCAGGGCGTATTAGGTACAACAAATTTGGAAATACAGTTTCAGGACGTAATTTGTGGCTTCGACTTTTTGACAGAATTCGACCTCAAAATGTTCGTACCCACCACTGGAGAAATGGGACAGATACAGTATCCTGTCAAAATTGCTTTGACTATTGATCAAAAACAAGGACTAGACAAAATTATTTCGGCATTCCGAATTTGAAAACAGGTTTGGTAGATACAGGGGATGCAAGGCCGATCAGACAAAGCAATTTATCCAGCAGTTGAAAAACATGTTAAGTTACGTGAAGAGTTTTTGAATTCTACTTTACCGGATTTTAGGATTATAGACAAATTTATTTATAAGCAGACAGAATTTTGGAAATTATTCGTGCTGCTCCTGACGTACCTAACGCTGCATATGGTGGAATAGCAAAGGCGCTTTAACGAATTCGTCGATATTTTTTCAGGCCAAAACTAATTACGGACGTTAAGACTACATTCTAAATTGCGAACTGTGTAAAACATCAAAAATTCTGACTACCATTTTGAGACCACCATTAGGACAAATGGAAAAAACTGAAAGACATTTTCAAACGCTTTATATCGATTTGACAGAACTATTTACGAGGACTAAAACTGGACACTTGAGCATTTTAATTATCTACTAGATGTTTCTTGAAAGCTATATTTCTTTCTACAGTGTTCTTAACGGACAAACTAGAGCTTTCGATGTTAATGTTAGCAGCTTAAACATTTAGTGTTGCCATACTTACAAACAATGGTGAAAGCTTTTTTTTATTCAATGTTGTATGTTTACAATAAAATTAATAATTTTTACAGATATGTTAACTGCTGTTAACATAAATGGAAATGTCTAGAAGCATTGAGAAGGATTTAAACCAGCCGTTAAAACCGTTATATTTGAATTCAAGTACAATTTCGTAACAATATATTATTTACTAATATCGTTCTGATGAATCCATAAATTATATTCTTTTCCGAAACCAAGCCATTTTACCAATAGTTTTTCTCCTTTTCGCTTTAAAATTTTTTTCTATCAAGAAAAATTTTTGGAGCTTTTATTTTTAACAATTCTTTATAAAATCCACCTTTAATTATATTTCCATTAAAATCTACAAGTTGATGGGTTATAGGATTGTTTATATAAGTTTTGTTTATCTTAAAAATCTCTGTAGACCAATTTGGTATAAATACTTTCTCAAATTGATTTTTATATTTACTAATGCGAACTAAATCATTTTTTATATATATATATATATATATTTTCCTCCTTTGAAAACCTTCAAATTACTATATACAGTATTAAGAAGCTTCTGTTCATTTTTCTTATTAACTGAATTGGGTGTTGTTTTTATGGAACGATGATATAAAGAATTATATTATTTTAATAATTTATCTAGTACATCTATCTATTTATAATTTCCCTGCATACTAAATTGTTTCCACATTTTATTTTCTATTAAAACATTCAACTATTGATGCCTTCATACTTGAAAAAGTATGGTAATGGTTAATTTTATATTCATTCATAAGAGTTTTAAAGTAGATATTATAAAATTCTTTTCCTTGATCAGAATATATATTTTTGGGAGATTTTCCTTTGTTTATTTTATAATATGTTTTAATTTCTATTCCTATTTTAGTTTTTAATGAAAATACATTAATTGCAGTAAGGATATATTTAAAACCTGTATTTATTTTTTCATACGGTATCATTTTCACTATGTCAATTTTCCATGTATCTAAAATACCCTTTTGAAAGCTCTTTCTCGCTTGACGATGTATTTCATTAAGAGGAAATTGTTTACTCATATTTTTATTTATAGAATGTTAATGTTTCACTTCATTTAAATGTCGTGTACTAAAGTGTAAACATGTTTCAACAGTTTATATATCCATTCACTATGATGATTTGTGGTCCCTTTGGTTGTGGGAAATCGACATTTATTATGAATTTGATAAAAAATCAACATTTAATATCTAAAAACATAGATCGTGTTATTTGTAGTTTGCGTAAAAAATTCTCTTTCGAGAATTAACGATGTAGAGTTTATACAAGTTTATACTGCAGAAAATGAATCGACTCACAGTGGGGTCAAACGCAAAATTTTTTGGTAATAAATCTGAATCTCCTAAACTACTGGTCGGATCAAATTGAAATGTATGGAAGAGTTGTAGAGGAGGACCTAGGCTTTCAGAAAAAAAATGTTAAATCATTCTAAATCTATTTCTATAAAAAATATGGGTACCAAATTTAAAAAAGCTCGCGTGACATTTTTTTTATTAATCGATAAAAATGAAACTATTTTTTAAAATTGACAATTTTCGATCAATGCTGGATGTAGGGTGCAAACTTAAATCAATTAAAAATTTCTTTATTAACCATTTATGAAGCCTTATCTTTTGAAATTAATAAGGAAAAAATTTTTTTATTAACGGAACTTTGAGAAAAAAGTGAATGAATTGTACTATATTTTTGTAAAAAAATAGCCATTTTTCATGCCAATTTCAGAGTGCTGACTTTGAATATTTTTCACGTCTAGACGAATTGAGATAATCCAAAAATTCTTTCAGCATATTATTTTGAAATATGTAGCAAATTACAGAATATGTTTAAAAAATTTTTACCGGACTTATTCCCAAAAAACGAAAGAAAGTCGAGCCAAAAAATCAAAAATTCAAGCGTAAATATCTTTTTAACTGTAAGAGATAACTTAGATGAGTAAGCTTATTTTTTCTTTATCTTGCCAAGCACTTTCCAGAAATATAAAAATCTTTAAAATCGGACTTCATTTGTACAAGTTACGATTTTTTTTAACTTTTACATACTCGAGGTAGTCAACTTTGACACCCTGTAGCTTATCTCGTATTATCACAGGGTGACTACAAGATGATTTTTCTGAAAGCTTAGGTCCTCCTCTAGAACTCTTCCATACATTTCAATTCGAACCGACCAGTAGTTTAGGAGATTCAGATTTATTACCAAAAAATTTGCGTTTGACCCGACTGTGCGACTTTAATAATATTGGATGATTTAAAGCTTGAATCGTCTAATAAAAGAGTGTGTGAACTTTTTACTAAGAGATCTCATCATAGAAATTTAGGTGTGATTTTAGTAACACAAAACATTTTTCGTAAAGGTGCTTATTCCAGAGATATTTCTTTAAAGTCTAAATATAATAGTGATGTTTAAAAATCCTAGGGATAATTTACAATTTCAATATTTAGCTCGTCAAGTATACCCAGAAAACTCAAAAGCTCTGGTCGATGTATATAATAACTGTTCGCAACAGGCTCGTGGTTATTTATTAATTGATCTTAGTCAACAAATACGCAACGCATTAAGATTTAGAACGGATATTTTCAATAAAAGTCACTATTTAATATTTGCAAATATAAACAATGACTTCGAACCTAAAACTGTTGAATGAGAACAAACATATTCTTTACGTTCTTAAGAAAGCAGATCCTAAACTACGAAAAGCAATACTGAAACATGTTGATGATGTTGTTATTAATAAAATAAATGAAATACTGTTCAATATAATTAATGAGAACCATAAAATCAATAAAACAGTTCTTGACAAACTAAAACCATATAAAAATATAGTTAGAAAAGTTTGTTCACCAGAAACCTCACTGAAACAAAAGAGGAAACATCTAATTCAAAAAGGAGGTTTTCTACCAATTATTATTGCATCAGTTTTAAAGATATTAGTAAATGGTATTATATTAAACAAGAATTAGTCAAATATTTAATTGGAAGCCAAATATCATCTTCTCATCAAATTAAAAGTTCAAAATTGAGTAACATAAGTGATAATGAAACACAAACAAGGAAAATATGTAAAAACATATGCAATATAACCAGAGTCAAGTAGTGTAGAAACACAATCTAATATAAATTTATCTGAGGAAATTTATACTAATGAAAATTATGATGAAATTGATATGGATACAACAGTACAAAAACTTAATCCTACTTCTGCCTCTTCAGCTGCTATACGACTTAAACATTTTTCAAATAATGGAACACCAAAAATAAGAATATTGTCAAAGGATGAAAATCACAAAAATTTGAAGCAATCAACTTTACCATTAAAATATTCTCCTTGACTAATTAGAAATCGTAAAAAGTTAGATTACGAAATAGAAAATGTACAATGGAAAAATATTTAAAAATAAAACACATTTATTATAAAATAAAAGAAATATATTTATTATTGTTTCATTGTGGTAACATAAATATCAGTGTCATTTTCATTAAAAATATATTTTAATAATATCTTAAGGAGTTAACTCTATTCAATAGAAATATGTACATTTGATGTAAACTTATGTAAACTTTAAATAAAATTAGAAAACACGAAGGTACTTAAATTATTAAATGTACAACTAAAACATCTACATTCATTAAATATTCATCGTCTGATGAGTCTTTTTTTTTTTGAAATTAATGCTCTAGCTCCTAAATGATTACGCCTTGTTGTTTCCTAATTTGTAACAATTTTTACAGTTTTTCCATATACAGAATTATTTAATAATTAAAAAAATATTTTTCAAAAGCATTTTTGCTCTTATTTTGTGGTATGTTTTCAAATCTATATATGTTTTTAACCATGGAGATTGTCGAAATTTTAATGCTCTGCGTATTTTTTTTTTATATCAATCCAAACTTTAAACATTGTTTAAGAACTCTATAATAGATATGATATTTTGTTTTGATATGATATTTTGTTTTGTCATGTAAATAGTGTGGATACTCTAAATCCACCTCCAAAAAATATCCAATATCAGATGTATCCGAGATAGTAGTTACATCAATAACTTCTAAAGCCGCATCATCATAAATCCACTCTAATTCTCCTTATGGGAGATATTCTGACATGGCCCAGCCATACAAATTGTTAGTATCTAGACACATTATATACTCCGAAGGCTTACTACTATCAAAGTCGTCTAAATATTTATTATTTTCTTTAAAATATCTCTTTGTACTAGTCCTCCTCTAATACCGTCTAGTCCTCCTCTAATACCGTCTAGTCCTCCTCTAATACAGTCTTGTGTATATATAACTTTATTTTATATATATTGACGTCGCTTAAGACACTGGAAAAGGGCCTTTAATAATGTGATTCCGGAGGCAATCAAATTGTCCCTGGAAAGACTGGACATTCATCAGCCTCATATGGGGACTTCTAACCAATAGGATTATAATATCCAGCATGGGTGCGCCTACCATTTACAAGGTAGCAAATAAGGGTACTCCGCAAGGAGGAGTTTTATCTCCACTCCTTTGGAATATCACCGTTAACTCATTGTTCAGGGAACTTGATTCAATGAAGTTTAAAACTGTCACTTATGCGGACGATGTTGCGGTAGCTGTATCTGGGAAATATACTTTGATACTATGTCTTACCGCCTGCAAACTACTATGGGACTAATCAGTACATGGAGTACAATTAGTGGCCTTAGTGTAAATCCAGGAAAAACGGAACTTGTCCTATTTTCTAGAAGACACAGATTCCATCTTTCCCACTTCCACGCCTAAACGGTGCTGAATTAAAGGTGTCAGATAGTACGAAGTACCTAGGGATTATGCTGGACTCCAAACTATCCTGGCTTCAAAATATACGGGCCTGAGCCTCAAAGGCCGGTATTGCCCTGATTAAGCCCATACTTATGTATGGAGCGATAGTATAGTGGGAGGCTAAGGAGAAATCTACCTATATCGAAATCTTTTATAGGATTCTGTGTAGTCCAGCGCTATTCATAACAGGAGCGCTTCGTACAACTCCATCGAAAGCCTTATTTGTTCTAATGAACTGGCTACTGGTAGATCTTATGGCCAATCAGATCGCTATTATGACAGCGACAAGGCATGGGACTATAGATGCATGGAATGATAGCGGATTTGGCCATGCGACCATTCTGGAATTCCTTAATAGCATTCCTAGCAATATCGTTTATTGTATCCACATACCCTTTTTTTCAAGATACTTAGAATGAATATCCAAATCTATAGAGATAGTCAAGCCGCGATTAAATCGCTCTCGAGTGTCTTTTCGATACCCAAGCTGGTACATGAATGCCAAAAGTCTCTGAATGAGCTGGCGAGGTATTCAATCCTGGAGCTGGTCTTATATTAGTTGTTCTTAACATTGCATCCCACGATAAACCTGGAGCAGTATAATATTGGCATGGGTCAAGTTTGTATATACTTTTACAAATACTTCTAAAATTTGGAAAATATCTGTTAAGAGGAGACTATTTTAAATATAATTTAGTGTAATCTAACAAGTTATTACAATCATTTAAGATAAGTATTCCACATATATATCTTAATTAGAGAATATTGAAGTTCATTGAATTGGATTTGCAATTAAGTCTTAATTAAATTTGTTTTATTTATTGTTTTGAACAACAACAATAATAAAATATATACCTTAAGACTTATTTTTGCATGAATTTGTTTTTGTATGTTCATTGACATACATTTGGTATAGTTCTATTTGTTAAATAAAACAACTGTCAGATAAAACTTCACCGTTTTATATTTTCCGTAATATTACCACTCCGTTTTCCATTATTAATTTCAATATTATAATTAGTGTCCTTGCTAATTATCTGCTGTGTTGCCATTTAACTACATATTACTGATTTTAATCCTAGATAATATTTGTATTGGTGTGTGTCCATTATCTGACAATGCCAAAAACTTACAGTGGACTTGTCCAAATTGTAGAGTAATTGGCATTGAATTTTACAATTTTTTCAAAAGCTATAAAGCGGAGTTCGATGGAAATAAAATAGACTTTTCTTCTCTACAAGGAAAACTAACTAAATATGGTGAACTTTTTTCCAAATTCATAAATTTAGATAGTTTTGCTGCTTCCCCGAGACCAAAACGTAAAAGAACTGCTAAGTCATCATCAACACCTCCTTGTATTCCTAAAAATACAGGGGTTATTACTACTAATAATGATTCTATCCCAAACGCAAATACAAGTAGTTTTTATTCCGCCTCATCATACTAAAAATGCTTCCAATTATAATATAATTCCGTCAGAGTCGACTTTAGTTACTCCTACGGTATCTAATTCGTCGAACTTGCCCATGATTCCAAATCTTGCTACCAGTAAGCCTCCAGAACTTATTTTATTAACTCCCTCATCGTCAAACATCCCAACTAATTTAAAAATGTGGTCAACAATCCTCTTGTAAATCCGTTTAAAACAGTAACTCCAAAGCCTTTAAAAATTATTGCTCCAAGGAAAACCATATTTGCTAGCCGTTTTTCAGTAGATACAACAATAAATGATGTTGAATTCTATATCAAAACCAAACTCAGCATTGAAGATTATAATGATGTTCGTTTTTTCAAGATAAATGCGCGCAATAGAGCTTCATTTAAAATAATTGTCCCAGAAAGTATTTTTGATAGTCTTGTTAATCCACAATTTTGACCAAAAAATACTATTGTTCGACAATTTATTTATCGTGATGATAATAACGTAATTCTTCCAAGGGCTTCTGATCCAAATCCAAAAAACTAATTGAATTAAATAATCCGTTAAATATTAATATTTGTCCAAAAAAGGATTACAACTTCTCAGCTATCTCCATCGCATACCAAAATGTTAGAGGTATGAACACAAAGTTAAAATCCCTTTATTTAGAGAGTTTTGATATTGAGCATAATATCATTGTACTCACTGAAACGTGGCTCCGAAATAAATCTGATAAAGAAATTCATAATTCTGAATTAATGTGTAGTAAATTTCAAATCTATAGACGTGATAGAGTGGGTAAAGAAGGTGGGGGAGTTTTGATTTCTGTCTCAACTCTTTTTCCTTCAGAAGAAATATTTTTTAACAATGATCAAAATATTGAATTTATTGCCGTATGTGTTAAAGCCAAATTTAGAAAAATTTTTATAACTTGCTCTTATATTCCTCCTGCGTCAAACATTCAAATTTATGAACAACATGCAAACGCGATAACATTTGTAGCTAATCAATCCAAACCTGAAGACTCCAAAATTGTTCTTGGTGACTTTAATATTCCAAATATTAAATGGTGCGAAACTCCTGATTCATGCTTTTTAAGCCCATCAATAAAATTGGAAACATCTATTGAGTTACTGGATGCTATTGCTGATTTAGGACTATTCCAAATAAACAACATAGTAAACAAGCAAATTACTTGATCTTGTATTTGTTGATCAACCTGAAGTATTTAATATTCTTCGCATTATTCCATTATTAACACCTGAAGATGCTTATCACCCCACTCTTGAAATAAGCGTATACGTCGAAACAAAGATATCATTACAATCCAATGTAAATGATGAGATGGTTTTTTATTTTAGCAAAGCTGATTATTCCAAATTAAATCACCTTCTTTGTTCTGAAAACTGGTTTGAATATATTCCTTATAATAAAGTATGCCCTCGTAACATTGACATCATTTTGAATAAATTCTATGATGGCTTATTTAAATGTTTTAAGAACTCAACACCAATGACGAGGAAAAAAATTGCGCATGGACCGCCTTGGATTGCAAAGCAGCTCAATGGCTTGAAACATTTGAAAAACAAACATTATAGAAAATATAAAAAATCCGGTTTATCTATTGATTATATGAGGTACTCCATATGAAGATCAGTTTGCAATTCGGAAAATATCAAATGTTACAATAATTATCTTTTTAGGGTGAAAAGAAACTTTAAAAATAATCCAAAATATTTTTACCAGTTCGTAAATTCTAAGCATCGAATCTCTGGATATCCGTCCATCATGAAATTTGGAGATAAAGAATCCCCAAACGATGCAGATATTTGCGATATGTTTGCTGCTTTCTCTTCATCCGCCTATTCTGATAAACATTTACATGAACTATCCAATTATCCATATGCAACCCGAATAAATTGTCCAACATTAGATAAATCGATGGTACTGAGAGCTGTACAGAATCTAAAATATTCTGATAAATGTGGACCTGACGGTGTTCCAAGTTGTGTTCTTATAAAATGTTTACATTCTCTTATATCTCCAACCTACTTATTCAACGTATCAATATTTAGTGGTTACTTTCCTGAATTTTGGAGGAAATCTTATATTAAACCCTTGTTTAAATCCGGAAGCAGATCAAAAATTTCCAATTATAGAGGTATTGCTAAATTAAGTGTTACTCCAAAACTCTTCGAAAAGATAGTTACTGAAATACTTTCGCATCAAGTTGTATGTTATCTTTCGCCATTTCAGCATGGATTTAAAAAAGGATGTTCCATTACTACTAACCTTTTGGAGTTCACAACCTCAGTTATAACCGCATTTGATTCCGGTTTACAGACAGACGCAATATACACAGATTTCAGTAAACCTTTCGATAAAGTAAATCACGATCTCCTATTGTTCAAATTGGATAAACTCGGATTTTCTCCTGTTTTCCTTAAATGGATTTCCACATATCTTAAAAATAGATGACAATGTGTATTATTCAGAGAATGTACATCAAAAACCATTCCTGTTATATCTGGTCTTCCACAAGGTAGTCATCTCGGCCCCTTATTCCTAATATTTATAAATGATTTACCAGCTTGCATTAAGAATTCTAGAATATTAATGTATGCTGATGATGTAAAGCTGTTCCATAGCTTTAACTGTTCCTATCGATATTCCTTACTCCAATCAGATCTTGATGAATCTAATGGATCTGAATTTAAGAAAGTTTAAACATATGATGTTCTATAGAAGAAGTCCAATACTCTGTAAATACACAATAAATGAATATCAACTTGATCTGGTCGAAGAATTTCTTGATCTGGGTATGTTGCTTGATTGTAAACTATAATTTAATTCCCACGTTTCGCAAATCGTTAATAAGGCAAAAGGAGTTCTAGGTTTCCTTAAGCGCTGGGGAAGAGAGTTTAATGTTCCTTATGTTTCCAAGCAATTATTCATATCTCTTGTAAGACCAATCCTGGAATATGCTTCCGTGGTCTGGGATCCTCAATAAGAAGTTCATATAAAGAAAATTGAATCGGTCCAGAAACAATTTCTCTTATTTTGTCTTCGTAATCTTCCATGGAAGCCTAATATTAATTTACCATCATATGAAAGTCGATTACAGGTTATTGATCTCCCCACTCTTGAAAGTAGGAGAAAATTTATTAATATTTCATTTATAATTAATTTAGTAAACGGTTCAATTAATTCTGAGTTCCTGCTTCGTAAGATCGAATTCATAATCCCAAATCGTCCAACTAGAATTTATACTCCTTTAAAAATTAAATCCATGGGATGTATATGCAATCAATTCAACAGTTTCTATCCATATATTGATTTCTCATTAAATCCAATCCGCATTAAGAGGAATATTTTTAACTTAGTTAAATGATAAGTTTTTGTTATTGAATGATTATGAAAATAGTTTATTGTAAATAGCTTTAAGAATAATATATATGCTAGCCTGTACGAAATTGTAATTTCATTGGCTATTAAATAAATAAATAAGTAAATAAGAAAAATATGTTTAATTAAAAAACTTTATTTAATTCCATAAAAAGTTTGGTGAAAAGCAAGATAAAGTAGTAGACGTATTGGGCTAACTAGGGATCGGAAAAAAGTTTGCTTGGAGGTTAAAAGATATAAAAGTGTAACACCAGCAAGTTCACTTTCTTCAAAGTTTCTGTTAATTTTTTTCTTTCGTGTTTAATTTTATTTAGATAGTCGATATAATAATTCACTTACCAAATGCTATAAATTCTTGTATAGAACTTAATTCCAATTCTCTTATTAGAACAAGAACCAGCCCAATATCCCTGAGCACGGTTGAAATAAGGTAGAATAGTTCTCTAGGGATTGGAAACCTTTATGGAGGTTCGTTATACAGTCTTGTACAATGTGTAAAGATTTGACGGTTTATTTGACTGTTATTCGATATTACTTTTAATTAAAAACATTTTTTTTAATTAAAACAATATAGAAATATATATCTTCATTCTTAAGATTCGCCTGTACATACTTCAACGAGTTTAAAAACAAAAAATATTTTGTTAAGAGTAATAATATGTATACGAATATTTTTAATGTAAAGGAAATTTCTCTAGGCGAATTAAGAAATAACTGTGCCTATGTACACAACGGGCTAATATTGTTGCTTTTTCTATTTCATTTTATTTAAGGGGTTTTACAATACAATACTATCAGAGTTTCATTTTCTATAGTACATAATCAAAAAATATATTATGGAAAATGTTTTTAGTTGCCATATTTTGTCAAAAGAAAAAAAATATAACAACGGCAAATTGAATAAAATCAAATCAAAATAAAACTGCAACCAAAAAATGTTACCGCATTTGCATAACGAAATAACGTTTTAAAGATTTCAAAATACCGGGTTTAAAGGTTAAAATATTATTGTGTATTAATACAAAATATCTTTTAAATTCTTTGGAACATACTTGGTATTAATTTCATTTTATTTACTTGCTTTTAGGTTTTAACTTTATTCGTGGGTTTGATTATTTCCAACTGATGCAAAAATTATTTTGGCTCCAAGTTAAGCCTTTCTCTAGCAGTTTTTAGGAATCCGGTGAGATATTGGAATGTTTATTCAAAAGGAGTTGTTGGTCCGTAAAAGTATAGGTTGAAGAAAAAATACAAATTATGTAAATTTATATAATTTTAATTAATAAGATTTTTGATATGATATTAATTTATATAATTTTAATTTATATGATTTTAAACATATAAATTAATCTTTAAGAACTAAATCAAGTGATTCCGTTATTAAAGATTATAAAGCGGAAATTGTACTGAATAATTTATAGAAATGGAACATGGTTCAATGCCACGAATTGATGATATATTGAATTCAATGACTGGATTGAGGGTATTTACAAAATTTGACCTAAGTTAGTACAAATATTGGTTTGTTTCAAATCATTGGACTAGTTTTTGATCTTAAAATGGCACCACAACTTTTTTGCTCTAATATAGACCAAATTTTAGGTAGAATTGAAAATGTTAAAATTTTTTTCGATATTTTGACTGCCGGAGAAACGTAAGATGATTGTAAAACAGTATAATGTTAAAGTTAATTTAGCTAAATGTGAATTCTTTAACTTGGAAATCGATTACTTGGGATACAAAATTAACGAATCAGGGATAGTACTAAGTGCGAAGAAAGTTGAAGTTGTTGTTTGCGCACCTGAGTCAACAAATAACACTCAATTAAAGTCATTCTTAGGAGTACTACAATAAATGCGTACCTAATTTATTAGGTGAAATTCACTGTTTGAACGAATTAACGAGAGAAAATGTGACGTGGAGATGAATAATGAACACTGTGAATGTTTTTAACGAAGTAAGACTTTAGTGAAAAACATTAAAATATTAACTCATTATGATCCGAAAATGTCAATTATTGTCTCAACTGATGCAAGTCTATATGGAGTTGTAATGTAATGTTTGCTTTTAGTATCTTGAGTGCAGCTGTTATTCACAACTACACAGAGAGGCATTGATAAAAATAAATAAACCTCTGAGGAAGCGGCTAATCGTCCGCAAAGATAGGCTATTTACTTACCAATGTATTCATATGATATTAAATATAGAAAAGCTAAGATATGGCAAACGCTCATTCATTATCAAGATTGCCATTACATAGTAGAGGCTGTAAGTGTGTGATAAAAGGTTGTCAGATTTTTTTAGGCCAAAAATCGCCAATTCTTAGTGCTTAAAATTTTTGTAGAATTTATAAATGTAAATTCAGATTCAACAGATTTATGAAGCCTTATCTTTTGAAATTAATAAGGAAAAAATTTTTTTATTAACGGAACTTTGAGAAAAAAGTGAATGAATTGTACTATATTTTTGTAAAAAAATAGCCATTTTTCATGCCAATTTCAGAGTGCTGACTTTGAATATTTTTCACGTCTAGACGAATTGAGATAATCCAAAAATTCTTTCAGCATATTATTTTGAAATATGTAGCAAATTACAGAATATGTTTAAAAAATTTTTACCGGTTTTATTCCCAAAAAACGAAAGAAAGTCGAGCCAAAAAATCAAAAATTCAAGCGTAAATATCTTTTTAACTGTAAGAGATAACTTAGATGAGTAAGCTTATTTTTTCTTTATCTTGCCAAGCACTTTCCAGAAATATAAAAATCTTTAAAATCGGACTTCATTTGTACAAGTTACGATTTTTTTTAACTTTTACATACTCGAGGTAGTCAACTTTGACACCCTGTAGCTTATCTCGTATTATCACAGGGTGACTACAAGATGATTTTTCTGAAAGCTTAGGTCCTCCTCTAGAACTCTTCCATACATTTCAATTCGAACCGACCAGTAGTTTAGGAGATTCAGATTTATTACCAAAAAATTTGCGTTTGACCCGACTGTGCGACTTTAATAATATTGGATGATTTAAAGCTTGAATCGTCTAATAAAAGAGTGTGTGAACTTTTTACTAAGAGATCTCATCATAGAAATTTAGGTGTGATTTTAGTAACACAAAACATTTTTCGTAAAGGTGCTTATTCCAGAGATATTTCTTTAAAGTCTAAATATAATAGTGATGTTTAAAAATCCTAGGGATAATTTACAATTTCAATATTTAGCTCGTCAAGTATACCCAGAAAACTCAAAAGCTCTGGTCGATGTATATAATAACTGTTCGCAACAGGCTCGTGGTTATTTATTAATTGATCTTAGTCAACAAATACGCAACGCATTAAGATTTAGAACGGATATTTTCAATAAAAGTCACTATTTAATATTTGCAAATATAAACAATGACTTCGAACCTAAAACTGTTGAATGAGAACAAACATATTCTTTACGTTCTTAAGAAAGCAGATCCTAAACTACGAAAAGCAATACTGAAACATGTTGATGATGTTGTTATTAATAAAATAAATGAAATACTGTTCAATATAATTAATGAGAACCATAAAATCAATAAAACAGTTCTTGACAAACTAAAACCATATAAAAATATAGTTAGAAAAGTTTGTTCACCAGAAACCTCACTGAAACAAAAGAGGAAACATCTAATTCAAAAAGGAGGTTTTCTACCAATTATTATTGCATCAGTTTTAAAGATATTAGTAAATGGTATTATATTAAACAAGAATTAGTCAAATATTTAATTGGAAGCCAAATATCATCTTCTCATCAAATTAAAAGTTCAAAATTGAGTAACATAAGTGATAATGAAACACAAACAAGGAAAATATGTAAAAACATATGCAATATAACCAGAGTCAAGTAGTGTAGAAACACAATCTAATATAAATTTATCTGAGGAAATTTATACTAATGAAAATTATGATGAAATTGATATGGATACAACAGTACAAAAACTTAATCCTACTTCTGCCTCTTCAGCTGCTATACGACTTAAACATTTTTCAAATAATGGAACACCAAAAATAAGAATATTGTCAAAGGATGAAAATCACAAAAATTTGAAGCAATCAACTTTACCATTAAAATATTCTCCTTGACTAATTAGAAATCGTAAAAAGTTAGATTACGAAATAGAAAATGTACAATGGAAAAATATTTAAAAATAAAACACATTTATTATAAAATAAAAGAAATATATTTATTATTGTTTCATTGTGGTAACATAAATATCAGTGTCATTTTCATTAAAAATATATTTTAATAATATCTTAAGGAGTTAACTCTATTCAATAGAAATATGTACATTTGATGTAAACTTATGTAAACTTTAAATAAAATTAGAAAACACGAAGGTACTTAAATTATTAAATGTACAACTAAAACATCTACATTCATTAAATATTCATCGTCTGATGAGTCTTTTTTTTTTTGAAATTAATGCTCTAGCTCCTAAATGATTACGCCTTGTTGTTTCCTAATTTGTAACAATTTTTACAGTTTTTCCATATACAGAATTATTTAATAATTAAAAAAATATTTTTCAAAAGCATTTTTGCTCTTATTTTGTGGTATGTTTTCAAATCTATATATGTTTTTAACCATGGAGATTGTCGAAATTTTAATGCTCTGCGTATTTTTTTTTTATATCAATCCAAACTTTAAACATTGTTTAAGAACTCTATAATAGATATGATATTTTGTTTTGATATGATATTTTGTTTTGTCATGTAAATAGTGTGGATACTCTAAATCCACCTCCAAAAAATATCCAATATCAGATGTATCCGAGATAGTAGTTACATCAATAACTTCTAAAGCCGCATCATCATAAATCCACTCTAATTCTCCTTATGGGAGATATTCTGACATGGCCCAGCCATACAAATTGTTAGTATCTAGACACATTATATACTCCGAAGGCTTACTACTATCAAAGTCGTCTAAATATTTATTATTTTCTTTAAAATATCTCTTTGTACTAGTCCTCCTCTAATACCGTCTAGTCCTCCTCTAATACAGTCTTGTGTATATATAACTTTATTTTATATATATTGACGTCGCTTAAGACACTGGAAAGGGGCCTTTAATAATGTGATTCCGGAGGCAATCAAATTGTCCCTGGAAAGACTGGACATTCATCAGCCTCATATGGGGACTTCTAACCAATAGGATTATAATATCCAGCATGGGTGCGCCTACCATTTACAAGGTAGCAAATAAGGGTACTCCGCAAGGAGGAGTTTTATCTCCACTCCTTTGGAATATCACCGTTAACTCATTGTTCAGGGAACTTGATTCAATGAAGTTTAAAACTGTCACTTATGCGGACGATGTTGCGGTAGCTGTATCTGGGAAATATACTATGATACTATGTCTTACCGCCTGCAAACTGCTATGGGACTAATCAGTACATGGAGTACAATTAGTGGCCTTAGTGTAAATCTAGGAAAAACGGAACTTGTCCTATTTTCTAGAAGACACAGATTCCATCTTTCCCACTTCCACGCCTAAACGGTGCTGAATTAAAGGTGTCAGATAGTACGAAGTACCTAGAGATTATGCTGGACTCCAAACTATCCTGGCTTCAAAATATACGGGCCTGAGCCTCAAAGGCCGGTATTGCCCTGATTAAGCCCATACTTATGTATGGAGCGATAGTATAGTGGGAGGCTAAGGAGAAATCCACCTATATCGAAATCTTTTATAGGATTCTGTGTAGTCCAGCGCTATTCATAACAGGAGCGCTTCGTACAACTCCATCGAAAGCCTTATTTGTTCTAATGAACTGGCTACTGGTAGATCTTATGGCCAATCAGATCGCTATTATGACAGCGACAAGGCATGGGACTATAGATGCATGGAATGATAGCGGATTTGGCCATGCGACCATTCTGGAATTCCTTAATAGCATTCCTAGCAATATCGTTTATTGTATCCACATACCCTTTTTTTCAAGATACTTAGAATGAATATCCAAATCTATAGAGATAGTCAAGCCGCGATTAAATCGCTCTCGAGTGTCTTTTCGATACCCAAGCTGGTACATGAATGCCAAAAGTCTCTGAATTAGCTGGCGAGGTATTCAATCCTGGAGCTGGTCTTATATTAGTTGTTCTTAACATTGCATCCCACGATAAACCTGGAGCAGTATAATATTGGCATGGGTCAAGTTTGTATATACTTTTACAAATACTTCTAAAATTTGGAAAATATCTGTTAAGAGGAGACTATTTTAAATATAATTTAGTGTAATCTAACTAGTTATTACAATCATTTAAGATAAGTATTCCACATATATATCTTAATTAGAGAATATTGAAGTTCATTGAATTGGATTTGCAATTAAGTCTTAATTAAATTTGTTTTATTTATTGTTTTGAACAACAACAATAATAAAATATATACCTTAAGACTTATTTTTGCATCAATTTGTTTTTGTATGTTCATTGACATACATTTGGTATAGTTCTATTTGTCAAATAAAACAACTGTCAGATAAAACTTCTCCGTTTTATATTTTCCGTAATATTACCACTCCGTTTCCATTATTAATTTCAATATTATAATTAGTGTCCTTGCTAATTATCTGCTGTGTTGCCATTTAACTACATATTACTGATTTTAATCCTAGATAATATTTGTATTGGTGTGTGTCCATTATCTGACAATGCCAAAAACTTACAGTGGACTTGTCCAAATTGCAGAGTAATTGGCATTGAATTTTACAATTTTTTCAAAAGCTATAAAGCGGAGTTCGATGGAAATAAAATAGACTTTTCTTCTCTACAAGGAAAACTAACTAAATATGGTAAACTTTTTTCCAAATTCATAAATTTAGATAGTTTTGCTGCTTCCCCGAGACCAAAACGTAAAAGAACTGCTAAGTCATCATCAACACCTCCTTGTATTCCTAAAAATACAGGGGTTATTACTACTAATAATGATTCTATCCCAAACGCAAATACAAGTAGTTTTCATTCCGCCTCATCATACTAAAAATGCTTCCAATTATAATATAATTCCGTCAGAGTCGACTTTAGTTACTCCTACGGTATCTAATTCGTCGAACTTGCCCATGATTCCAAATCTTGCTACCAGTAAGCCTCCAGAACTTATTTTATTAACTCCCTCATCGTCAAACATCCCAACTAATTTAAAAATGTGGTCAACAATCCTCTTGTAAATCCGTTTACAACAGTAACTCCAAAGCCTTTAAAAATTATTGCTCCAAGGAAAACCATATTTGCTAGCCGTTTTTCAGTAGATACAACAATAAATGATGTTGAATTCTATATCAAAACCAAACTCAGCATTGAAGATTATAATGATGTTCGTTTTTTCAAGATAAATGCGCGCAATAGAGCTTCATTTAAAATAATTGTCCCAGAAAGTATTTTTGATAGTCTTGTTAATCCACAATTTTGACCAAAAAATACTATTGTTCGACAATTTATTTATCGTGATGATAATAACGTAATTCTTCCAAGGGCTTCTGATCCAAATCCAAAAAACTAATTGAATTAAATAATCCGTTAAATATTAATATTTGTCCAAAAAAGGATTACAACTTCTCAGCTATCTCCATCGCATACCAAAAAGTTAGAGGTATGAACACAAAGTTAAAATCCCTTTATTTAGAGAGTTTTGATATTGAGCATAATATCATTGTACTCACTGAAACGTGGCTCCGAAATAAATCTGATAAAGAAATTCATAATTCTGAATTAATGTGTAGTAAATTTCAAATCTATAGACGTGATAGAGTGGGTAAAGAAGGTGGGGGAGTTTTGATTTCTGTCTCAACTCTTTTTCCTTCAGAAGAAATATTTTTTAACAATGATCAAAATATTGAATTTATTGCCGTATGTGTTAAAGCCAAATTTAGAACAATTTTTATAACTTGCTCTTATATTCCTCCTGCGTCAAACATTCAAATTTATGAACAACATGCAAACGCGATAACATTTGTAGCTAATCAATCCAAACCTGAAGACTCCAAAATTGTTCTTGGTGACTTTAATATTCCAAATATTAAATGGTGCGAAACTCCTGATTCATGCTTTTTAAGCCCATCAATAAAATTGGAAACATCTATTGAGTTACTGGATGCTATTGCTGATTTAGGACTATTCCAAATAAACAACATAGTAAACAAGCAAATTACTTGATCTTGTATTTGTTGATCAACCTGAAGTATTTAATATTCTTCGCATTATTCCATTATTAACACCTGAAGATGCTTATCACCCCACTCTTGAAATAAGCGTATACGTCGAAACAAAGATATCATTACAATCCAATGTAAATGATGAGATGGTTTTTTATTTTAGCAAAGCTGATTATTCCAAATTAAATCACCTTCTTTGTTCTGAAAACTGGTTTGAATATATTCCTTATAATAAAGTATGCCCTCGTAACATTGACATCATTTTGAATAAATTCTATGATGGCTTATTTAAATGTTTTAAGAACTCAACACCAATGACGAGGAAAAAAATTGCGCATGGACCGCCTTGGATTGCAAAGCAGCTCAATGGCTTGAAACATTTGAAAAACAAACATTATAGAAAATATAAAAAATCCGGTTTATCTATTGATTATATGAGGTACTCCATATGAAGATCAGTTTGCAATTCGGAAAATATCAAATGTTACAATAATTATCTTTTTAGGGTGAAAAGAAACTTTAAAAATAATCCAAAATATTTTTACCAGTTCGTAAATTCTAAGCATCGAATCTCTGGATATCCGTCCATCATGAAATTTGGAGATAAAGAATCCCCAAACGATGCAGATATTTGCGATATGTTTGCTGCTTTCTCTTCATCCGCCTATTCTGATAAACATTTACATGAACTATCCAATTATCCATATGCAACCCGAATAAATTGTCCAACATTAGATAAATCGATGGTACTGAGAGCTGTACAGAATCTAAAATATTCTGATAAATGTGGACCTGACGGTGTTCCAAGTTGTGTTCTTATAAAATGTTTACATTCTCTTATATCTCCAACCTACTTATTCAACGTATCAATATTTAGTGGTTACTTTCCTGAATTTTGGAGGAAATCTTATATTAAACCCTTGTTTAAATCCGGAAGCAGATCAAAAATTTCCAATTATAGAGGTATTGCTAAATTAAGTGTTACTCCAAAACTCTTCGAAAAGATAGTTACTGAAATACTTTCGCATCAAGTTGTATGTTATCTTTCGCCATTTCAGCATGGATTTAAAAAAGGATGTTCCATTACTACTAACCTTTTGGAGTTCACAACCTCAGTTATAACCGCATTTGATTCCGGTTTACAGACAGACGCAATATACACAGATTTCAGTAAACCTTTCGATAAAGTAAATCACGATCTCCTATTGTTCAAATTGGATAAACTCGGATTTTCTCCTGTTTTCCTTAAATGGATTTCCACATATCTTAAAAATAGATGACAATGTGTATTATTCAGAGAATGTACATCAAAAACCATTCCTGTTATATCAGGTCTTCCACAAAGTAGTCATCTCGGCCCCTTATTATTCCTAATATTTATAAATGATTTACCAGCTTGCATTAAGAATTCTAGAATATTAATGTATGCTGATGATGTAAAGCTGTTCCATAGCTTTAACTGTTCCTATCGATATTCCTTACTCCAATCAGATCTTGATGAATCTAATGGATCTGAATTTAAGAAAGTTTAAACATATGATGTTCTATAGAAGAAGTCCAATACTCTGTAAATACACAATAAATGAATATCAACTTGATCTGGTCGAAGAATTTCTTGATCTGGGTATGTTGCTTGATTGTAAACTATAATTTAATTCCCACGTTTCGCAAATCGTTAATAAGGCAAAAGGAGTTCTAGGTTTCCTTAAGCGCTGGGGAAGAGAGTTTAATGTTCCTTATGTTTCCAAGCAATTATTCATATCTCTTGTAAGACCAATCCTGGAATATGCTTCCGTGGTCTGGGATCCTCAATAAGAAGTTCATATAAAGAAAATTGAATCGGTCCAGAAACAATTTCTCTTATTTTGTCTTCGTAATCTTCCATGGAAGCCTAATATTAATTTACCATCATATGAAAGTCGATTACA
The DNA here is from genome assembly GCA_932274085.1 of Protocalliphora azurea. NCBI lineage: Eukaryota > Metazoa > Arthropoda > Insecta > Diptera > Calliphoridae > Protocalliphora > Protocalliphora azurea. The sequence goes on from OW026520.1 coordinate 74,394,294, forward strand.
GGTTATTGATCTCCCCACTCTTGAAAGTAGGAGAAAATTTATTAATATTTCATTTATAATTAATTTAGTAAACGGTTCAATTAATTCTGAGTTCCTGCTTCGTAAGATCGAATTCATAATCCCAAATCGTCCAACTAGAATTTATACTCCTTTAAAAATTAAATCCATGGGATGTATATGCAATCAATTCAACAGTTTCTATCCATATATTGATTTCTCATTAAATCCAATCCGCATTAAGAGGAATATTTTTAACTTAGTTAAATGATAAGTTTTTGTTATTGAATGATTATGAAAATAGTTTATTGTAAATAGCTTTAAGAATAATATATATGCTAGCCTGTACGAAATTGTAATTTCATTGGCTATTAAATAAATAAATAAGTAAATAAGAAAAATATGTTTAATTGAAAAAACTTTATTTAATTCCATAAAAAGTTTGGTGAAAAGCAAGATAAAGTAGTAGACGTATTGCGCTAACTAGGGATCGGAAAAAAGTTAGCTTGGAGGTTAAAAGATATAAAAGTGTAACACCAGCAAGTTCACTTTCTTCAAAGTTTCTGTTAATTTTTTTCTTTCGTGTTTAATTTTATTTAGATAGTCGATATAATAATTCACTTACCAAATGCTATAAATTCTTGTATAGAACTTAATTCCAATTCTCTTATTAGAACAAGAACCAGCCCAATATCCCTGAGCACGGTTGAAATAAGGTAGAATAGTTCTCTAGGGATTGGAAACCTTTATGGAGGTTCGTTATACAGTCTTGTACAATGTGTAAAGATTTGACGGTTTATTTGACTGTTATTCGATATTACTTTTAATTAAAAACATTTTTTTAATTAAAACAATATAGAAATATATATCTTCATTCTTAAGATTCGCCTGTACATACTTCAACGAGTTTAAAAACAAAAAATATTTTGTTAAGAGTAATAATATGTATACGAATATTTTTAATGTAAAGGAAATTTCTCTAGGCGAATTAAGAAATAACTGTGCCTATGTACACAACGTTCACAACGGGCTAATATTGTTGCTTTTTCTATTTCATTTTATTTAAGGGGTTTTACAATACAATACTATCAGAGTTTCATTTTCTATAGTACATAATCAAAAAATATATTATGGAAAATGTTTTTAGTTGCCATATTTTGTCAAAAGAAAAAAAATATAACAACGGCAAATTGAATAAAATCAAATCAAAATAAAACTGCAACCAAAAAATGTTACCGCATTTGCATAACGAAATAACGTTTTAAAGATTTCAAAATACCGGGTTTAAAGGTTAAAATATTATTGTGTATTAATACAAAATATCTTTTAAATTCTTTGGAACATACTTGGTATTAATTTCATTTTATTTACTTGCTTTTAGGTTTTAACTTTATTCGTGGGTTTGATTATTTCCAACTGATGCAAAAATTATTTTGGCTCCAAGTTAAGCCTTTCTCTAGCAGTTTTTAGGAATCCGGTGAGATATTGGAATGTTTATTCAAAAGGAGTTGTTGGTCCGTAAAAGTATAGGTTGAAGAAAAAATACAAATTATGTAAATTTATATAATTTTAATTAATAAGATTTTTGATATGATATTAATTTATATAATTTTAATTTATATGATTTTAAACATATAAATTAATCTTTAAGAACTAAATCAAGTGATTCCGTTATTAAAGATTATAAAGCGGAAATTGTACTGAATAATTTATAGAAATGGAACATGGTTCAATGCCACGAATTGATGATATATTGAATTCAATGACTGGATTGAGGGTATTTACAAAATTTGACCTAAGTTAGTACAAATATTGGTTTGTTTCAAATCATTGGACTAGTTTTTGATCTTAAAATGGCACCACAACTTTTTTGCTCTAATATAGACCAATTTTAGGTAGAATTGAAAATGTTAAAATTTTTTTCGATATTTTGACTGCCGGAGAAACGTAAGATGATTGTAAAACAGTATAATGTTAAAGTTAATTTAGCTAAATGTGAATTCTTTAACTTGGAAATCGATTACTTGGGATACAAAATTAACGAATCAGGGATAGTACTAAGTGCGAAGAAAGTTGAAGTTGTTGTTTGCGCACCTGAGTCAACAAATAACACTCAATTAAAGTCATTCTTAGGAGTACTACAATAAATGCGTACCTAATTTATTAGGTGAAATTCACTGTTTGAACGAATTAACGAGAGAAAATGTGACGTGGAGATGAATAATGAACACTGTGAATGTTTTTAACGAAGTAAGACTTTAGTGAAAAACATTAAAATATTAACTCATTATGATCCGAAAATGTCAATTATTGTCTCAACTGATGCAAGTCTATATGGAGTTGTAATGTAATGTTTGCTTTTAGTATCTTGAGTGCAGCTGTTATTCACAACTACACAGAGAGGCATTGATAAAAATAAATAAACCTCTGAGGAAGCGGCTAATCGTCCGCAAAGATAGGCTATTTACTTACCAATGTATTCATATGATATTAAATATAGAAAAGCTAAGATATGGCAAACGCTCATTCATTATCAAGATTGCCATTACATAGTAGAGGCTGTAATTGTGTGATAAAAGGTTGTCAGATTTTTTTAGGCCAAAAATCGCCAATTCTTAGTGCTTAAAATTTTTGTAGAATTTATAAATGTAAATTCAGATTCAACAAAGCCAATGATAACACGGTGCTATAGTGAAAAAACACTTGGAATGTAACACAGTGTATATCATTTTTAAAAATTTTCGATTTACCCTCAAAATCGGGAGCTATATCCAAAAAACCGATGCGGCATTAAAAATGTTTATTATATCGAATACTTGTTAACGAATTTAAAAATTTTTAAATGACATTAGAAAGAAAAGACCTTACCCTTTTCAAAAAGTATATACACATTTATATCCATAACAAAACTTTGTAAGATATTAAAGACATAAATTAATTTTTTTTATTTTTTTATTCATATTTTTTAACTTTTTGACCCACTCTTTATTGAAAAATTGGATTTTTTTCATATTTTTTTGCAAAATATTATATTTTATTCGGTATAAAATGAGCTATTGTTTGCTCAAATCAGATGAGAATAGAAGAACATATGATTTTTTCAAAGTTGTAAAACTCATATAATCCTGTTATTTATAAATTATAAATATGGCAACAATAAAATACACGTAAAATAACAGACTTTTATGAATATTAAAACTTTTACAATTCTAATAAAATATAAAATATAGTTTTATAAAAAAAACATGAAAAAATATGTTTTCTAATAAATTTTTAAAAATTAGTCAAATATGTAAATAGCCACCTTGTTTATAAATCGCCAAACGGAAAATTCAGTTACCAAAAACAATAAAAAAATCGCCACATCTGACAGCCCTAGCTCCTATGCCATTTCACAATATGTTAGAACATATTGTCATGCTTGATAAACATCTCAAGTCTCTGGGAACACCAGATCATAATTTTATATCATGACTTTTGTAAATAAAATCATTATATATTTTTAGGGATTTTTTACTCTTATTTATGAATTGGTTTTATCACTTTAAGCCCCTTTAAGGACAAATATAAATAATAAAAATGCCTGTACCTTCGGCTATGACGTTTTAATTTATAGTCACCTTCTTATTAACCGTACTTGAAAATATATATTTCTTCTAACTATATTTTTTTTATAATTGATCAAGGTGAACACATTGTTTTCTTTTATTTTTTTCTGCTTCTATTCTTTTCTTAATACTATTAGTTCACTTTTTATGTTGAAATTACTTTTATAATATTAACCATTTAGTTCACTTGTTATATTTTTTCTTTAAATGTAAATGACACACATGCACTTTAAAATCTATTTTTTTTTTTATTCAATGCAGGTTTGTTTAATTTTCTATATTCTTTTGCTCTATCTTCCCACTTTGATATGACCCCGACTTCACACAGGCACTGCTTGTTATTAACTAAATATTTTGTGTGTAATATGTAGGCCTAGATATTATATTATGTTATTCTCTGATCAAACCGCTGATGTTCGATCGAACCTTTGAACAATGTTGCGCATTTTAGAGTTCTTTTCCCAAGTTCATTTTTTTCTAGCGTTTTTTTTTTAATTATTTTTTATTATTATTTTTTTTTTCTTTTTTTTTTTTAATTCAGTTCTTATTATTTTGTATTCACTTCACTAGTATTACTCCTGTAATTATTGTTATTTTTATTATTATTATTATTATTATTATTATTATTATTATATTATTATTATTATTGTTATTGTTATTGTTATTATTTTGGCACTCATTTTGTCCAGGTGATACCTCATGGAACACTTTCAGTTCGCGGTATGAGATTTCTTCTCGCCTTCTCTTCTTAATTCTGCTATGACTGGCGATATTAAACGATGAATTACAGAGGGCCATTCAAATTTCGGAGCCAGTTAACTGCGAAGTTATCTACCGCGTTGGACAAATGGTGCTCTTTAACCCAAACGAGTTCTCCAGGTCTCGGTTTCCAATTTCTACGGCGTAAATTATAATAACGACCTTGATCCTTCGCAGCTTTCACAAGATTCTTTCTTACGAGACTAAAAATTTGTTTTAAAGTTTCTGGGGGCTGTTAGTTGGTGCTGCACGCCGATGTCTTTTAAATAGGCTTGAAACATTTTGCAGGTGAACTGCGAGCCATTACCCGTAATTAGTACTTTTGGTACACCAAAGTTCGCCAGAATTCTTTCTCTGAAGGCTTTCCTAAGCGTCTCTCCAGTGGCTCTAAGCAGTGGTCCAATTCCAACCACTTGGAAAACATGTCAGTGAATACAAGCATCATTGAGTTTCCTTGTTTTGATCTCGGCAAAGGGCCTACAAACTCTGCGCAAACGATCGCCCAAGGTTCCTACGCAATACGTGATAACATGTGTCCTGCTGGGAGTTTTTGGCTCGGTTTATACTGCTGGCAGGTTTGACAGTTTCGGACGTACCTCCGCATGTCCCTGAACATTCCAGGCCAATAATAACGGTTAGTTGTCCTTGCGATTGTTTTTCTTATACGCTGTCGCGGCGTCATGATTTTCTTCTAGTACTCTTTTCCTCTGAAACGACGGTACACATAGTTTCCAGGGCACACACTCTTCGTCTGCGGCTGGAAGATGTCGATAAAGTTGTCCCTCAACGATTGAAAAATCTGGGAATTTCTTGGGTTCTTTCTTCACCTCTTCACATTTATTTAACCACCACTTGCACTTCGTAAAATGATAGCCCTCCAAGTACGGCCTTAACTTTCTTATCTCCCATACTATCGCCAAGCATTCCTTCTCGGTGGATGAATAATTTACTTCTGCGGGATTTAGTCGTCGGCTGGCGTACGATATCACTTTTCCCTGGCCATCAAACTCCTGGGTTAACACTGCACCCAAATCGTAATCACACGCATCGGTTTGCAAAGTAAACTTTCGGCTAAAATCCAGGCACGTTAATACCGGGGCTTCGGTAAGCATCTTTTTCAGTATCGGATGCAACTTATTGCTCCTGGCCCTAGCGGAAGTGTTTCTCCTTCTTCAGTAGCGTAGTCAACGGGGACACAATTTGGGAGAACTCCGGGCAAGAGGCAATACCTAAACATCTTCATAGTTCTCTTACGTTTCTTGGTGGTTGTAGCTGTCGGATAGCAGAAATCTTTTCTGGGTCTGTGCTGATGCCCTCTTCGTTGTCGACTTGACCTAAATATTTTATTTCCTTCTGGAAAAATTTACATTTTTCATGGTTTATGGATAGTCGTGCCTCCCGTAGTCTTCTAAACACCTTTTCTAGATTTGCCATATGTTCTTCGAGAGAATTGCAAAGTACCACGATGTCATCAAGATAGGCAAACGCATGAGGTTCCATTTCAGCACTGAAAGGTTGCCGGTGCTGACGTAAGTTCAAAAGGCATCACCCTGCAGTGAAACAAACCTTTTCCAGCTACCGTGAACGCAGTGTACTCTTTGCTATCTTTTTCCATAGGGATCTGCCAGTATCCATTCTTGAAATCGATGCTGCTGATGTACTTGGCGTTACGAAGGCGATCTAGGATGGCATTTATTCGTGGTAATGGGTAAGCATCGGCCACCGTTTTCGCATTCAACTGCCTGTAGTCATTGCACAACCTCAGTTTCCCATTTTTCTTGGGTGCCATGACGATTGGTGCACTGTATGAACTTGTTGACGGCTCTATACATCCGTTTTTCAATAGCTCGTCGATTTCCTCGTTAATAAACCTTTTCATCTCGGTTTTCCGTTGCGTATACCTTTGTCGGACCGGTCTGTCATCTTTAAGAACTGTTTTGTATTCGGCTAGGTTTGTTGGACCTTTGACATGCGTGAACTTTTCAAACTTTTCTTCCAGAAACTTCCTTACAACTTCTTCTTCGCTGGGCTTGCTCTTACGCGTCACTTCAACTACCTCCTTGCCTGATGTGTAACAGGCCTAAATTTCACCTTCTGGTCACCACACTGCATCTCAACCTCCGTCGCTCTCAGAAAATCTAACCTCAGTAGAATATCGTCTAGCATACTAGGCATAACCCCCACCTCCAGATTACAGCTTTTACTACCTAAACGCACCACTACACCAAGAACCTCCCTCACATCCACTGTTGCACCATTTGCTAAACTAATTCTGTTCTCCACTGGAATCACCACGCTGCATTCTCTTAGCTGCTCTGCCACACTCTCACTCACGTAACTTCTTGAAGCCCCTGTGTCTATAGTCGCCTCCTTTTGCTGGTTCTCTATTACAATATTCGCAAGTAACCTCGTCTCGGTCTGTCGGAACGCGCTTACTGATGCAAGGGTTAGTTGTTGCGGGCCGCGTTCTCCCCTTGCTGTCGACGCGGTCCCCTGGAGTTTCCCGCATTTCTTCGGTAGCACTCCCTCTTTCTCAAACCTCTTCTACTACACTGCCAACAAAACAGCACACTCTCGTTCTGGCAGAATCGATAGCCGTGACCCTCTTGTCCGCATCTTCTGCAGACGGTCGTGGGATTAATGGGCACCTCGTGTTCTACTGGAACTAACTGATGCGTTCTGTTATCTCGTTGCTGTGTATGCCGCATGTTCTGGTAATCATAACATACTTTGGGGTGATTTGTGCGAATAACCTCGAAGTCTTCCGCCATTTGAATGAGTTCTTCCAGGAAGTTAAAATCCCTTCCACGGATATACATTTGGTGATCTTCTAGGCAATTTCTAAAAATTCTGTCCACTTGTTGCTCTGAACTATACCCTGAGTGTCCCATCATGTTTTGAAGCACGATGACGAATTCCTTAAAGCTCTCTCGTGGCTTTTGCTGCCGCCTGCGAATCTCCTTCAAAATAGCGAGGAGGAAGAAAAAACTTTAAGAAATCAGCACGGAAACCCTTCCAAGTTTGCCACTGACGGTTGTTGTTTCTGCACCACAATAAAGCCGCTTCCTTCAATAGCTCTGGCATCGTCCGTGGTAGCATATGTCTAGACCATAAACTTCAGCTAACTCCTCCACACGTTCTATAAATGAAATAGGGTCCTTTCCGTCATCATAGCGGAATGACCATTTCCTGACGGTATTTATGACCGTCCAATGTAGTAGTTGTGATTGGTTTTGCGCCACATTTTCTTGTTAAGGGGTTGGATACAACTGGTGGCCTGTGACTGCCTGCTGTCCCGTTCTAGACGAAACGTTTAGAACACTTGGTACTTCCAGTTGTATATGTATTCCTGGCGTTGTGGGTGTGGGACAACATCCATATTTGTTTTCCAGCTCCTCCAGCCTGGTTAGAACTTTTTCCTTTTGTTCAGAAAATATAAATGTTGCAATTCTTCTTCTCATTTCTTCTACTGTACCACTGAAATTCAACACTTCGGAGGGTATAAGACCACGATGTTCGCACCATGTTTCACTAGACACTTTGCACTTATTTTTTTTTTTAAATAGTCCCTGCTCGGGCGCCAATATAAGGAACCTCCGGTTACCCGGGTTTGCAGCTGAGGTAATTTCAGTCGTGTCCAAGGTTATTACATAAAATACAACAACACTTTTATTTTAATTTATTTACCGTTAATTCTTTATTTCTTATCTTTCCCACAAACTTCTTTTATGTTGAGACAGTGCTGTTTCGTGAAGCCTCCGTGCTGCCTTGCCGGTTCTACATCTCCTATTTACTACCTCCTATTGAATATTTAATATTGTGTGTAATCCGAGATTTTCTTTAGTCCAAGAAAATATTCTATCACTGAGCAGTGCTTATCTCTTACCACTTCAACCAGATTGTAAACCTTGTTGAAGCTTTTAATCTTACTGATGTAATCAATTCAACCAACTTTATTTTTTTTCCCTATCTCTGCTCTGTTAGTTCTTTTATTTTTTTTTTTATCAACCGGCTACTCACCACGTCGACATTTTAACTTTCTGCTGCTTTATGTACGTTTCATAAAACTACTATTATTGCAGTTTTCCTACACTTTGTTCGAACCGACAGCGGTTGTTTTATCGAACCTTCTTTTCTTTTGTCTCCTTTATATTCGCTGCTGTAACAGTTTTGTTGATCTGTGTGTGAATGTCTGTGTATGTGGCTTCTTGTTTGTTTATTTTGTCTCCTTCTTGCTTGCTGTATTTAAATCTTTCCTCTGCTTCTCTGCTCGCTGCTATCTTACACTCTTGTGTATTTCTCCCTGCTGTTTTTCCTCTACTGTTGTGTTCTCGCTTCTACCTCTGCGATTCGTCAGTTCTGCTACTCGCCTGCTCAGCTGTGACGATGTAGGAATTGACGTCTTCATTCGGCTTTTCTCCCTGCTGCTTTCTACTGCTACTTCTGCCTACTGCGTTTTAACGTAATTAACTCTTAAATGGCTAGCATAGTCCTTTAAGGTCAAACCCACCACCTGCCCCTGTCCTGAACGCTTTGCCTCCTGTGTACCCCATAGACCTCCGGAACGTTTCGTTCCATCCTCTACCCCATCGACCTCCGAAACACTTCGTTCCATTCTTTACCCCATCGACCTCAGGAACACCTGAAATTAAAAGAGTTACATAGGCGAATGTAATTCGCCCCCAAATCTAGATGACATCCATCTCCCGACCAGTAAAACGCCAATGTATCCTTTATTTTATTATAATTTGTTTATAAAAGTTATTCTTAATGATTATGTTGGTTAAAATTTCAAGAATTTTGGTCCTCACAGCACTTATCTGATAAAACAAATTTTGTACATATCTGATGTTTTCCAATAAAGGAAATAAAAAGAGGCATTTCTTAAAAAAAACACAATTTTCTCCGAATAAATCCAAAAAATTTTCTATCCACTTAGAGGTTACAATGGCAACAGCAAAGATATCAGTTCCAGAAGAGTATGAAGAAATAATGAATGAGGATGAAGATCTTCTGCTCCAATTAGTTGCAGATTTTAAACAATTTTTAAAAATGTAATATACAAATGAAATTAAATAAATACTATTAGATTTAATATCACTTTGTCAAACAAAAGTGTTTTATTAATAACACTGTGCGACAAATGGTAGGGGTCAGTGATCGGGAAGGGTTCAAACTGCTGGGGAAAGTTATATCGGTAAAAAAGAAGTTACACGTGTCCCGGCGTTTCGCAGGGTCACGTCTAGGAATCGAGATATATCGATTTGAAGTTAGTAACTATCATATAGGGGAAATTGTGACCTTTGGTGGTCTTTTTTTTTTTTGACATAATTCCTTTAATCTGTTCATACAACGTTACGCTACATAAGCAACAGTTTCGCAATTATAAATAAATGTATGAAAAAAAAAATATTTTTTGCCTAAAAAATTTAATTTTTTTATTTTTAATTCATAAAAAATCCAAAACGGTAAAAAAAAGTGTCAAGTCCTATTACTTTCACGTAAAGTCACATAACCTTTAAACAAAATGAGACATAGATCATGAAAATCGATGGACGCGTTTCGCTTTTATTCACAATTAAGTGAAGGTATCTCATTTTGACAAGAATATTGATTTTATGTTTCAATGAATTTGGATAATATTTATTATATATTATTTATTATAATTATTAACACGTAAAATTAAAAATTATTACAGGTAATTATTAGGTTATTACATAGATACATAGGTTATAAAAATCGATGAACGCAAAACTTATTTTCGTTTGTTTGCGCCCTTTACTTTCTTGCGTGGTGGTTCGCCCGCTTGTTCAGAGTCTGTATCGGATGAGGAACTGTCTTCATGTGGAAAAAATCAATTGTTTTTAATCAGTCAGTTAACTTCATTTTTTTGACTTACCCTCGGAGGAAACTCCCATTGTATATTCTTCTTCTTCATCTTCATTGTCGGGATCGTACGTCTTTTGCGACCACCAACAAATTTCAGCCACCAGCGAATCGAGCCTTTTGCCTTTATGTCGCGTTTCCATTGGCATTGCCACTTGATGGAAGCGCTCGCCATGTTCATCCGACTCTGAGGCTAGCTGCTTGCTGAAGTATTCGAGATGGTGATGCAAGAAGTGAATTTTGAGGGACATATTCACTCCAATTTTCTGGAAGTAGTGCAACATCTTGGTCACAAGAGCGGGGTAATTGTGTGCTCGCGTACTTCCCAAAAAATATCGTATGATTTTCTTCACTGCCCTCCACGCAAAGTAATCATTACCGTCTAAAGCACCTTTAAATTTCTTTGATTTTATGAGCTTGCGTATATCCGGCCCATTCAGAACACCTTCCTTCAATTTTGCTTCGCTATTTCGTGGGAAAATATTTTCCAAACATCAAGAATTTTCGGTTGCTTCACAATGGCCTTGATGAAATTTTTTACGATTACCAGTTTGATATGGAGAGGGTGGATCATTTACGCAGTTGTGTCCTTTCTCCGTTGGATCTCGAGCAAGCCACTCATGCGTTTCGTATTGGTTTCCTTTAAATCGGGTATCCCAAAGACACAAGAAACACATGTTTTTCGTATAGCCTCCTTGGAGACCTCTTAGCATCGCCACGACTTTCAGATCACAACTGATCCGCCACATATGATCAGTGTAGCAAACTTTAACCAAAATTATTTTCATGGAATCGTATGTTTCGCTCATGTCTATTCTGTAGCCAATGGGAATGCTTGGTTTTTTATTATATTTATGTAGCAAAACGACTTTCAGGCTTGATTTCGAAGAATCGATGAACATTCGCCAATCAGCTGCGACATAATTAATGGCCATCGCCTCCATCAGTCCCTTTATATCGTGGCAGTAAACAAATGTGTTCCCTTCGTTGAGTGTGTAGTACCGTTGGAATAGCAATTGTCGTCTTCGATATCCGGTGACTTTGACATTAGGCTCCAAATTGTTGCCTTCTTTCAAAAGCTGGGCAAGTTTTTATGCTTCACGTTGAGAAAGGTTTAATTCTGCAACAATCTTGTCCATTCTTGCTTGTGATATTGGAATTATTTTGTTCGATGGGCCGGCTTCTGGTGTTGGTTTGTAGGTGAAATCCGATTGATCCATTGTTTCAATAGAAAAAGAAGTTTCTCTGTCAAGACTTGGTAGCGGTGGAATTGGTATTTCATCCGAATGCGGTAGAGGTATTTGTGCACTTTTAACAGATATGTAAACTCTTCGTTTAAGGCCTTTACGATTTACTCCACATATTTGGTTTGCGCAAGCGTAATAGTTGTCGGGATTGTGCTCTCCTGGATCAGTCCAAATCATTGGTACACCAAAACGAAGTGAACTGCTTTTCCCTTGGATCCACATGTTAAGACCATTGTAGCACGTTTTACAAATTTTGTCTAGGACCCACGAAACGCCGCGAATTATTTCGCAATCAAAATAAAGTTTAAAAGCGCGCTCCACTTGCTCAGTGAGTAATGCAGCATTTGTTGAAAAAGCTCTTTTGCCACAAACGTAACAAAATAAATTGATATTTTCTGGACAATTTGCACTCATTTCGGTTTTATACTTTTATTACTTTTTCGTCATTTAAAAAAAACCGTACTTTACGCGTTCGGAGACACTTGCTGAATGACTAAAATCGATCAGTGAACACCTATAAATACTACGTAAGTTTCAATATTTTACTGAGAGGTACTTATGAATTCGCGCATCTTTTAAGGGTGGCTATAAACCTGATTCGTGTGCGTTTTAAATTTTTCGAAACGTTCTAAAACATGACCCCTCATAAATGTGGGTTCAATTTGTGTAAAAAAATCATGCAGGTAGCCAACGGAAAAAACCCAAATAATTAAAAACGTGCACTTTCCTTTTTTCCTTTTAATTGTCCACGCACATTTATGCCCGTTTTTTAGTTTGTTACCGCTACCATAAAAATCAAATAACCTTTTGTTTATTACTTTTTTTTAATTCTGACAATCACAAAAAAAAGTCATCAATGGTTTTTCCAAGGAATTTTGAGCATATCTCGAGAAAATTTTTGAAATTCATACCTTCACTTAATAGTGAATAAAAGCGAAACGCGTCCATCGATTTTCATGAGCTATGTCTCATTTTGTTTAAAGGTTATGTGACTTTACGTGAAAGTAATAGGACTTGACACTTTTTTTACCATTTTGGATTTTTTATGAATTAAAAATAAAAAAATTCAATTTTTTAGGCAAAAAAACAGTTTTTTTTTCATACATTTATTTATAACTGCGAAACTGTTGCTTATGTAGCGAAACGTTGTATGAACAGATTAAAGGAATTGTAATTCCTATTTTTTTTTTTTTAAATTTGTTTCAGCAAAATCGGACTGGTGGTTCTCGAGTTATGTCAAAAAAAAAAAAGACCACCAAAGGTCACAATTTCCCCTATATGATAGTTACTAACTTCAAATCGATATATCTCGATTCCTAGACGTGACCCAGCGAAACGCCGGGACACGTATAACTTCTTTTTTACCGATATAACATTTCCCGTTGGTTTCATCCCATCCCGATTTTGACTGTCGCATAGTGTAATTTATAACAGAAAGGAAAACAACGTTTTTCTTTCCATTTTCATACTACTAAAGTGTTTCAATGGAATAGCCACATATACGTAAAACTTACGTATCGTTAGTATTCTAGGGTTAATGATTAGCGTGTTTTTTCCAAGTTTAATTAGAGTAGGTTAGGTTAGGTTAGGTTGGAAAGGGCGGCGCATTCACGCCTACACCCAAACGGCCCATTGTGATCCCTTTATGAAAAGAAGAAAAAAGAGAAAAGTGGAACCTATACCCAATCAATCAGTTATGATTGTTCCTAAGCCATTTTATTCCCATTACAAACCCTATGAGGTTGACAAGTCCTTTGCCATGGCTTCCAAACCACCTCAACCTATTACTCTGAAGCCCTACGTAGTGACAGAGTATGTGCTCCACTGTCTCTAGCTCTTCAACATCATCGCACGTTCTACAAAAATCCGATGTGCCAATGTCCCACTTACTCATCATATTCCCTATTGGGAAGTGACCCGTAATCATACCTACTATGACTCTAAGACTACCACGACTCATACCTAGAAGATGCTTGGAATCCGCCAGTTTTAAGCTAGACCATAATGCCCTAGAAACTCTGCAGTCCGATCTGTCATTCCAGGCTCGATTCGTGTTGTCCAGAGTCCACTCTCCTATGGCCCTAAAGAAGGACCCGATTGGAATCTTAACAGATGACTCTATGAAAGACCTATCTAGCTCCGATCCACTGCGAGCTAGCTCATCGGCTATTTCGTTGCCAAGAATGTCACAATGACCAGGAACCCAACAGAGTCTCATCATATAGGAATCCATTAACCTTCTCAATTCCCTTCCTCACTCAAGTACCAGTCTGGACCTAACAAAATGACTAGTCAGAGCCAATAACGCCGCCTGACTATCAACATAGATAGTAATCTCAGACCCTCGTTCAACATTCCCTTCAATCAAGCCTAGAGCCTTATAAATGCCAAGAATCTCTGCTTGAAAGACACTACAACCGTCAGACAATTTGTAGGATCGTCTGATATCAGTTCCCATAAAGTATACACCTGCACCAGTGCCAACTTCCATTTTCGAACCGTCCGTGAAGACCGCGCACCCTCCATAGAGCTTTTCCACTCCATCCCAAAGGTCCCTGCTAGGTAACACCAAAGCGGGAGTCGCCCCGAAGTCAATCGTAGTCCCGACATAATCCGTAGGCTCAGCCAAGGATAGTGTCCGACCGTTGAATCTGACTTCATCTAGTATGCTGACATGCCCCGCTCTAGAGGAACCTAATAAACCCAGTTCCTTCAATCTAAATAGGCCGCGGACAGCCATACCCCTCACGAATTCCTCAATTGGAAGATGGTGGAGGATTATGTCCAGCGCCGCCTGAGGTGTACTTCTCCTGGCACCTGAGATGCCAACTGAAGCACACCTCTGAACTTTAGAGAGAAGTTTCCTGTACGTTTCCCTACCCAATACCTTCCACCAGACTGTACAGCCATAAGTAAGAATAGGTCTAACAACCGAAGTGTAAATCCAGTATACAACTTGCGGCTTAAGGCCCCAATTCTTGCCTATAGAGTTCCTGCAGGTGTAATAGGCATTGAGTCCCTTCTTGACCCTCTCCTGAGTGTTTCTCCTCCAAGACAATTTACTGTCCAAGTACACACCCAGGTATTTGGCCTCACTTGACAATACAAGCTCAATCCCGTTCAATACTGGCAAGCTAAAATGCTCGACCTTGTATTTCCTAGTAAACAAAACTAGCTCCGTTTTCCCGGGGTTTACCCCTAATCCCTTACTGTTGGCCCAAAGGGACAGATCACGTAAACCTGTCTGCATGACCTCACTGATCGTAGATAAAAACTTACCAGAGACCAGTAAAACAACGTCATCGGCGTAGGCCACAATCTTCCGTCCCTTAGCATCAAACTGTCTTAAAATGACGTTCACGGCCAAGAGCCACAGTAATGGAGAAAGGACCCCCCCTTGCGGTGTGCCCCTAGTCACGAGTTTCCTCATATAAGTGCCTCCCATGTTTGAGTTGATAACCCTACTGCTAAGCATCAGAATTATCCACTCAACAAGGAGCTTACTTATATTCAGCGAAACAAGTGATTCCTCGATAGCCTCTATCGTGATATTATTAAAGGCCCCCTCTATATCGAGAAAAGCCGCCATGGTATATTCCCTCTGCAGCAGACCTCGCTCAATGTAACTCACAACGTCATGCAGAGCACTCTCAACGGACTTACCCTTGAGATAAGCATGTTGAGACTCGCTAATGACCTGAGTTCCTATGCTAGTCCTAAGATAAAGATCGATCAGTCTTTCTATTGTCTTCAATAGAAAAGACGATAGGCTGATCGGTCTGTAATCCCTGGGCTTCGAGTGAGTCGTCTTACCCGCTTTGGGTATGAAAATGACCCTTACCTCTCTCCACCCCCTGGGAATGTACTTCATTCTAAGACATTCCCTAAAAACCTCCGTCAATAGAGAGATGGCTCTTTCATCGACATTCTGTAGCATGGCCGGAAATATTCCATCCGGGCCAGGAGATTTGTATGGCTCGAATGAATTTACCGCCCATAATACTTTGTCTCTAGTGATCATCTCCCTTATCACATCGGTATCCCCAGCATCTGATTTGGGTTGTAGGTTATCACTGACGCTACCTGTCCCTCCAACAGATTCTATATCCTTACAGCCTGGAAAATGAGTCTCCATAAGTAAACTGAGGGACTCTGAGCTAGACTCTGTCCACGAGTTATCCTCACGTTGTATGTATCCAGATGCCACTGGGTCCTTGGATAATACTCGCCTAAACCTAGACAACTCGTTAACAGAGTCCACCGATTCACAGAAATTTACCCATGAAGTCCGTTTCGCTCGTCTAATGTCCTTCTTATACTTAGAGAAACTATCCCTATAGCTATTCCAATCCTCATCGCTCCTCGTTAGTTTGGCTCTATTAAACAGCTTCCTAACTGTAGACCGCTGGTCCCTAAGTTCCCTAGTCCACCATTTCGGCTGTTTCCTTTTCCCAGGATAAATCACTGGACAATTGAGCGCAAAACTATTCCTAATAACATTCGTGAAATTATTCACCGCCAACTCGATACCCTCAACTGAATCTCTCCAGTCCTCAGTATCCCTAAGGTCCCTACAGACTGACCTCCTAAAGGACTTCCAATCTGTCCTTTTCGAGTTCCTATAGGGCTGCTCCCTCGCCTTCTCAAAGTCGAGACCAAAAGATATCATGCTATGGTCGGAAAAAGAGTAATCCAAAACTACTCTCCAATCCCTAACATAATTTCCCCCACGGTTAGCCAGCGTTACATCTATAACTGTTTCCCTATCTTTCGCTCTGAACGTAGGAGTAGTACCCCTATTACAGATATGCAGATCATAACAAGTTATAAAATCGTATACCAACTCACCTCTTTTGTTGATGTCCCTGCTTCCCCATTGATAGTGGTGAGCATTCGCATCACATCCCAAGACCATGAACGCGCCTTTCCTCCTAGCGTGCTCCGCCAACTGCTGCAGAGCGATACCTGGTGGATCGGCTGCCTCATACGGCATGTACACAGCCGCCATTATAAGCCCGCTGCATCCTGCGGCTTCCCGTTGGACGACTGTAAGGTCCCCACTGCTAAAGGAATGAAGAAAATTAATATTTAGATTATTCCTAGCCAGTATACATGTTCGTACCTTTTCCGTTGTGGATGGTATGAACAGGTTGTACCCCGTGACCCTCAGACCACATACCCTGGTGTTGTTAATCCAGGGTTCCTGTATGAGGGCCACGTCCACGTTGGAGTCAATGAGGAGTCTTGTCAGTTCGGTTGAGGCTGCCTCACAGTGATGCAAGTTAATTTGCACCACTGACAGCCTCTTTGGGTTTATCAGATTTGTTGTACCTAAACCTGATCACCCCAAATCCGAAATTGACAACTCCCCCCAGTGACTCCAGCTTCTTCAGAGACTTCTGATCCACTGCGAATCTGAAGTCTCTGCCTTGGTTCTCCTTACAGGTCATGGTGTTCACCAACTTCCATTGACCTGTAAGAAGACCCTTATTCTGATTTTCCAATACTGTCAGAATGGTTCCAACCTCTAAAATGGGTGGAGGGAACCATGCTGTCACTATTGGACGCAGGGGCAGCTCAGATGCGAGTATCACCTCAAGCTTCGCTCCTGGATAGAGAGTGTCGCACCTAGCAACAGCGTCCCTGAGAAATTCAAATGATTTCTCGTTCCCGCAGTTAATAGTCTTGACGCCCTTCATCCAGTCTGCGCCTTTGAAGGATACCTCATCCGGCCTTCCTTTAACAAGGGCGATTTCCTCAATGAGCTTGTGTTCAATTTGTCGCCATTGCTCAACGCTGATCCTCCCATCCGGATCAACCCTGTCAATGACAGCAGCTTGAATACAGTTCTGCAACACTGATTCCTTCGCTCTTTTCGATGTTGAGGGTTGTTCACTTCCTGATACAGCTCTCTTAATGACCTCCTTATGGTGGCCCTTACTAGAGCTGTTTGGCATGTGAACAATCTTCTTGGCCATCGAAGGTTGTTGGTCATCCCCAGACCTGGCCCTCTTAACAGCCCCCTTATGAGGGCCTTTAAGAGAGCCGGATGGGTTTTGACCAGCGTTCTTCGATGTACAGGGCTTCACAATCGAAGCTCGTACAGCCCCACTACTGGAGCTGACAGGCTTCGAAAGTGAAGTCCTCTTACTAGTTGATGGCTGATTATCTCTAGGCCTAGCATCTCTGAAAACTTGTTGTTGGTTGCCAGGTTTGCTGGATAGTGTATGACCAACCATTTCAATGGAAGTTGTTGGCTTACCAGACGTTACCTGCTGTTTCTCTAGGACTGCAAGTTTGCCCGTGTTGCCACTACCAGAATAATTCGCTCCGGTAGGGATTGATGAAGAGGTTGGCTTTTCTCCTGTGCTCTCACGAGACACTTCTGGAGTGTTGCCAGCATCCACATGCAATCCTTCATGATAACACATTCCCAAAGAGGCACGGACAGGACCGTAGATTCGTTCGAATCTTTTAACGTTCCTCCTGTGCTTCCTGGTAAGGTGCTTATCCTTACCTGTGAGTGGCAAAGGGCTTCTCTTGGCTATCTTGTGCAGATAGCCAAGAGAGGCTCTTGCGCCACTACGAGCATTCTCCACTTTAGTTCGGCTTATATCGTCGGTTGTCGCATCAAGCATTACCGCGTCTTGCCGAACTAAACCACTGCCAGACGAATGATCCTCTGAGTTCGTCGAGCCATCCCCCCGCTCAGACCCCGCCTCAACACTCGAGTTCTTCTCCAGACTCTGAGCGCGAACTGAGATTACAGTGATCTCATGTTCATCTTCAGAGCCGAGAGTAAGATTCTCAAGTTTCTCAGTGGCGCTGGTCCCAGTGAAGGAATCCCTCGAGATACCCAGAATCTCATCCGTCTCTGATAGCTGGCCCAACAGTTGACTTTCCTGAAGAAGAATGTCACGTTGGACCCCTATCATCACATTATCGTCGTCCGTACTTACGTCCATTTCAGTCCTGTCGCCCTGCGACTGTCCGTCATCTTGTGTCCGATTTTTAAAATTTTCTGAATTTTTTATTTTGTCCCACGAGTATGCCAGTAAAGGAAAAGGACCATCTCGCGCAGTGACGGCGTGCACGGACTAGGCTAGAATTACAACCAACCCGTGCCATGGGCGTTGGAGGGGAGCTGTTAGCTGTTAGTTTGTTTAGGCACCAACTAACCATTCAGGTCCTCAGCACTGCTGCCTACCACCTTGACCTTAAAGTGCACTACATTTATTTGGTCCGCGAGAAGCTGTAAAAGCCCTAAGATCGGAGATAATACACATGATATATACCCCCATGCGATGAGCCAGAATGCACCATTCAGTAGAGTGTGTATATCATGTGCCTTACAACCAATCCCCCCGATCCGCCACCTGGGGACGCGTCCGATAGGAGTAAATGTAGCAAAGACTCCAACGGATTTAATTAGAGTAAATCTCTACTATTTCAGATTTTGTACTACATACAATATGGAATGTAATAAAATTGTATTATATGAAATTGTTTGCATATGGTATTAAAAACTTTAAAAACACTGTGCAAAATGCAGTAAACGCTATTTGTGTTTAAATTATTTAATAGCAAAATATTTAGATTTCCCAATTTGTTTGGAGGGAGTTCCCTTTGGCGTATTAAGTAGATCTCTTAAGCACAGTAACATATTTTATGAATAATTTATTCGATATAATTATAACCTTAATAAAATACTTAATGATTTTAATAAACTAAATAACACAGAGAAAAAAATTCATATATTCGAAAATTTCTTTTAATAAATATTATTAATCGAATATGACTTTTTTTCCAAACCTTTTTCGTAAAAAAATAAAATTTGATTCATAGATAGTATTAAATTGTACTTAATGAAAATTTTACGAATTTTGCAAAAAATGTTGCTAAAATTTTAATTTAGTTTTTATTAGGGTTGATTCAAAAGCTAAATAAAAATATTAACAATAAATCCCTATAATTGACAATTTTCCAATAAAAAGCTATTGTAATAAAACTCGCTTTTATATTTTTGTATTCTTGACACTCTATTTTAACTAACGCTTAATTCTAATTTTACATCGACTTATATAATAAAATTGTTTGTACTGTAATAAAGGGGAAAAGTCAAAACAAAACTAACATTGACCCACTTCAAACATCTGCGCACCAGATTACTGCAGTCGCAGTGTCTCAAAGTGTCACATGCATTCGATCTAGTATCAACAGACACATTACTTGACAATGGTCAGTTCCACAAACAATGTAACATGAAACCCTTTAGTATGTTTTTATTCATGGGTATTCATAATTGTTTTACTAATTTTCTTTACTGATATTAGTTCTGACTAATTCAACTTAAGGTTGAAATAAAAACCGTTGTTTTCCATTTGTACACTATGTACTAGTAATATGCACACTACACCCTCACCCTCAAGAGAAATCTTTAAATTTCTGTAAAAAGAAAATCAACATAAATTGGAGGATTCAATAAGTGTGATGTTCAATGTGCATACCCATAATATCATATTTTTATTATTTGACTACCTGTTATTTAATTAATATTATATTTAATTAATATAATATATAAATTTTGATTTGCTTACAATATTATGGTTCTTTTTTTCGTTGTATTGTTTTCTTTGATTAATTTACAATATTTTGCTTAAGAATTATATTTCTTTAATAAGTTCTTATGGTATGTCTTAATATTATTTCCTATCCTAATCGATACGTTTAGGCCATTTATCCCTACTATGTTATAAGGACCTTTATACGGTGCTTCGTTCTTCTTTCTACTCTCTATTCCAGTACTAAATCTCTTATTTCTAAATTTATATTATTTGAATTATTTTTTGATTCTAATTGTGAATTCTTCATGACTTCAAACATGGCAAACATGGTAATTTTCCAAATATCAATTCAAATGGAAAGTATTCAGTATCCACATGTGGAGTTATATTGTATGCAAATGCATAATAAGAAATCCATTTGTCCCAATCATCATCTTCCACAAAAGATAAAAAATATTCGTTTAGAACCCAGTCGTTTCTTTCATAGTAGATTTCTTTCTATTGTGCCTAAAGTTTCTTGAGCTGAAAATCGCTGTTCAATTTTCAATAATTCGCATACTTCTTTCATTAACTCGTTTGTAAATTCCGTTCCTTTATCTGATTTGAGTATATTAAACAAACCATACTTTAATATAACATTCTCGGTTAGAGCCTTAGCTATGAACTTTGCTTCTTTTGTTAATTCACATTGCATTGTCAATATATACCTAAAATTGTTCGTTGATCGAAGTGGACCAACTGTATCAATCACTATTGTGTTGAAACCATGTGACGGTGAATCGGTTAATTCAAACGGTTCTCTCTTGTGTCTAATCCGTTTATTTCTTTGGCAAAGGTCAGATTTTGTAACGTATTCTTTTACCATTTTAGACATGATTTCATGTGTATTTCTGCTTTAATTTCAGCGTTGTTTTTCTCACGCCAAAATATCCTCCCTGTGGAGTATTATGATATAATTCTATCAGTTCTTTCTTTCTACTTTCGTCTCGTATATTTTGAGGTTTGTTATGCAATATTATTACAACATCTTTATTTGATTTATTCAAATTATTATATCTGGTCTTAAATTCATCTGCAGGAATTATACTAAATATTGCATCATCTCTGGCGATGGCAAATTTTTCATTACTACTTCTTTTTAAATAAGATGAAAGCTTCTCCAATAGAGTACCTAAGCACTTTGGATTATTTCTACACCTAATGCGCATTTCATTGTTTCTTTTATCATTTTCTGTAATATATCTATATATATCCTCTTTTGGCCTTTTCTCTAGTATAAACTTTAATTTACATGCATGTAGATCATTGATGGAAGTGAAATCCACATATGTAGTTGATCAGATTCACTATGGGACTTGCTATTGATATTCTTTCTAACTGGTGACTTTTTATTCATTCCTCTCGTGACTACTAGCGTTTTCTTGATACCTTCATCATTCTCTGATCGTATCATACTCTTCAACATTGTCGAGTCTAATTTTATCCGTAATAATCCTTTCTTATATATGATCCTTTCTTATTTATGATGTCAAAATCATAATTAGAAAGCTGCAAACGGTTCAAACGTTCGTGTTAGTTTCAAACTTGGATTTTTATGAGAAAATAAAGATCGGTGGTCTGTCACAACAGTAAATTTTCTGCCAAACAAGTATGGTCTAAAAAATTGTATACCCCAATATATGCCTAGCAATTCAATAAAGGGTTTATTTTCTCGTGTTTGTTGAGGGATCTGCTTGCATAAGATATGGGTAAATCCTTTCCCATCGGACCTTGAGACAAGACTGCACCCAGTGCAAAATCCGATGCATCCATTGTTAATACGAACGTTCTATCAAAATCAGGATATTGCAAAACTGGAGGACTTATCAAACGGTTCTTCAAAGCCTCAAACGCCAACTATCATTTTTCAGTCCACTCAAATTTCGTGTTTTTCTTCAATAGTCCCTTTAGACAGTATGCAGTTTCTGCGAAATTCTTTATATATCTCCGATAATAGTTACAGAAAGCCACAAATCTTCTGACGTCTGTGTTTTTTGGAATAGGATATTTCGAAATTACCTCATACTTACTTGGGTATGGCTTGATACCATTTGCAGTTATCAAGTGCCCTAAGTATACAACTTCTGGTCTAAGGAAACAACATTTACTCGCATTTAACTTCAGATTATACTTTGATAATCTAGTAAAAACGTCTATTAAGTTATTATTGTGGTGCTTCAAACTACACCCAAAAACTATTATGTCATACACATATAATAATGCTTACAACGCTATCGTAAGCATTCTTTGGAAACTATTGGAAGATATCTTCAGACCAAATATTAGTCTAGTGTATTGGTAATGACCATTAGAAGTTGAGAAGGCTGTAAAAGGTCTTGAATTTTTATCAAGTCCTATCTGATGGAATGAACTAGTCATGTCCAATGTAGAAAAAATACTTCGCCCTTCCTAACTTATCCAGAATGTCGTCTATCCGTGTTAATGGGAATTTATCATTAACTATTTTGTCATTAAGTTTTCCAAAATCTACTACCAATTTACTCAAATCACTCTGTCCCTTTTTAGAAACTAGCAAGAGTGGAGCATTATAAGGACTTACGGAGGGTTCTATGATGTTCCGTTCCAATAATACTTTCACTTTTCTATTTATCTCTTCCGTATGTATTTGCGGTAACCGATAATTTTTTATGTATACTGGATTAGTATCGTTTAATTGTATAGTTTGATCATAAAATTTGTTTGTCGTTAGCTGTTCACCATCTAGATGAAAAATAGATTGATATTTCCTCAGAATTTCAACTAATTCCTCTTTTGCGCCATCATCACCAACGTCTAAGTTAAATTATATTTTGCTTGTTCTATATGTAAGTTCCTAATTATATTGTCTAGCACATTTAATAACCTTACTTGTTTATTTCCATCTTTTGGAACTATAGCGTTTGCTAAAAATATGCGTTTGCAAAATATATAAAAATATATACGACTGCATATCACCACATCTTCTTCAATACTTAAATGGAATGGTACAATCAACTCACTCCTTGCTGGAATTTTCACGAAAGTTACATTAAATGTGTTATCATGTATTGGTAAAGTTATAATTTCATTTCCGGTGTTAACTGTTAATATGAACTTGTCATAATTGATATTACAATTGTATCAACAGAGAAAATCTCTTCGCAATATACCATCGGTATGAATTGTATTTTATGATTAATTACCATTTCACCAAATTGTATTGTTAAGTTAAAGATTTTATTTCTTAATCATCTGCATCTTTTTTATGGTTATGTAATAAATCTTCTTTGCACAAAGAGACATCGGCTCCTGTATCCATTAAGAATGTTAAAATGTATATAACAATTTCTAAGATCAGACGAGATGCTAAATATTCGTTTGGTGTCTACTGGTTCTGTTCCGAAGATTCCTGGTACTTTAAAATCTCCAGATATTGGGAGTTTCCCTGTTCCTGTATATTATGAACATTTAAGTTCCTATTAGTATTATAATTTCCATTATTATTACGGTTATTACTACTATTATTATTCCTAAAATTTTCGTTATTCCGGTTATTACTTCTTCCACGGTTATTATTTCAATTATTTTGATTACCGTTGTAACCATTGTTGTTATTTCGGTTATTATTATTATTATTATTATTATTATTATTATTATTCTGGTTATTATTTCCTCCCGACCTGCACATTTTAGCAAAATGGTTCAACTTACCACATTTACTGCAATTTTTACCGTCTGCATAGCATCTATTGCCATGTCTGCTACCACATTTTCCACATATGTTGAAATTATTATTCCCGTTTCGTCCGGAAGCGTTTCCTGCTTGTGCAGTTTGAAACATAACCTGGCCTTGTCTTATATCGGATGAAGCCTCTAAAGCTATTTCGATGGCTTCATGAAGTGTTTTTGTTCTACTTGCTCAAATTGTTCTGACTATTTCTCTATTCCTAAAATCATTTTTGAAAGCATTAAACGCTATCATAGCATTAGTGTTGCTAATGGTTTCCCTACTAGCTTCACCAAGCGCGTTTACTTGAATCTCGTTCAACTCCATTGTCAGAGTCTCTATCCTGTTAGCGAATTTTCTTATTGTTTCTGACTGTACTACTCTAGTCAGTTAGTTTAGAATTATATTTGGCTTTGTAATGCTCCCAACCTCTAGGATTCATAATTCCCTAACCCCAGTATGTGTGTTTTACATTGTAGTCACCACATGCCAAGAAACAATCTCCTAGTATGCTAAAAAGGTGTTCCAAATTTTGAGCTTACTGTCAAATTTATTGTCGAAGATTCGAGGCGGATAGTATTATATTATATTATATTATATTATATTATATTATATTATATTATATTATATTATATTATATTATATTATATTATATTATATTATATCGAGTCGCGCTGAGTTATTCAAAGCAAACAGACGTATTCTGTGTATTTATTTTGTGACTATTTCATAATTTTACAAAATACCAAAATATTCCAATAACAAAAGTGCATTCTTAAAAAAAAAATAGTAAAACCAATAAATGTACATTGCATTCAATTGCATTGTATTAAAATTAACGGTCAAGCTAAACAACAAAATACATTATTGCTTCGGCAATGACTACAGACAGTGATGATGATTGTAGCTCTACTGAAGACAATTTACTTAGCTGGCAATATGTTACAACAAAACGTAAAAAGACAATTAAAACAACAAATATTTCAAAAAAAACAAAAAAGTTCTGCTGATAAACCAAGCTGTTCAAATATTAATAAATTTACTGAACTTGCTAATAATATAGATGACAAAAATGATGATGATGATGATAATGATGACGTTGAGGATAATAATGAAGCTGAACCCACTGCAAAGCCGCCACCAATATTTGTTAATAATGTTACTAACATAACTAAAATGATAAAATGTGTAAGTAGTGTGATTGCCAATACGGATTTTAATTACAAAGCTTTAAACGACGGTCAAGTTAAACTTAATATAAAAACAGTAGACTCCTATCGAAACTTAGCAAAATATTTTGATACTAACAACTTAAGTTATCATACTTACCAGCTAAAAAGGGAGCGTTCATATAGATTTGTAATTAAAGGACTTCATTATTCTACTAAGATAGAAGCTATAAAAGCAGATCTGTTATATAAAGGTCATCTTGTTAGACATATTACCAATGTTAAAAGTAGATTTACAAAAGAGCCATTACCAATGTTTTACGTTGACGTCGATCCAAGTCCGAATAATAAAAAAGTTTTTGAAATACGTGAAATAAACCGTTGTGTAGTACAAATTGAAGCCCCTAAAAGTACAAACGATATTGTATAATGCCACCGATGCCAACAATTCGGACACACAAAAACTTATTACAAAAAACCATTTGTATGCGTAAAGTGCGGACTTGGCCATCCCACACCCAACTGTCCAAACGACATAGAAACCCCTCCTAAATGCGTCCATTGTTTAAAGCAACATACTGCCAGCTATATAGGATGTGAAGTTTACCAAAATATATTAAAGAAAAAACTTTCGGATAGACCAATTAACCATCAGCGATTCTTAATAAATAGAGATAATTTTCCCCAAATTAATCCCAATTCCAGTTCTAATACTTGGTTTAAAAACACATACTCAGGTGAATCTTATGCTAATGTAGCAAGTCATAATATCAACAATAATATTATGAAAAACATAGAAAACTTATTAAATAAACAAATAGAATTAACTAATACTCTTATGAATATGATGTCACTTTTAATTAACAAATTATGCAAATAAATTTGAGAATAGCAGTATGGAATGCGAACGGATTAACAAACAAACTGAACGAAAGAAATCATTTTATAAAAGAAAAGCATATTGATATATTTCTTATTTCTGAAACTCATTTAACTGCAAAATCTGATATAAAAATTAGAGGCTATGATTTTATACATACAGATCATCCTGGTGGAAAAGCTCACGCTGGAGCTGGCTTATTTATAAAATCTAGCATTCGATATGAACCAGCGGAAGAATATAAAAAAAACTTATTTACAAGCTGCCGGCGTTAAAGTAATTTGCAATAATTTACCAATCAACATCTATTCTATATATTTCCCACCAAAACACACAGTAAAATGTGAAGATTATGAGACATTTTTTAAAGCTTTAGGTTGTCGTTTCATTGTTGCTGGTGATTATAACGCAAAACACCCTTGGTGGGGATCCCGGCTCACTAATCCGAAGGGCAGACAACTATATAAGTGCATTTTAAAAAATAATTATAGCGCATTATCAGCAGGTAGACCAACATATTGGCCTACTGATCCCTCAAAAATACCAGATCTCCTTGATTTTGTTATCTTTTCTGGCATCTCCAGACATTCTCTTGATATTTTTAATGATGATAGTTTAAGTTCGGATCACACGCCTTTTCTTGTTAATTATAATATACATGTTAAACTAGTCCACAAAACACCAACTTAAGCATCTTTAGTGAATTTATCGAAAATAATCTGGATCTTAACACTGAAATTAAAAATGGAGAAAATTTAGATGATGCTGTTGAATCTTTTTCTTTATTGATACACGAAGCTTCGTTTTTATCTACACCACAAGTAGTTAATTCTCAGGATTTAGGTCAAAAAGTCCAAGCATCAGCAGCGGCAAGAGAAATGATTAGACAATCTAGAAGATTAAGAAGAGTTTGGCATCGTACGAGAAATTCAAGGGGTAAGACCAATTGGAATTTGGCAATAAAATTTTGCTCAGAAATGTTGTCAAAAGAAAGAAATGAAAGTATAAATTTATATCTTAGAAAACTTAAACCTCATATAAAGAACATGAGCTATATAATGCCACCAAGTATCTAAAACGACCAGCAAACAGAAATGTCCCCATTAAAAATTCAAATTACGTTTGGTGTAGAACAGACTTGGAAAAATCTAATGCTTTTGCAGACCATTTGGAAGGAATTTTTAAGCCTCATTACACCAATAATAATATCGATGATATTTCGAATTCTTTAGATATAGCGTGTCAAATGGAACTACCTATAAAACATATTTCTTCAAATGAAACAAAAACAGAAATAAACAAGTTAAATAACAAATAGTCTACAGGATACGATAAAATAGATGCCATTACAATGAAGTCATTACCATCTAAAGGCGTTTTGTTTTTAAATTTGTTATATAACTCTATTTTACGACTGCAACACTTCCCTTCACAATGGAAATGTGCGGAAATCATCATGATTCTAAAACCGAGTAAACCAGAAAATGCACTGTCCTCTTACCGACCCATTAGCTTGCTACCAATTTTCTCTAAAATATTTGAAAAATTACTTTTAAAGCGTTTAACACCTTATCTTAATAAAAACGAGATTATCCCCGACCATCAATTTGGTTTCAGAAGAAATCACGGTACACCTGAACAGTGTCACCGCATTACAAAAGTGATATCTGATTCTTTTGAAAATAAAAAATACTGTTCAGCTGTGTTTTTGGACATACAACAAGCGTTTGATAAAGTTTGGCATGAAGGATTACTTTACAAACTAAAAAATATTCTTCCAGCTCCTTATTATTTGTTTTTCTTATCGTATTTAAAAAACAGATGTTTCTATGTTAAACTTAATAATGACATTTCTAAAATTTGCCAAATAAATGCTGGTATCCCACAGGGTAGTGTGCTTGGCCCAGTATTGTACACCATATTTACATATGATATGCCAATAACGGATGATGATACTGTTGCAACATATGCCGATGATACGGCACATACTTCATCATCAGAAGCCTCCAGAAAACTTCAAATACAATTTGATAGTCTTTACCAATGGCTTTTAAAATGGAATATTGTAGTTAACACTCAAAAATCAAATCATATTACATTTACAACAAGGAAAGAAAATTGTCCACCTGTATTTCTAAATGGCTCCGCTATACCTAATAGTGATGTCGTTAAATATTTGGGTCTTCAACTGGACCGGCGACTTAAATGGAAAGCCCACATAAACTCAAAACGGAAGCAACTGGATAAAAAGTTTTGTCAAATGTATTGGTTACTTGGGCGTAAATCCCAATTATCACTTGAAAATAAAGTTTTATTGTATAAAACTATATTAAAACCTATTTGGACCTATGGGATAGAATTATGGGGAACTTCCAGCAATTCGAATATAGAAATCTTACAAAGATTTCAGTCAAAAGCATTACGGTCTATAACAAACGCTCCGTTTTACATTACAAATAAGGCATTACATAATGACCTTAAAATTCCTTTTATAAAAACAGAAATAAGAAAATTTAGCAGAAATTACTTAGAAAGACTCAGCAACCATACCAATTTATTGGCAATTATTCTACTAGATGAGACTGATGAAGTTAGAAGACTTAAACGAAATCACATTTTAGATCTCCCTTTTATTTAATCTTAAGAATAAGTACATAATTAAATAATAATAAATTTAATTTTTAATATTAATTTATTTATAATGAATATATATCTATATTGAAATTATCTGTATATATGAATGTTACATACATATATAAGTTATATTATTGTTTCTAATGGGAATCAATAAGTCATGTTATTTTTTTCATGTTATAAAATTTGCTTATTATTGTAAAATAGATTGCAAATAAAATATATATATATATACAAAAAAAAATATTATATTATATTATATTATATTATATTATATTATATTATATTATATTATATTATATTGTATATTATAATTTCGTGTGTTACCAATATTATTTCTAAGTCCTTGTGGATATTTTCATTCCTTATATACAATGGTGCTCCTGTCATGTTTCTAACAACTTTTGATTGGGCACTCTATTAAGATTTATATTTTTATTGCTTGCTGTTCCCCATAATTGGATTCCATAAGACCAAATTGGTTTTTAGATGCTTTTATACAGTTTGACTTTGCAGTCAAGGCTTAACTTTGATTAGTAATTGATTAGCCAGTGCATATTAGAAGCTGTAATTCTCATATGTAGCCTCTTAGCTTCTTATTCGTATTTTCCGACCCAAAAATAGTCAGTAATGGTAGGATATGATCCAGGAAGATCCATACTCAAGAAAGTTGCTAAAAATTAATGATTTATACGGGTTCAAGATGTGTTGAAGTGATATGAAATGAGACTGGTACTACCAAATATTATATAAAATTAAATTTTATGTTATTATAGTTATCTCTTAAGCTGGAATAGAAATGGACTTAGTTAAAGAAGGGAATAAATGCGAGTTGGGAAATCAAGAATCCTGAGTTACCGTTAATTTAAAACATAAATGAACTGGATCACACACTTCATTGCTGAGAAATTGTAAGTTATATAAAAGAAAATTTGGTTTTAAGGTGCTTTTATACAGGATGACTTGGCACTCAAGACTTAATTTTGATTAGTAGTTGATTAGCCAGTGCGTATTAGAAGCTTTAATTCTCATATGTAGTCTCTTGGCTTCGATATGGAGACGCCAAGTAAGACGTCTGTTCAAATGTTTGCCAAGGTATGTCACTTGGGTCACTTAGTCAGACTGTGGGATGTTTACATTGTTAAGCGTTATAGGGGCAATTTGCCATCCTGAGTGCGTATGTAACGTATTTACTTTTGAGTTCGTTTACTTTTATTCTCCAGTTCTTCAACCACGTCTCTTCACGTCTTAGATAATTATTGAGCTCTCTAGATGCAGTGTATGGGTTCACATGTGAACTAAGGATTGCAGTATCATCTGCAAATGTGGAGATAATCAATTTATCACAAATTGGCAAATCAAAGGAAAAAGAAAAGTGTTGGTCCGAGAACACTTCCTTGCGATACACCAGCTGTTAAGTAATTTTCTTTTATTAGTTTAGAAATTCAATAAAAGTTTAAGTTTACGAGGGCGGATCAATAAGTCCGTGACTTATTGATTGTGCTCATTAAAGATTATTTTTTGCGAAAAAAAACCGCCAATCAAACCAAGGAAAAGCTCGATAAATAATATGGGGACTCTGCACCATCGATTTCAATGGAAAAAAAGTTGTTCACTGACTTTCGTTGTGGTCGCACAAGTACAAATGACGCTGAACGTTCTGCTCTTTTTCATCAAGATAATGCATGGGTGCACAGTGTGCAGTTTCAATGGCAAAACTCTATGAATTGGGCTACGAATTGGTACCTCATCCGCTATATTCTCCGGATTTAGCCCCTAGTGACTACTTTCTATTTCCAAACCTAAAGAAATGGCTCGGTGGAAAGAGATTCAGCTCCGACAATGAAATTATTGACCAAACAAATGCCTATTTTAAGGACCTCGAAAAAATTCTATTTTTTACGCAAAGTAAATGACGACACTTGCTCAAAATTTGACAGTAGTCTGTTAACAGGTGGTACTTGATGGGAATAGTGTTGCATTTCATATAACTACGAGGGAAGTCACGGACTTATTGATCCGCCCTCGTACACACTTTAATAATGTATAAGAATATACAGCCAAGGCAGTTAATTTGCCTTTACTTAACGATGCTTCCAACTAGACTGACTCAATGGTGTTCTCACGGCCAATTTATATACACTGCACTGCCATCTAGATGCTTCTCGAAAGCTCTATTTCTTTCTACAATGTTCTTAAGGGACGAACTTACTATATTCGAATTTTAGAGCTTTCGATGTTAATGTTAGCAGTTTCAACATTTAGTGTTGCCTTACTTACAAACAATAGTGAAAGCTTTTTATTCAATGTTGTATGTTTACAACTATGTTAATAATTTCTACAGGTATGTTAACTGCTGTTAACATAAACAGGAAGGTCGAGAAGCATTAAGAAAGAAACAGAAAGGTTGAGAAGCAGTATTTATTTTAAACCAGCCTTTAAAACCGTTATATTTGAATTCAAGTACAATTTCGTAACAATGTCTTAAAATTTGGATATAAAAATAAATTTCGCTCGAAAATTTTGTAGACTTTTGAAGTCTTGCCAAAAAAAATTGTATTATTATACCCTTCACCACAGGTATAAAGAGTATATGTGCATAAGTTTTAATTCATCTAAGACCCAAAAAAGTATATATTTTCTGTATCCTTATTGATAGGGAAGTCGATACAACGATATCCGCCTGTCTGTGGAAATCACTTTTTTGAAAGCCCCGGTTATCGGATATATGTTTTATACATCAAATCATAGGAAATATTTCTTAAAATTACACTAGTAAAATCAACAAAATCGGTCCACTAATAACCGAGATATCGCCAAAAAAAAACTTAAAAGGCCTCTAAATACGTATTTGTTTTCGACTTTTCTGAGCCCTATATAATCTAGTGTTTTTGCACAGAAAATTTGGAGTCTTTTTTGGATTACTTTTGCGAAAGAAATTAATAAAATCGGTTCATTAGTATCTGAGATATCGGTCAAAACGCATTTTTGGACTTTGTGAAGCTTCTATATAAGCTTCGGAATTCGCTTTGTATAAATCTGTTGTGAATATTTTTCTCAGATTTTGGTTTTTTGAATTAAACTAAAATGGAATTAATCCTATCGGTCTATAAATAACCGACTTATATGCAAAAATCTAAAAAAAATTATTTAAAATGTACACACACGAACCATAAAAAGCATTGCAATTACTTTCAGTGTTGTTGTTTTTTATATATACACACAATCACTTTTTATGTATGTTTGGACATTTTTTAGTTGGAAATAGAAGAATTGCATTGACTCAGTGTTGTTGTTTTTGTATAAGTTTTTGTATCTACTTACAAACATATGTATATAAATTTATTAGTCATCAGAAACTATCAATGTTGTTTTTTAAGAAAGCAACGGTTGCTATTATAGTTTAATTTTGTGTTTACATTTTTGAATTTTGAAAAAAAATTAAATTATTTTTGTAAGTATAAATGTGAAAATATGAAAGCATACTTTAAGGCGTAAATTTTATTTGTCGATAAGGCGGTGAAGGGTATAAAAGATTCGGCACAGCCGAAAATAGCGCTCTAACTTGTTAGATTTTAATTCGCTTGTCAAGTTGATGTGGGTATCCATATCAACTTGACATAAAAAACTTAAGTTTTCATGACAAATTTTACAGTTTTAAAAGTATCCGTTTTAGTATTTTTTAAAATTTAAAGTCTTAGTTTTTATACCCATAACAAAATAATCGAATAACGTTACTTTTACTATATAAAAATTCATAATATATGAGGCATATAATTAGTATTTTTATATAAGAAAAAATTTTTATATAAGAAAATAAAGCAATTTTATTTGAAAAGCTCGGAAAGCAATGAAAATTAGTCTGAATAAGCTTTTTTATATTCTGATTTTCATTGCAACATAAATTTGTATATATACAAATAAATTTACACCTTAAAAAAATACCAAAATCTCCTACTTTTTAAATTCATGATATTTTTCTCTCTAGAATTGAAAACATCTTTCTAAATCTTTGGTTCAGAATCTATAAAAAAAACTGAAGTACAAAAACACAGATTTTAATATTCCGGCTCAAATAGCAAAAAAAAAAAAAAAAAAACAACAACGTAAGAGAACGTAAAATAGACGAGTACTTTAAAAAACTCGTTTTCTTACATACTCGTTTGGTACCACTCGCTTGTATGAATCTTTACATATCTTGTATAACTACGAAATTGTACTTAATTTCAAATATAATGGTTTTAATGGCTGGTTTAAAATTAAATAATGCTTCTCAACCTTTCTGTTTCTTTCACAATGCTTCTCGACTTTTCTGTTTATGTTAACAGCAGTTAAAATATCTGTAGAAATTATTAACATAGTTGTAAACATACAATATTGAATAAAAAGCTTACACCATTGTTTGTAAGTATGGCAACACTAAATGTTGAAACTGCTAACATTAACATTGAAAGCTCTAAAATTCGGATATACTAGTGTGACCGTTAAGAACATTGTAGAGAGAAATAGAGCTTTCGATAAACATCCAGAAGGTAATGTAGTGTATATAAATTAGCCATGAGAACACCATGGAGTTAGCCTAATTTAAAGCATCGTTAAGTAAAGACAAATTAACTGCCTTGGCTGTATATTCTTGCACATTATTAAATTGTGCTGTATAAAGTGTGTAATTTAAGTGCGTGTGTATCAGAACACATAGCAATTATTTAAACTGTTATTGCTGTACATTTTTAAATAAAATAAAGAGTCGTTACAACTTTTAAACTACTAAACTGCTTTTATTTGCAATCAAAGTAAGCGGGTTATTTAAAGGAAATAAACCACCGTTTTTAAAAGGTTAAAACGTAACAATATTTTATTGCAAAAATTCTTGCACTTCAAAAGTAAGAATTTTTGGGTATGATTTTTTTATGGGCATGTCTAATAAGGCGAGTTGTCCGATTTAGACAATTGAAACACCAAAAGATGCAAACGAAAAATGTATTCAAGTAATTTTAACTTTATTATATTCTTCACCACAGGTGTAAATGGTATATATTAATTTGTCATACTGTTTGTAATTTGTAAAATATTGATCTAAGACCCCAAAAAGTATATATTTTCTGTATTCTTATTGATCTTATTGATTCTTATTGGTCGATATAACGATGTCCGTCTGTCTGTTGAAACCAGTTTTTAGAAAGCCCCAGTTATCGCATATATATGTTTTATAAATCAAATTATAAAAATAATAAAATCAATAAAATCGGTCCATTAATGACCGAGATATCGCCAAAAAATCGAAGACCTATAGAAGCGTATTTGTTTTCGACATTTCTAAGATCCTATATAAGATAGCAGCTTCGTTTTTTCACGAACATTCGAATTTGCAGAAGAAATGAACAAAATCGGTTCATTATTAACTGAGATATCGGCCAATAAGATTTTTGGACTTCTATAAAAGCTTCAGAATTTGTTTTTCTACTAATCTTTTGAAAATATTTTTCTAAAATTTAGGTTTTTTTAATTAACCATATCTGTATAATTATAGGCATAAATCTGAAAAAAATATAAATATACATAAATATTTATACGACCCGTATGTATTTCTAAAACTTTCGATTTTTGTACTTATTTTCAGAAATATTTATAAAAATTTTAATGGCACGTCTCTACACTAAGAAACAAAAAAAAAAAAAAAAAAAAATACTGAGCTATTCCTATTATTTCAGCTTTTATGACCTCTCATATAAAAGAACCATTGAAATTTACATCGCAAAATTATGTATACTAGGCATGAGAGATATTCTTTGAATGGGATATAAATATTGTGTAAAAAAGTATAATGAATCCAAATTAAAATTGATTAAAAGAAAGCATGTCAGATTATAAGTTATTATTAAATATCCAGATATTTTAAAATTTTGAATTTATTTTTAATTGTAGAAATTGGGGTTCGATACTTTACGGCAATTTCACTCATATCTGGCAGTCTTACGGTGGCAAAAAGCGTATAATTCTAGGAAAAAGATTGGTAATATAAAAAATTCCAATTATTTTTACATTTTATGAATACCTTACCCTGATAAAATCTTGAAAAAAGTTAGGAACGCCTCGTATACATTCTTTTACGATGCAAATTTCAGTGGTTCTTACGTTATAAAAGGTGACATATTTGGAATATCTCAGGATTTTTTTTGTTTTCTTATTGTACATGATAACTTTAACAATAAGACCAAAATTTTTACAAATATTTTTAGAATTAAGTACAAAAATCGAAAGTTTTAGAAATACATACGGTCCGTATACATATATATGCGACTAACTGAATAAAAAGCACTGCACTGAGTGGCAGAATCAAAAGTTGTTGGATATTAATTTGTAACTTCTAATCAGCTGGTTGAATTTACATGAAATTTGGTATAGGCGTAGCAGAGCAGTATACAATGTTAAGTTTGGAAAGAGGACCCAACAGACCGATCAGTAGGGTACCTCTGACATATAAAATTTTTAAACGCTTGTGCTCCGATTTCAAATATTTATAATAATACTAATAATACCTACAAAAAACATGCGTGTGTGTGCTATTTATCTTTTATAGTTTTCGAGTTATTTGCATTTGAAATTTGAACTATCTCAATTTTGCAAGATCTTGGTCCAGTTTTTCCAATACATAATGCAATATTTTTTGACGATTTTATAATTTTTTTTTTAGTTACTTAGAGTAAAAAGTTATCTATCGAATAAAAAATAAATAAAAATCTTTTTTGAATCCAAAAATAAACGATTTTGAAATTTAAAATTCAAATTTAATTGAAATTTAAAATTCAAAAATGATGATTTTTTGTGTTTTTTTGCCGAAAAGGTACCCAGACTGCTTTTGGTATAAAAAAAATCTTTGATATCATATAAAATTTTATAATTTTCTGAAAAGTATCTTCACGGAGATGATTCTAAAATTAAAAACTAGTTCATTCACCAAATAGGATTAAGTACAAACCCTACGAAACTTGACATATTTTAAATAAAAACTTTGACTGTAGCCTATATGTTCTTAAATCCAAAAAGCTAGTTCTGGAAACCGAATGCAATTTAAGATTCTTTGATGTGTTCTAAAGAGTATGCCAACGGTTTTTTCAAAACCTGCGACAAATTTCGATATTATGGACAAAAATAGAAAAATCCCATTTTTGAGATTTTTCTTCAGTTTTTTTGGGAAATAAGGGAAAAAAAATTTTGCTAATTTCAAAATAGCAGAACGAATTTCGAAAATTTTTGTTTCAAATAAATTCTTTTATATAGCACACATAGTTTCTGACCATTTAAAAAAAGATGCAAGTCAATATCTTTTTAACTTCGAAAATATATGGCTTCAAACCTTGATAGTTTCAATTTATTGTACATAAACCTACTTTTTTACAAACATACAACTTTTGCCTCTTGCTTTAGATGAAAAATTACTTAGAAAATTATAAATGTTTTTATATTTTTTTAATAAGTCTTTGCAGAGAATATTTTTAGATTTCTTTTTTTTTCAATAGGGTTGACCCAATTCCCTCCTAAAGTATTGTTATTCATATAAAAATTCAGAAAATAAATCTAACCATGATTGATGGAAAGATTAGTACCGAAACATCAACTTTTTGGAAATGCTCCATATGTGATGAGACGAAATCACAATTTTCGGATATTGATAAAACAAGGAATATAAATGAAGAATTTCTCTCTTTCGGAGTATCTCTACTTCACGAAAGAATAAGATTTATGGAACATTTTCTGCGTATAGCATACGATTTAAAGTATAGAAGTGTACTTGAGAATATAACAAAACGTTCTAGAAGTAACGAGCAGTTAAAATCACGTAGGATAGCTGAGAAAAGTATAATTCAAGAAGAATTCAAAGTGCAAACGGGATTAAACATTGACAAACCATTGCCAACTGGTGGTAGTACTAATGTTGGTTTTTCAGAGATTTCGAAACAACATCAATAAAGATTTTCTTCAAAGAACTATCACAATACTAACGGCAATTAATAACAAATACAAAATGAACTCGGTTCGGTTTGGAGAATATGCAACATAAATATCTAAACTACTTGTCTCTCTATACCCTTGACACCAACAGTGCACAAAGTTTTGTGCCATGGCCAAACGATAATCGAAACAAATATTCTTCCACCAAGAGAACTTACCGAAGAGGCGCAGGATCTCACAAAACGAGGATATTTTTACTAGCCTGTTATTATAATCTGATTCTGTATTATTATTAATGAGAAAACGTTGAATTTATTATGAGCCTCTATCAACTGATAATATAGAAGATTTCAAGGATTTATAATATCTTTTAGATATGTGTACCGATATGACTGATTATTTCATAGAAAATAAGTGTTAGTACAAGTCTAATTTATATTATGTACATATATATATTTACATTAATTGTAAAATTTTTATATAAATTAAATGAATTAAAATAGTGTAATAATGTTTGGATTATTATTAATTCTCGTTTTAGATTTAGTAGAAGGGTAGAGTTATGGGTAATTAACCTACAAAGAGATGGCTTATAATTACTCACCGATAGAGTAATTATAATTGGGTTAATTTAAGATAAAAGAAATATAAATTAGTATTTCTTTCACTTAGAGATAATTGAGTTAGGATTATTCACACCTTTTTTCAGGGTAGTCGCACGTAGAACAAAAATGTTTATGTGTGATTTGCTTTTCATATTATTTATTATAATTCAAACGCAAGTATCTAGCCGGGGTACAACTTTACTTGTCGGTGGTTGAAACGCAAGCGTTAGTTACAATTAATTAGGCAAAACTTCGGTTGTGGCGGGCAACACGAAATTTTGTAACTAACACTTTTGCTATAATTTTCAGTAATAGCAACGTTTTTTTTTTTTTTTTTTGATTACGATATTAACTTATGGTAATAGAATTCAATTCAATGCTTCTAAAACTAAACTTATATTAATCTTATTAATATAATAATTATAAAATTTTATAAAAATTAAAATGACGCCGGCCCAGGGTTTACACAACTAATGATGACTTGTTATCGCTGGCGCACAGGACATGGGCTAACGACTTGATTGCCTCGATAATTAACTTCGCATCAGGGGTTGTTGATAACGTTGTCTATTGAGTTGGTTGTTGTTGGGTTGGTGGCGTTGTTGAGTGGTGATCGTACGTCTTGAGCGTTGAGGCTGTGGATGTAGGAGGGTGTGATGAAACCAGTCACACTTTATAGGTGTCCATAGAGGTGCATGATCGTAAGTCATGACTTCTCGCCAAACAATTCACACAGTAACGGTGTCTCTCGACCAATTCTTCCCTCTTCTTAACTGTCATCCTTAAAAACTTACGACAAAATCGGAAAGCATGAAAGCTGGTACGAAGAACGCACTTGTAAATGTCTGCATCCAGTCTTTGCGAAAAGTATGCAAAGTATATGTATGTTTGAGCTGTACGGGTTGGACGAGAGCTTGGTCGAGTAGAAGTTAGTCTCCTGTTGTTCCTAGAGTTAAAGTGAACGAGAAGTGAAACAAAGAGTAGAAAACAAGTGAATTACTAATGTGAACTTAGTAGACATTGGATAGCAGTATGATAAATTATTGATGAATTTGTTATTGTAGTGAGAAATGTGTTGTACTAAGTATGTTATTGCATTATTGAGCTACGAATAGCATATTAAATCGAGGAAGTTTAGAATGAGTTAATTAGTATTATCATTAGTCATAAAAGGAAGATAACATAATTTTACTATTGGCCGGGTAATAATTCCTGAGGCAATGCGTACATCAGCAGTATGTACGTTCTTGTCAGAACCGGGATAAGTCTTTACTATTCTTCCTAATCGCCATTCATATGATGGTTGCAAATCATCCATAACTACAACGAGATCACCTACTTGAAGATTCGGAAATTAGTTTTTCAACTTGTATCGTTTGTGTAATGATTTGAGATAATCTTTCTTCCATCGGATGGAGAATTGATGGTGTATAGCTTTTAACTTCTTCCATCTATTTATCAGAGACATATTTTGGAAGGTTTGTTCGGGGAACGCGGTTAAAGGAACACCCCTTAAAAAGTGACCGGGAATCAATGCGGTTAAGTCTGATGGATCTTCTTACACTGCCGATATCGGGCGAGAATTGAGAAGACCTTCAATACGAGCTAAAATTGTAGAGAAATCTTCAATACTGAATTTTTGAGCTCCTGTAATTCGTTTTAAATGGAACTTAAAATTTTTTACAGCGGCCTCCCATATGTGGAGCGTGTGGTGGTATAAATTTCCACTTAAACCCATGTGTAATGTATTTTTGAGATACATCATGCGCTGTATTTTTTACAAATGTGTTGAATTCGGGTTCGAGTACTTTACTGGCGCCTAAAAAGTTTCTACCGTTGTCAGACACCACCCTTTGGGGGAGCCCCCGCCTGTCAAAGAAGCGAGAAAATACGGCTTGGAACACCGCGGATGATAAATCTGAACACGGTTCCAAGTGGATAGCTTTTGTACTAATGCAAACGAAAGCTTAGACATATCCTTTTATAAAGGCAGATTTTCGTAAGGGTAAAGTTTTGAGCTCAAATGGGCCGGTAAAATCAATGCCTGTGATCTGAAATGGAAGTGACAGATTGCACCTTTCTGGGGGTATTATTTTCTTTACTCGTGGTTTAAGTCTGAAAATGAAAAATTTGATCTGTGTCATTCGACACATTTAAGAGCATTCAGCATGAGCGAAGAAACTGTGTAAATGAGTAAGATATAAATGAAAAAATCGGTAATTGCCTGGTAATATTATAGGATACCGCTCATTGTATGGTAAAGACGATCGAGATAGTCTATCATTGGCACGAATTATTGAGTTTGAATTCAGAAATGGATTTAGTTATTTTTGAGAACTTTTATTACTTATGGTTTGTGCACCAGACACACATTGATACTCTTCATAATAGAAGATTTTCTGAGAAAGCATTACGAGTCTGTATTTTACGAGTTTCATTTCACTATGAGTTAGTGCCGTTTGAGTTGTACGAAAAATATTTTTCCTTATTTTTTGGATACATTTAGCAGAGAACCGAAAAACATAATATATTATGCGCAAAGCTTTATGATATGAAGAAAATCTATTAAGAATGTCATCATCTTGGACTTTTGCGTGTAAAGTTTGAGTTTCTTTAGGTTTTTCGATTATTTTGAGTTGATTTCGCTTTGGCCATTCAGATGTGGGTTTGTGCAACCATAGTGTTCCATGCCACCACAGGGGGTTATGTGCCAAATCTTGAGGTTTACATGCTCGTGATCCGAGATCTGCTGGATTATCATGAGTTGAGACATGATGCCTTCGGAACCAGGCGATGAATTTGAGCAATTCGATTCGTAACATACGTTTCCCACGAAGAAGGAGGTTTAGAGAACCATCCTAAGGCTATTGAGGAGTCAGCCCACAAGTATATTTCGATGTTATTGAAATTTAGGGAAGATATTACATAATTGACTAGATTAGCTAATAATACTGCGCCGTTTAGTTCTAAACGTGAGAGACATACAGTCCGGACCGGAGCTACTTTGCTTTTTGACGCTAATAAGTTTGAGAAAGTGTTATGAGTTTCAGTTTGACATCGAATGTAAACTGTAGCGCAATATCCAGCTTTAGAAGCGCCAGAGAACAAATGTCATCCAGCAGGAACATAGAGCTTGGAAACCGACGTTAAATTTTGGCGTTTAGTGATTTTTGTGGACTGTTCGAACTGAATGTATCTATGAGTGTATTCCACTTAATACCAAGAGTTTTGGTGGGGCTTGTTTCATGAAAACGAAGAAAATCAGAGTCGTATAAGTCCTCTTTTGGTAAATGAGACAGTAATTGTGTAGTAGTCTTTAGGGATAATCCAGCTGATTTTAATGCATTAAGAAGTTGATTTGGGATAATAGAGCTTCTTCTATGGAAAACCCTCCTGAGAGAATATCATCAACATATATTTCAGAGCGCAAGATGAATATAGCTTTCGGACATTGAGATTCTGAATCAGACGCGAGCTGAAGAAGGGTGCGAATTGCAAGGTAGGGGGCGCAATTTACTCCGAAAGTAGCAGTTTTTAACCGGTAATCTTTAATAGAGCCTTTTTGCTGATTTTGGAAAAGAATTCTCTGAAAGGGTCTATCAGCGGGATGTACTAAAATTTGGGGATACATTTTTTGTATATCGCCATTGAATACATATGTGTTGTTGTTCGAGAGTTTCACATATTTCATCTTCATGTGAGATTGGGTTAGTTGAGGGAGTTTCTTCTTGCACCCAAAACTTTTTTAGGAGTGTTGAGCTCTAAGGTTTCGGACATAATAACAGAGTTTGAAAAGAATTGAACAGTTTCATGGAACCACTAAGTACCCAACTGAAAATAGTATTGTAGGCCGAGGTGTAGCAACAGATATTTTTCTTTATACCAACTATACTGATAAATCGTTTATAATCATTACCTAAAATGAGATCTATCTAGGACGATTTATTGAAACTTGGGTCTGCAAGATCTAATTTCTTGAGTTCAGTTGATAGGGGAATTTCAAACATACAAGCTGGAAGATGTTTTGTCACTTTAGGTAACACAATTGCTTTTATAGGGATTCTTAAATTTTCTTTTAGCATATAACCCAAACTCGCACTCTTTGCTAGTCGCTTGTTTTTGACCGCCAATATCAACAATTTCAAAATGGGGTTTTTATAAGGAAGTTGAAGACGATTTCTAATCTTCTCGGTCAAAAATGTTCGCTGAGACCCGGGATCGATTAAAGCTCTAATGTGAAGAATTCACCTCTGTATTCTATTTGTATTAATGCAGTTCTTAACTGAATATTTTCATTACTTGTAGAGTAATTTGCCTGAACTTGACTGGATGTGGTAGGACGTTCGATTTGTGCTTCATTTTGAGTAACATGAGTAACTTTTGAGGTGAAACTTTGCATTACTGCTTTTTTGAAAAAAAAAAAAAAAAAAAAAAAATTTTGTTACTGGAAATTTTCTGTTATTTTTTTGGTGCCATACTTTGCGGTCTTTTCGTCAGATGTAGTAAAAAGTGATGTGTTTTTTTGCAATACAGACATGTATGTTTTCTTTTACAATTTGCTTTGAGATGAGACAATACTAAGCAATTGTTGCAAAATTTATTTTTGAATACATAATCAACTCTTTGTTGAACCGTAAAGGCTCGAAATTTGGAGCATGTCCTTAGAGAGTGATAATTCATTACAGAGTTTACGTGACATTTCATTAAGATTTTCTTAGGATGTATAGATCTGTATATTATTTTGGGAAACATTTGTGATATTGTTACAGTCTTTAGAAGTTCTATATCTATCAACAAGGAATTGAGACATTTGGGACCATTTTGGAAGTTAACGGGGAGAAGTTAACTATTGTTCCAAAAAAAAGAGAGTAAAATCTGATAGTTTTGTTGAGATTAAGCGAATCAAAATAGGGTCCCAGCTCTCTACTTCTACACCAAGAGTTCTAGGTAGTCATTAACTGAAGATTGTATTCTTCTTAGTGATTCACTATCTTCGTGGGTACCGGGAGTATATTAAACAGGATTTTAATTTGGTTATATACCAGAACGCGTTTTCATAACGAGTTTTTAACGCATTCCACACGAGCTCAAAATTTTCATGCGATAAATGATATCTTTTAACAATGTCACCTGCTTCACCTCTTGTTTTGTTCCGAAGGTGATACAATTTTGTGACGGGAAAAAGTTTCGAATGATTTATATATACGGCCGTTAACATGTCACGAAAATAGGGCCATTGATCATAATTTCCTTTAAATGCCTCAGTATCGCAGGAAGGAAATTTAATACAGTTAGTATCAGAAACGTAATTTTGAGTCAGAGGGAGATATTGCCGAGATGTACCTAATCGGGTTTGAGAACTACAGAGGTAATATGCGTCTAAGCAAGCATCATAACTTTTTTCGCTTCTTCTTTGAATTCGGGCTTTACTACACCATCATAGGCAAGCATAACTCTCTCATATGAAGCATATGTTCTTCTATGGGAGCTCTATTGAATCAATTATAAAATTGCAGCAAATGGTCGCAATCAAATACAAACCGTTCTTTTGGGGACGAGTTGACATAGTTACGAGATTTTTAATTAAGGGAATTGAAAAAGTATCAAATTGAAATGATTAGGGTTTGAATAAGAAAAATAGTTAATTAATTATTTGCTTAATAGAGCAATTGGATGTAGAATAATAGCACACTGAGATATTGAATAACTAAGAGAAAAAGATTGATTTCGTATATGAAATACGGTGAATGTGAGTGGGATATATTAGATATTGCAA
The DNA here is from genome assembly GCA_932274085.1 of Protocalliphora azurea. NCBI lineage: Eukaryota > Metazoa > Arthropoda > Insecta > Diptera > Calliphoridae > Protocalliphora > Protocalliphora azurea. The sequence continues at coordinate 74,437,117 of OW026520.1, forward strand.
TGTAGCTTAAGTTAATACTTATATGAAGTCAGGGGCTACAGAGAAGTAGCACTAGATACCTGTTATCTAGTGTAAACAAAAATAAAAATTTTAAAGTGCTAACTTGGGATTTCCACAAATATAAATTCTCTTCTATATTCTCTTGTTGTAGTAAGTAAGATTTAACAGACTATATGAGTTAAGACAAAGAGGAGATTATATCTTAGTGGATTATATAAATAATCCATAAAATTGTAAAAATTCAAGTTATTTAACAATAGTTTTTCCAGTGAAATGTACTATTAAATTTTATATAGGTATATATAATATGAATTTAGAACAATTATATTTATTTGAGAATTGAAATCTAATAATCAATTTTATTTAGAATTAAATCGAGTATTAGGATTAAATTTTATGCGATATGATCGCAAAACCAAATTTATTTTTATTTTAAGGATCGCCAAATTGTTTCGAATTTCAAAGAATAATTAATATTGTGTTATTAAAATTTATTTTATTTTGTTTCCTAAATTTTCCGTATAATCGCCAAATATTTGTGCTCTTTTAAAATTTATTTTAATTTATTTCATACAATTTTCATATTACATTATTACAAGAAATAAGGTTTTAAAATATTCACATATATGATTTTTCTCTAATTTTGTAAAAACAGAATTAAAACGTTAAGTTCAAATATAAACTGTAGGAATAGTGTAGACCGTAAAATGGTTGCCTTGACTCTATTCAGTGTAGATTTTTATGTTTGACGTAAGATCAAATTCTATTGCGAATTCCCCGGTAGTTTTTTCGGTGTCAGTTGATCCCCTTTTTGACACTGAAGTTCATTCGTGTCTACTCAACTGGCACACTTAAATGTGTGCTTTTTTAGATTTTATTGTAATTTCTTTCTTCTGATAAAATTTTCTGTTAAAAAAATCTAACTTAATGGTAGCCCTTATTGATGTGTTCAAGTTAAGGTATGACGTCACGTCCCTTAAAATCTTATTTTCAAAATTATTTGTTTTCCCACAAAATAAGCTACACGCGCAACTTATTTTATCTACACGCGGAACTTATTTTATGCTGAAGTAGTGTCTGCAACAATTGTTTCATTTATTTTAAATTGTAACTTAAAACCGTTGTTTTTAACTGTGACAACGTGACGAATGGATAAAATTATGCTTCTTGCTAATTAGAAGTTTAAGTTTTAAGGCAGTTAGTAAATAAGTAACAAAAAAGTCGGATCGTACACCAGCCCAAAAGGTGGGTCCCTGTGAAGGCTCAATAGTATAAATATAAATTGTAAATAATAAAATATAAAAATGTTTTTTTTATATAAAAACGGAACAAAAATAAATTAACTGGTGGCTCGTCCGGGATCCTCCCATAAAAACATTGATCCTGAAAATCGAAAAAGTAAGGATATTTTTTTTTTGGAAGTGATGCCAAAAATAATAAAAAAAGTATCCTAATAAAATAGGAGAAAACAAATTCAAAGTGATAATAAAAGTGGCAAAATAAAAAGTATCCTAATAAAATAGGAGAAAACAAACTCAAAGTAACAATAAAAGTGGCAAATTAATAAAAACAAGTATTCTTATAAAAAGGAGAAAAAAGTGACATATGAAAAAAACCTTTGTTTTAAAAAAATTTTTAATTGAAAAATAAGCAATTGTGAAATCCAAATAATATTCTAAAATAATAAACTTGTGTGTAAAATTTGGTTTATAATAAAAATATGTAGTGTACCGACCGGCTGATTAAAAACGTGTTAACATCTGTTTGGGCTACCAGACTGAGCGGCGCTGGTATCTGGCGGAAGCCGAGCTATAACTCGCCGGATGGGTGGAGTTCTTGCTCCGCCGGTAGCCAATAACCGGTTACCCCAAAAGCTACCCTATCTCATCCTACACTACACGTTCCAATCACTTACCTTACTATTTTGTTTACCACATATTTAAAATGTAAAACTCATTTTATTTTCAAAAAAATCGTTATAAATTTTTCTTTTATTTATATCAATAAAATGGAAAGGTAAAGCAAGCGGATCATTATTCACAACATATAATGAAGAAAATTTAAGCAAAATAATACGAAATTCAAAGCAAATGTTATTTTATAAACGAAAGCAAAATTATTCAAAATTGGTATTAAATTAAGAAAAAAAAAAGGTAAGTATATTGAAAAAAAATTATTTAAATATAAAAAATTAAGCGAAATATATATCAAAATAAAAAAAAAATAAATTCTCTTTAGCATGCCTAAGTAGTCAGCTTCTCATAACTATTGGGAACCTTCTGGCCGCCATCTTACTTCGCCATCGATGTTCAGGTACGGGTAAGTTTGATTTATTTTATACCAAAAAAAAATCACATATAATTTTATATGTTATTTATCTATTCTCTTCTTTTTATTATTATTTTCTTTTATTTTATTTCCTTTATATAAACTATAAAAAGGTTTCCTAGGGCTTTCCAATCTACCTCACAAACAAACTACGACTACTATGGACCTAAAAGGAGCCCTCTTTAGTTCCTACGACGCGCACCTTAGCCAATTTGCTAAGGGACTGGAAAAAAAGGTAAATTGAACCCTATTTTTTTTATTTATTTTTTTTTGTAATTGTGTTCTTTTTTTTATATAAAATATCTTTTTTTTATATATGTGTTTTTTTTATTTCAAGTTTCGTCCGTCAATAGTTGTCCGAGTCTGGCGATACCTGGCCTCGATTGCTTCGGGGAATGCTGGTGATGTTGATGGGGTCCCACGGTGGATGTGGCAGAGATGACTGACGACTTGGGGTTTTTTTTTTTTTTTTGTTTATTCATTTATTTTAGTTCATAGTTTTCTTTTTTTTCTTTTTTCTTTTTAAGTTTTAGTTTTCGCTTTATGTTTTAGTTTAAGTTCAATTTGGTTTTAATATTTTTTTTTCTTTTCTTTTTAGATTTTAGGCTTTATATAAAAAAAAATTTTAAATACTTCTTTAGTTTAAGTTTTCTTTAATAAGGTTTTAGCTTTTTTTCATATTCTTAGCTTTTTAGTTTTAGCACTTTTTCTAAAAAACTAGTTCTTAAGTTTTAACTATTTATAGTTTTAAGATTTATTAGATAGTTTTTTCCTTTAAGTTTCACATATATTTTGCCACACTTATTTATTTACTTTATTCTAGTTTTATGAATATAGTTTAGGTTTGTATATTTCTAAACCTTTTTTTTATATAGCTATATATAATAAATCTCACAAAGAAATTGAATTTTAGCTCGTTTTTCTTTTCTGCCACGTGCCACATCTGTTGTCCAAACCAAAAAGGAAGAGCTTTCCCTAGGGACCCTAACATTACACTTCGCCTTCGCCACAAAATGTCTTCCCTAGCGCCATAATTAAAAAACTTTCAGCAATTTAGTTATCATTATTTACAAATTTTTCTTTCTTTCCCTTGTTTATTCTTGTTTTTTTTCTTTTCTCCCAGCTGTCAAAAAAAAATTGCGTTGCCAATCGTTGGTTTTACCCTTACAGGGTGCATACGACAAATAATAAAAAAAAATAGAAAACATGACATCCTTTGACTAAAATATAAAGCAAATAAAAATTTTTGTGCAATAAAAAAAACCAAATTTGCTTAAAAACACAACGAATAAAAATTAAAATACAAAAACCTCATCAAAATACATCAACAAATTAGTGACAACGAAACATTGCAGCGGCGGATATTACAAACTACAAAGTACTAATACAAACAACAAAGACAATTTCAGTGATTTTTTTGCAAGTTAAAGTGAAAGTAAAAAATAATAAAAACAAAAATCTAAACATTTAATTAAAAATAAAATTATAAAAATTGCAAAAACAAACAAATTATTAAAAAAAGGTGTATAAAATTTGGAAAACAAAAATTACTAAGAAAATATTATTTGTTAAATAAAAACAAAAAAATAAAATTGATATTAAACAAAAATAAAATAAAAACGTAACCTCTCTTAAATAAAGTTCACTGTAGACCCTTTTTAAAAAATAAATAAAAAAATCAACAAAAGAGAATTAACCTCAAGCCGAGCGTTCATATTTGGAAGCACATTTTTTACTTTGGAAATCCAAACTTTAAACAGCATTAGAAGGAAGCTTAAAGCAGCACTGTATATGAGGCCGATACTATAAACCAACAGCAACAGTATATTGTTTTTGAAGACATCACCATTGAAGCGAAAAACAACAACGATAGTTGTAAGTAGTCTTAAAAAATTTATTCCAAATATACTTTATTTGTATTGATTTAAAGTGAATTTAAGTAAATATAAACTGTATTAGATATAAAAGAAAACATCAATTTTCTGTGGCTATCTTAAATTAAACACAAATTTAAAAAAAAACTGGATTCAGAAATGGAATATTTATCGAAGTTGTTTAGAAGTTTAGGGACTAATTTTGAAAACGAAATGGCTAGTGCAGATCAAGTAAGAACTCTAATAGAAGCACAGACAGCTCATAATAGAAGAACTAACTTGGAGTTTGGGCGCGTTAACAGCTTGCAATACGGTAGGAGAATTTAAGGAAGAAAAGATTAACATTACTGTACGTTGTGACGAACCTATTAGACGTAATAAAATCCTTGCCAACTTTTGACGGAAAACATTCATACGTTAGCTGGCGTGAAGCTGCTACCAATTTCATGAAAATATACACAAAAAGCAGCAAGCGTTATTTTTCCGCCTTGACTATTTTAAGAAATAAAATTATTAACGAGGCCAACGACACATTGACTAATCATGGCACCGAATTAAATTTTGACGCAATTATCAGTCGCCTAGATTTTGCCTATGCTGACAAACGACCTTTACATATAATCGAACAAGAACTTAGTCTGACGCATCAAGGATCACAGTCGATAATGACTTACTACAACGAAGTTAATAAAAAACTGACCGACCTGATAAACAAAACTATAATGACTCATGGAACGTACTCGGACATTACAAAAGAACTAAACAATAGTATTAGACAAGACACTTAAAGTTTTTATGACAAGATTAAACCCTCCTTTGACGGACATCTTATTCTCGATTTCACCTAATAGTTTGCCAGATGCACTTGCAAAAGCCCAGGGATTAGAAGCGGATAGAGTTCGTGCTAATTTCGCTTTACATTTTTATAAACCACAGATTAATCACGCTAATAAAGGAAATAATATTCTACGTTTCCCTAATCGCAGTCATTAGGACTCACGTTCAAATGAAAATTATAATAGACAATACCAGACAAAACCAGAACCAAGGGAACTAGGAAGTTCGACGTACGCTGTTGCCAAGCCAACATTTAATTTTAGACAGGATAAACCACAAAATCATAATAACAATTATCAACCAACAAGACCCTTCAACAATTTCCAACATACAAGACCATTCAACAATCTCCAACATGGTTTTAAACGACAATTAAATAATAGTGGCCAAGTAAGCCATCAGCCTCAACACAAATTTCAGAGAATTAACAATATGAACGAAGATTCTTTTTTAGGGCAAGAAATGGATTGCCTTACATCATCAAGTCCACAACAGGAAGAAAATACAAAATTCTAATTGACATCGATGCAACAATCTGCTATTGTAGTCCTGGAGTTCTAGCGAACAGACAGGAAATAGTTATTAAGAAGAGGGTAAAAACCATTAATGGTTTTACCATCATTCAATATTTTTATGACGCCACTATTTTTGGCTTTAATGTAAGATTTTACGAAATTGAAAATTTGGAGACAGATCTCCTTATATGTTATAATTTTATGAAAAGAGCTAATATTGTTTTGAATTTTAAAGAAGAAAAACTAATTTGTGGTAAACACAGCGAGAATATACTAAATATTGAGTCAGATGATTAAAGTGAAAATACAGCAATAAAAAACGAGCATTTAAAAGAAATTGCTTTAACTGAAATAAATAATGAAGAAATATTTAATTTTAGTGGTAAAAGTGAAGAATCTTTGATCATTTTAAGAAAAAATGTTATAAAAAGTATTGAAAAAGTTAATTCAAATATATATATGAACAGACAAAATAATTCGCCCTAGTAAAAGTCCTTATGGGTAGTTCCGAAAAAAGGAATTAACGAAGATGGTACGCAAAAATTGCCTATGGTTATAGATTAAAAAAAATTAAATGAAAACACGTTATGCGATAAATATCCTATTCCGGATTGCAATGTAATACTGTCCAATCTAGGGACAACAAAATATTTTTCAACCATCGATTTGGAGTCTGGTTTCCACCAGATCCTTATGAAAGAAGAAGATGTTGAGAAAACAGCATTTTCCGTTAACAACGGGAAATAAGAATTTATAAGATTACCCTTTATCCTTAAAAGCAATCGAAGTATTTTTCAACGGGCTATGGATAACATTTTACTCGAATTTAACGGTAAAATATGTCATTTTTATATAGACGATATAATTGTCTACCCAAAAACTCTATAAGAACATTATAAACATTTAAGATTAATAATTGATAGTTTAAAAGAATCAAATATGAAAACTTCATTAGAAAAATCTAAATTTTACGCCAAAGAAGTAGAATTTCTTGGTCATGTAGTGGGTAATAATGTAATCAAATCGGACCCAAATAAATTAGAAACTATAAATAATTATCCTTTACCCAAAACCTTATGGTAACTAAGGAGTTTTCTTTAAATGGTAGGTTACTACCGAAAATTTATAAAAAATTTCGCTCAAATAGCGAAACCATTATCGAAATATCTAGCGGGTGAAAACGGTAAAGTATCACAATACATGTCGAAGAAAATAGAAACAAAAATAGATGAACAGGGTATACTCAACTTTTATAAGTTTAAAAAAATCATTATCTGAACAAATTGAACTAAATCAGTTTGATTTCAATAAAAAAATTCGTCCTTACTACTGATACTGTCCTTAGTCATGATGTCAAAATTCATATCAAAAACATTAAATTCTACAGAAAAAAACTACGCAACAAACGAGAAAGAACTTTATGCTATCGTATAGTTCAAGTCTTGAAATTCATACAGATCATCAACCATTAACGTTTGCAGTTTCTACACGAAACCCTAATGCAAAAATTATTTAATTAAAAAAATTCTTCATAGAAGAATTTTCCCCAAATATGAATTACAAACCTGGTGTTAGCAATGTCGTGGCAGATGCTCTTTCACGCCAATACTTAAACAACATATCAGACGAAGAATCTCTGCATAGTACTCAACATTCCACTGAAAGTAGCGACGATTTCAACATTCCAAAGCCCTTAAATGAATTCAAGCAACAAATACTTTTAAGCAAATCAAATTTCACAATTCATGAAATGATCATAACTTTTGGAAGAACATGACATATTATAGAATACGACACAAGAGAAAATTTCAAAACTATTATTTTGAAGTTTATTAAACCAAAATTAGTTACCTGTATTCATTGCACACCAGAAGATCTCTACGATTTTAAAGAAACAGTGAAAGGAGTTTTCACAAACAAGTTTGTATATAGCAAAATATTTCCAATAGACATCACAAGTGTTGATGACCAACAAAACATTATTCAAAGTACTCATTCTCGAGCTCATCGAAGCTGTAAAGAGAATTACAAACAAATATATAACCAGTACTATTGGCCAAAAATGATAAAACACTTTAAAGAATATATCAGACATTGTACAATTTGCAATTGAAATAAATATAATACACATCCACAAAAAGTTCCAATTGGAGAGACTCCAATTGCTAACATAGAGGGGGAGTTCCTGAATATAGATATTTTTTACGCTGAAGGTCTTAAATTCATAACATGCGTTGATGCTTATTCTATATAGAAGACTCCATTATAAATAGAATGAATATTATCAAAACGAATGTTATTAATATAGAATACGCTAAAAACAAAATAAAAAAAAAATTTAAAAATTAATTCCGAAAATATAATTAGATGTAAAGATAAAATGTTTGAAATAAAAAATAACTGTAATCAATTTAATAATTTATGTATTTGTAATAATGAACATTTAATAGATAAGTAAAACAAATGGCATACCATGACTTTTAAAAACCAAGGATCACAATTGCATATTTGTAAACAATCAATACGTTCCTACTGTACAAGAAATAAATAAAGGAACAATCCTTTTAAGTCAATTTAACGGAGTTGTAGAAATATTTGAAAATAAAAGATATCAATTATCGGGAACATACTTGATTGAATTTCATAATGAAACAATTAGGGTTGAGAATCGAACATTCACTTCAAAAAAAGTTTCAAACTTGAAATCACTTCCAGCTGTACTACAGCTATCATCCAATGAATCGATAGTTGAGGAAATCCTATCTTTAGAAATGATGAAAAACCTTCAAGTGAATAACATAGACGAAATAAATTCAATATCAACTAAAGGATACCTAATGTTTTCCACAAATATCGGTTTATCTATTTTAGTAATTATTGTAATCTGCTTAACTGAAATCAAAATTAAATTAAATAACAATGGTTGAAAGAGAAGTCGAACAAAAGGCTTCTACGGTTGAAACATCAAGTTTTGAAGAATCTAATAAAAGATTCTGTAGCACTAATGAATTTCCATTATCTTAACAATCGGGACGATTGATCTTACAGGGGGAAGAGTTAAGTTTTCCCACAAAATAAGCTACACGCGCAACTTATTTTAGCTACACGCGGAACTTATTTTATGCTGACGTAGTGTCTGCAACAATTGTTTCATTTATTTTAAATTGTAACTTAAAACCGTTGTTTTTAACTGTGACAACGTGACGAATGGATAAAATTATGCTTCTTGCTAATTAGAAGTTTAAGTTTTAAGGCAGTTAGTAAATAAGTAGCAGAAAAGCCGGATCACACACCAGCCCAAAAGGCAGGTCCCTGTGAAGGCTCAATATAAATATAAAATAAAAAAATGTTTTTTTTTTAATAAAAACGGAATAAAAATAAATTAACTTGCATGTACACGCAATGTTATTTACATATGCCAGGAATTGAAAACTCAGTACCATGTACAATTTCAAATTATTTTGACAATATTTATTGAGCTTAGCATTCAACAAATTGTAATTTTCACCGTGAATTTCTTATGGACTGTATGATAAAACAAAAAAAAAAAAAAAAAAAAAAAAAAAACTTAAGAGACAACTTAATGTCTATATATACCGGGGAATATCTAATACATTTAATGTCAAGAATAATTGTTGAAACAGATGGCAGAGAGATGATTGACATCAGAGTGAAGTGTATTTACTATATTTTTATTTTTGTACTTCCCTTTTCTTTTCAGTAATTCTACGTTTCAAAATTTTAATATAAAATTCACAATACCTTCGAAGAGAATTTTATATGAACTATAACTCATATAAATTACGTAAACATACACAAATAAATTTAATTAAGAGCACATAAAACAATTGTATTTTTGGTGGTTGAAAATATGAAGAGAGCACAACTTAAAGCGGTTATATACAACACGATAAATTTAAAAGAGATTTGTTTACTTGGTGGGTGATTTTTTTTTTTTACAAAAAGAGACCAACAAGATGAGCACTTAAGAGAATGTAAACAGTTTTTGTTTTTATTCAATATCTTTCTTTTTGTTTCCTATTTGTATTTTCTTTCTTACGTTACTTAGTGTCTACATTAGGCAAATTTTTATTAAAACAAACGTCAAAATCAATGCGAATATATACAAGGTAACCTTAGTTAAACAGCTGATTATTATATTGGTTGTTACAGTTGTCAAACTGCATAAATAAAAAACAATTATGAATACGCCATATTGTTGTTTTTTGCAACTGTTGCCATCTCACACAAAGTTAAGTTAAGTTTGACGTTTGTCATGATAAAAAAATCTCTAATGTAGACACTATGTTATAAAATAAGAATAAAAATATAAATATTTCTCAACAAAGACACAACAATTCGTTTTCTATTTCTTCTTTTTTTTAGATTGAAGAAAAATAACGGGACACTTGATGCAATCCCTGCAAACATTTTCTATCGAAAGCGTAACTATATCGACACACCAGGAAGTTGATGTGAGTCGCTTTTACTATCGAATTCTGATCTACTTAGTAACACCGTTCGGGAAGAACTGTGCAACTAAGCAGTATTGAAAGTCACTAATTCGAATCTTCAAATCCCCACTAAAGCGTTACTCAAAAGGAACTATCTCTTAGTGGCACATTTCTTCCCGAACGGTGTTACTAAGTAGATCAGAATTCGTAACGCTTTAGTAAATTTTGTACGTCACGTATTAAGATCTACTATACCGCAGTAAAAAGCGTCTAATAAAAAATCCTAATTCGAATCATCCAATCCCCAAATCACCCCACTAAAGCGTTACTCAATAAATGCTATCTCTAAGTATGAGAATTCGATAGTAAAAGCGAAACATATCGATAGAAAATATTTGCAGAATTTTAAAACTATTTTGTATAAATTTTTTAAAATAATAATGTCAGTAATACTTACATTTTAAAATGAAGAATTAGGAATGAACAAAATTATCAAAAGTAAAAATATTAAAATTTTTTAAATCACAAAATTAACTCTTTCTGATATTTATTATGGAAAGCAATAAAATTAATTACACAACAATATTTTCAATTTAAATTATCATTAAAAAAAATTAAATTAAAAAAGAATACTAAGACATATTTTAAGTAAAAAAAAAAAAATTAGAAAAAAATATTTGTTTCTTTAAAATTTAATAAAGTAGGTATATATAATAAAATAAAAATAATTATTGAATCTAATTTATTTTTTAAATAACAAAAATAACTCTTCCTTGTATTTATTATAAAAAACAATGAAATTAATTCCACAAAAAATTTTGAATTCAAATGAACATTTAACATTTATTAGAATATTTGTAAAATTTTCTTCAGTTATTAGTATGTTCGGCGACAATGTATGATTTTTATGATGTTCGCATTATAAAATGTGTAATTCAATATTTCCAAAATGTTTTTCTGTAATATAATATACGATTTCTAAATATTACAAGACTACATTATTATTTATTATAATTTTGTATTGAATTTTCTATGTAATTAAAATAAATAATTTTTTTTAGTTAATTTTTTTCTAAAATCGCCAGTTTTTCTACAGAAAAATAATTAAAGAACAAATGTGTTACACTTTTTATAAGGCGAACACTATATATTTTTCTAAAATCATACTTTCTCGCTGAACAAATAGCTGACTATTAAGAATTTTGGAAATATTTGAAAAAATATTTATAACAAATTTTCTCTAATTTCTCTTTCAAATGTTTCCATTTTTATAAAGGGGATTCCCTTTATTAAAGACTATATGATCTTTTAATCATTTTCATTATATGGTTTCTGTTTGTTCTTTTTCCCATTATGAAATGTAAACAATCGTCAAAATCATGATTTTATGATAAAGTTTTGCACGTTCTTAGTGCCAAATTCGACAGATTATGTGGATTGTTAAAAAACAATCTTCCAAATGCTAGCAAAGGTATTGCAAAATAGTGTTTTCGTTTTTGGATAACTGTAACTGTTATCCAAACAACTTCTAATAGTGATTAAAGAAGTTACGTTTAGAAGATTCAATTCGTATACTAATATATTTTGTTGTTGGAAAATTGAGAGAAATCTTCTATTGCACTCTAAGATTGGCGAAGAAATGAGCTATTTCGAAAAAGAATTCACTAAATGCTTGCAGGGATTTTATTTATCGTACATGTGTGTATGTGTATATGTAAATAATTAGGTAGGGGAAAAATTACGCCGTTAAACTGAAGAAAGAATTTTTTCCTATATACTTTTAGCAATATATGTATATGGGTGTATACAAGACACTTTTTGTTTTTGGGAATAGTGCAATAAAAATGATTATTTTAAATCAAAATTTAAATCAAAACAAAATGGAGGATGTTTTTTATTTATTTATTTTTTTTTTGTGAAATATTATGATTATGTGCAATTTGTCTTTTTTTTAATTTGAATTTGGAAGAACACTTCTATATGCTATGGGATATGTGCAATTTTTATTATTAACTTGTATGAAGAAAACTTTTTCTTTTTTTAACTTTTCTTATGGGTTATGTGCAATTTTGTTATTTTATAAGAACAAAAGTATGTATATGATTTTTTTTAAACTACACAAAATAGCGTAGATTTTTATAATATTATATATTTTTCACAAATTTTTAATAAAAAATATACTATTTTTTTAGGAAAAATTATGTTATTATTAATATTATGCAATTCTGTACTTTTTACACGAATTTTAGTGCGATTTAAATATTACCGCATTTGTTGTGTGTTTTGTTTTATGTGTATATGTATTTGTATGTGTTTGATTTATTTAAATATAGAACTTTGTTAACTTACAGGTTGGAGTTCGTTTTTATACTGATGTGCTTTTGTTAGTTTACCTTATGTTTTTTAGAGATGTTTTTACTTGTTTTGTTTGTCCTTTTTTAATGATCTTTTGTATTTGTTGTTGTTTGAGACACTTGTTTGTTTGCTGATTTCTTTTTTCTTTTAGACACTCGAATGGACCATGTAATAATGTTTGGATTATTATTAATTCTCCTTTTAGATTTAATAGAGAGGTAGAGTTATAGGTAATTAATCTACAAAGAGATGGCTTATAATTACTCATCGATAGAGTAATTATGTATAATTAGAATAATTTAAGATAAAAGAAATATAAATTAGTATTTCTTTCACTTAGAGATAATTGAGTTAGTGTTATTCTCACCTTTTTTCAGGGTAGCCGCACGTAGAACAAAAATGTTTATGTGTGATTTGCTTTTCATATGATTTATTATAATTCAAACGCAAGTATCTAGCCGGGGTACAACTTTACTTGTCGGTGGTTGAAATGCAAGTAAATGTTAGTTGCAAGTTTTAATTAGGCAAAACTTCGGTTTTGGCGGACAACACGAAATTTTGAAACTAACACTTTTGCTGTCGGCGTGAACTTAACAAAGTAAGATAACAAAGTAAAAGTGCTGCCAAGTTAACAGTCGCAACTTTGTTAACAAACTAATCATGAAAGATAACAAACTAATGGACCCTAGGTCGAACTGGGAGATTTGTTTTGGACCGGACCACTTGTAGGTGATAGAGGAGGGTTTCAGCTTCATTTTGATATATATTTTATTCACCGCTATAGTTTTTGGTAGAACAAAAATTTCAAAAAAAGATTATTCATATTTCACTCTAAGGGACATTTTGGACCCTAGGTCGAACTGAGTGATTTGTTCCTGGACCGGACCACTTGGAGGTTATAGTGGAAGGTCTCAGCTTCATTTTGATATACATTTTATTCACCGCTATAGTTTTTGGTAGAACAAAGTTTTCAAAAAAAGATTTTTTCATATTTCACTCAAGGGACATTTTGGGTCATAGGTCAAACTGAGTGATTTGTTCCTGGACCGGACCACTTGGAGGTTATAGCGGAAGGTCTCAGCTTCATTTTGATATACATTTTATTTACCGCTATAGTTTTTGGTAGAACAAAGTTTTCAAAAAAAAATTTTTCATATTTCACTCAAGGGACATTTTTGGCCATAGGTCGAATTGAGTGATTTGTTCCTGGACCGGACCACTTGGAGGTGATAGTAGAAGGTCTCAGCTTCATTTTGATATACATTTTATTTACCGCTATAGTTTTTGGTAGAACAAAGTTTTCAAAAAAAGATTTTTTCATATATCCCTCTTGAGGACATTTTGGACCATAGGTCGAACTGAGTGATTTGTTCCTGGACCGGACCACTTGGAAGTGATAGTGGAAGGTCTCAGCTTCATTTTGATATACATTTTATTTACCGCTATAGTTTTTGGTAGAACAAAGTTTTCAAAAAAAGATTTTTTCATATTTCACTCAAGGGACATTTTGGACCATAGGTCGAACTGAGTGATTTGTTCCTGGACCGGACCACTTGGAGGTGATAGTGGAAGGTCTCAGCTTCATTTTGATATACATTTTATTTACCGCTATAGTTTTTGGTAGAACAAAGTTTTCAACAAAAGATTTTTTCATATATCCCTCTAGAGGACATTTTGGACCATAGGTCGAACTGAGTGAATTGTTACTGGACCGGACCACTTGGAGGTGATAGTAGAAGGTCTCAGCTTCATTTTGATATACATTTTATTTACCGCTATAGTTTTTGGTAGAACAAAGTTTTCAAAAAAAGATTTTTTCATATTTCACTCAAGGGAAATTTTGGGTCATAGGTCAAACTGAGTGATCTGTTCCTGGACCGGACCACTTGGAGGTTATAGCGGAAGGTCTCAGCTTCATTTTGATATACATTTTATTTACCGCTATAGTTTTTGGTAGAACAAAGTTTTCAAAAAAAATTTTTCATATTTCACTCAAGGGACATTTTTGGCCATAGGTCGAATTGAGTGATTTGTTCCTGGACCGGACCACTTGGAGGTGATAGTAGAAGGTCTCAGCTTCATTTTGATATACATTTTATTTACCGCTATAGTTTTTGGTAGAACAAAGTTTTCAAAAAAAGATTTTTTCATATATCCCTCTTGAGGACATTTTGGACCATAGGTCGAACTGAGTGATTTGTTCCTGGACCGGACCACTTGGAAGTGATAGTGGAAGGTCTCAGCTTCATTTTATATACATTTTATTTACCGCTATAGTTTTTGGTAGAACAAAGTTTTCAAAAAAAGATTTTTTCATATTTCACTCAAGGGACATTTTGGACCATAGGTCGAAGTGAGTGATTTGTTCCTGGACCGGACCACTTGGAGGTGATAGTGGAAGGTCTCAGCTTCATTTTGATATACATTTTATTTACCGCTATAGTTTTTGGTAGAACAAAGTTTTCAACAAAAGATTTTTTCATATATCCCTCTAGAGGACATTTTGGACCATAGGTCGAACTGAGTGATTTGTTCCTGGACCGGACCACTTGGAGGTGATAGTAGAAGGTCTCAGCTTCATTTTGATATACATTTTATTTACCGCTATAGTTTTTAGTAGAACAAAGTTTTCAAAAAAAGATTTTTTCATATTTCACTCAAGGGAAATTTTGGGTCATAGGTCAAACTGAGTGATTTGTTCCTGGAGCGGACCACTTGGAGGTTATAGCGGAAGGTCTCAGCTTCATTTTGATATACATTTTATTTACCGCTATAGTTTTTGGTAGAACAAAGTTTTCAAAAAAAAATTTTTCATATTTCACTCAAGGGACATTTTTGGCCATAGGTCGAATTGAGTGATTTGTTCCTGGACCGGACTACTTGGAGGTGATAGTAGAAGGTCTCAGCTTCATTTTGATATACATTTTATTTACCGATATAGTTTTTGGTAGAACAAAGTTTTCAAAAAAAGATTTTTTCATATATCCCTCTTGAGGACATTTTGGACCATAGGTCGAACTGAGTGATTTGTTCCTGGACCGGACCACTTGGAAGTGATAGTGGAAGGTCTCAGCTTCATTTTGATATACATTTTATTTACCGCTATAGTTTTTGGTAGAACAAAGTTTTCAAAAAAAGATTTTTTCATATTTCACTCAAGGGACATTTTGGACCATAGGTCGAACTGAGTGATTTGTTCCTGGACCGGACCACTTGGAGGTGATAGTAGAAGGTCTCAGCTTCATTTTGATATACATTTTATTTACCGCTATAGTTTTTGGTAGAACAAAGTTTTCAACAAAAGATTTTTTCATATATCCCTCTAGAGGACATTTTGGACCATAGGTCGAACTGAGTGATTTGTTCCTGGACCGGACCACTTGGAGGTGATAGTAGAAGGTCTCAGCTTCATTTTGATATACATTTTATTTACCGCTATAGTTTTTGGTAGAACAAAGTTTTCAAAAAAAGATTTTTTCATATATCCCTCTAGAGGACATTTTGGACCATAGGTCGAATTGAGTCATTTGTTCCTGGACCGGACCACTTGGAGGTGATAGTAGAAGGTCTCAGCTTCATTTTGATATATATTTTATTCACCGCTATAGTTTTTGGTAGAACAAAAATTTCAAAAAAAGATTTTTTCATATTTCATTTACCGCTATAGATTTCAGGTAGAACAAAGTATTGAAAAAAACAGTGATGGTGGTGCCCGGCCTGCAACGTATCAGCCTCTGAAATAAATGTAAATAATCTGGCAGCCCAGAAATAAATATATTAACAGTTTAAAAACTTGGCACACCTTTTATACTAACATGGCCACCAAGACGAATTTTTACAAGGTGGTTTCGATTAGACATGTAGCCTTCAGTTTTCTGAAGTGTCAAACTGCACATATAAAAAATTTTTGGAACGAACCTTGTTAAATCTGGCTTGGTAACCGTCTTATTTTATTTGACATCAAAGAAACAGCAGGTAAGTGTTTTTTTAATTGATTAAAAATAAGATTTTTAAGTGATAATAATAATTTATATAGTTAATATGTGTGAGTTTAAAGTGAGTGATTTTTAAAAAAATAGTGATTTTTTCTTTTTTCAAAAAAAATTTTTTTGTGTATGGTAATAGAGCTGCCGTGTAATTAAAAATAATTCTAAAAATGGGATTTTTTAAATTCCCAAGAAAAAAAATATTTCGTAATTTTGCAGAAATAAATATTCTTTTTATTTTTATTTTGTTCTATCGCCATATCGAAAAATTATCGCGCAAAAGCAAAATAAAACGATCGCGAAAAGGAACTCGGTACAAAAAAGACATATCAAAAAAATAAAAAAAAGTTTATCGATATATCAAGAAGTATCGCCATATTAAAAAAATGTTAAGAAAAACAAACGGATCGACAAAATTATATAAAATTTAGAAAAAAAAAATCAAAACATGAAATTTAAAATGGATTTTTATTTTTTATTTTTTTATTATATATTTATTAATACGCGCTGAAAGCTCAAGCGAAGGAAGACCACTATCAATAGAAGGAAGGCTCAATAGAAGGAAGACTAAGCTTAAGCAAAGGAAGGCCATTAGAAGGAAGACAACAAACTTACACACTTGGAAAGAGGGTAATAAATGTAAATTTTCACTAATACCTTTTATTAACTTTAATAATAGAATTATTTTAATACTAAATATAAAAATATTTAATAATAATTTAAATGTATTTTGTAAATTAATATATAATATAAGAATATATTAAGAGTCATTTATAATTAGATAAATTAGTTTAACAAAATATTGATTTCAAAAAATTTTACAAATAAAAAATTTTTAACAATATATAATTTTTATACTTTTTTTTTGTTACATCTAGAGGCAAAATTTCATCATGAGAGTAAGACGTAAGTTTAGTTATAGTTCAAATGATTTAAAGACCATACTGTTAAATTGCTCATTTGTACAGGATTTGCAGATCATTTCTTCGAAAAATGTTAAATTATTTGAAATTATTATTGAATCGTTAAATGCTATTTGCAAAAAATCTAAATATAATAAGCTTCAAAATAATTTAAAAAATAGAAGAAGGATCTGTAGTATGGCAAAAACCTTGCTGAAAACACGCAAGGTAATAAAAGTAGACACATTTAATAGTGCTACGAATTTAAAATCTGATGTATCAGAAAATAATACTTTATTAGAATGTAATAAAATTTTTTATATGTGCAGTTTGACACTTCAGAAAACTGAAGGCTACATGTCTAATCGAAACCACCTTGTAAAAATTCGTCTTGGTGGCCAAGTTAGTATAAAAGGTGTGCCAAGTTTTTAAACTGTTAATATATTTATTTCTGGGCTGCCAGATTATTTACATTTATTTCAGAGGCTGATACGTTGCAGGCCGGGCACCACCATCACTGTTTGTTTCAATACTGTGTTCTACCTGAAATCTATAGCGGTAAATGAAATATGAAAAAATCTTTTTTTGAAAACTTTGTTCTACCAAAAACTATAGCGGTAAATAAAATGTATATCAAAATGAAGCTGAGACCTTCCACTATCACCTCCAAGTGGTCCGGTCCAGGAACAAATCACTCAGTTCGACCTATGGTCCAAAATGTCCCTTGAGTGAAATATGAAAAAACTTTTTTTTGAAAACTTTGTTCTACCAAAAACTATAGCGGTAAATAAAATGTATATCAAAATGAAGCTGAGACCTTCCACTATAACCTCCAAGTGGTCCGGTCCAGGAACAAATCACTCAGTTCGACCTATGGTCCAAAATGTCCTCTAGAGGGATATATGAAAAAATCTTTTTTTGAAAACTTTGTTCTACCAAAAACTATAGCGGTAAATAAAATGTATATCAAAATGAAGCTGAGACCTTCCACTATCACCTCCAAGTGGTCCGGTCCAGGAACAAATCACTCAATTCGACCTATGGCCAAAAATGTCCCTTGAGTGAAATATGAAAATTTTTTTTTTGAAAACTTTGTTCTACCAAAAACTATAGCGGTAAATAAAATGTATATCAAAATGAAGCTGAGACCTTCTACTATAACCTCCAAGTGGTCCGGTCCAGGAACAAATCACTCAGTTTGACCTATGACCCAAAATGTCCCTTGAGTGAAATATGAAAAAATCTTTTTTTGAAAACTTTGTTCTACCAAAAACTATAGCGGTGAATAAAATGTATATCAAAATGAAGCTGAGACCTTCCACTATAACCTCCAAGTGATCCGGTCCAGGAACAAATCACTCAGTTCGACCTAGGGTCCAAAATGTCCCTTAGAGTGAAATATGAATAATCTTTTTTTGAAAACTTTGTTCTACCAAAAACTATAGCGGTAAATAAAATGTATATCAAAATGAAGCTGAGACCTTCCACTATCACCTCCAAGTGGTCCGATCCAGGAACAAATCACTCAGTTCGACCTAGGGTCCAAAATGTCCCTTAGAGTGAAATATGAATAATCTTTTTTTGAAATTTTTGTTCTACCAAAAACTATAGCGGTGAATAAAATATATATCAAAATGAAGCTGAAACCCTCCTCTATCACCTACAAGTGGTCCGGTCCAAAACAAATCTCCCAGTTCGACCTATGGTCCATTAGTTTGTTACCTTTCATTATTAGTTTGTTAACAAAGTTGTTATTTTTTAAACTTGGCAGCACTTTTTACTTTGTTATCTTACTTTGTTATCTTCTCGTGCACACTTTTGCTATAATTTTCAGCAATAGCAACGTTTTTTTTTTTTATATTACGTTATTATGGTAATAGAATTCAATTCAGTGCTAAAACTAAACTTATATTAGTCTTATTAATACAATAATTATAAAATTTTGTAAAAATTAAAATTTTTTCAATTAAATTGGACAAATAGTATTAAAAGTTATGTTAATTTCTGAAAAAAACTTACCTTAAACAAATTCATTGATATTAGGTAAAAAAACTGCTTAAATATAAAAACCTTTTAAATATAAAGCAAACAATAAAAATTTTAAGGCCTTATTCACAATAAAAAATTAAATTTATGAACTTTTTATTAATTAAATTTGTATGGAAAAATTTTCTATTAAGCTCTGATAAATTAAAAATTTTTATTATGAGTACAGTTATTGTTTAATATAGAACAAAAATTTTTAATTCATTGATTGGAATATGAAAATAAAAAAACAGTGAAATATTTTAAGAAAATAGTTTCCCAGAAAATAATTAAAAATCCCAAAACTTTTAATTTATAAAATTTTGGCCATTGTGCCGAACGGGTCTAATAAAATAAAAGTGTGTTAAATAAGTCTCAGAGTATCTGGTATTGTCCTCAAATTGCAATTGTTTCTGCTATTTTGAAATTGACAAAATTTTGGGTCCAAATTCCGCTTTTTGGAGAAATTAAAAATTTGTTACTAAAGATATCTTAATAAAATGTTCAGAAAATATGGACCTTTTTATTTGAAATAACAAATCAAAAACAAAATTTCAATTGGAATAAGGGTTTCCCTTAATTCCCAAAAAACTGAAGAAAAACCCATAAATGGCATTTTCTTTATAGAGTCTGTACACAACCCTATTGGGTGAATGGACTCGTTTTTAATTTTAAAATAATCTCCGTGGAGATAATTTCGAAAAATTATAAAAATAATCGTTTATTTTTGGACTCAAAAAAGATATTGACCTCATATTTTTTATTCTATAGATAATTTTGTTCTCGAACTAACTAAGACAAATTATAAAATCGGCCAAAAATGTTGGACTATATTTTGAAAAAACTGGACCAAGATCTTGCGGAAATGAGATAGTTGAAATTTCAGATTCACAGCACACGCAAGCATGTTATTTTTTAGGTCTTATCAAGGCCTACAGGAATATATAAAAATATTTGAAATCGGACGAGACATAAAAATTTGGCAAGCGATTAAAAATTGTATATGTCCTGGTACCCTACAGATTTATTTCCAAACATTTTCGATTCTGCCCCAGTGTGCATTATAAAGACTTTCAGTGTTGTTGTTTTTTATATAAGCAAACAGTAGTTGTTATTTGTATATACACAAGATATTTTTTTTTTATTTATGTTTGGTCGTTTTTTATTTGGAAACAGAAGCACTGCAATGAATCAGTGTTGTTGTTACTTTTTGGATAAGCATGTATCTACATACAAACATATGTATATACATTTAATAGTCATCAGAAGCTATCAATGTTGTTTTTTTATGTAAGCAACGCTTTCTAAGATATTTTAATTTTGCGTTTAAA
Source organism: Protocalliphora azurea (assembly GCA_932274085.1). Lineage (NCBI taxonomy): Eukaryota > Metazoa > Arthropoda > Insecta > Diptera > Calliphoridae > Protocalliphora > Protocalliphora azurea. Next base: position 74,457,724 of record OW026520.1, read on the forward strand.
TTCTTGTAGTTTGGAAAAAAATATAGATTTTTTTTAAGTATAAATGTGAAAATATGAAGAAATCTTTAAGGCATAAATTATATTATTTAACGGTAAGTTGATAAAGGGTATAAAAAATTCGACACAACCGCATATAGCGCTCTAACTTATTTTTGACTTTTCAAATGTAATAAAAATTTTAACAGAATTTAATGAACAGAATATTAAAACGGAGCACTTTTTAAGCATCTGCCTTCCGTTTTGTAGAAACGAATTGGAAGGTTGAAAAACCTAATTAAAAAATGTAGTAAAGAGTCACATTATTTTGTTGCACAAAATCCACGACCAACACAACACTTATTATATATATATATATATATATATATATATATATATATATATATATATATATATATATATATTATTATAAAAAAATTCTGCTTTATATATATATATATATGTAGCTTTAAGATGTAAAAATAGGATAAGAAATTTGCATATGTGGGGCGTCCCTTCCAAACTTAAAACTACTCACTCCTCTGCTACGCCTACGTGAAATTTTAATCCAACCAGGCGATTAGAAGTTACAGATTTATTTCCAAAAAATTTCGATTCTCCCCTCTGGGCAATGATGTTGAAAAAACTGTTTAATGTTTTTATTAACAAATTTATTATTTTCTTAATTTGTTTATCTGTGTTACAGAACGGCTATTTTGTGAATTCTGTCGTAGACCACTATTTGTAGTACAAGTTCCTTGTGAATTTCTGTTGTTGAAATGACTTCTACTAACACCACGTACGCGTTGATTTGGATTCTGTGCACCACCTTGACCACTTCCACGACCTTTATTAATTTCAGCACGATTTCTGGATTTAGCTTGAGCATCTTCTTTAACCATATCGATAACTTCGTCAGGAATACGTAAATATTTAATCGTACTACCACGAATATAACATTCCGGCATTCGCCAAAACCTATCGCCGTCCTAATGGAAAAAAATATTTTATAAAAATTTATTATATATAATAATAAATAAATAAATAAATAATACTAGCATATACATTAACTTGACTGCTCCAAAAAAAAAAAAAAAAAAAAAAAAAAAAAAAAACTCGAGTTTTAAATTTCAACCGCAATTTTCCATAAAATTATTCTTTGGGATGTAGAAACATATTCACTCCTATTATGTAAGGCGTTGTCTACGTCATCGTCAATTCATACTAATTATTACATTAAAACGACGGTAAATTGTTATTTGCTAATAGCAATGTCGACTTATAAAAAATAATAAAGGTACTCACATCAAAAATTGCAATTTTCCTACCTTTGCAAAGTCGGAAAATTGCATCGATTTCTATAAACACAACAGCAATCATATAGAATAATATTTTGCACAACAGTTGCAAAATTGTCGGAGTAGAAGCAATTGCAAAATAATCAGAGTAAAAAGTTGCATTAATTTTTATTATGTTTCCACTATGTAAAAATGTGTAAATAGTACTAAAAAATCAATTCTAAACTGGAGAACATCACTAAAAATCAAACAAACTAAGCGTGAAAAATGAAATATCACTTTTTTCGGTGTCTTGGAAAAATTGTTTTTACTTCTTTTTGCAAACTTTGTCCAATTTTTTCAAAGGTGGTTGCTCACTTCAAGTTGAAACAGTGCAAAATTCTTAGGGTTGCAAAATTTTGAGGTGAATACCTTTAATATATTTTTTGCATTAAATTGCTGTAAAGTTCCACCAATGAAAAAACAAACATATCCATAGCTAAAACGAAAAGTTCGGACACAAACACTGGACACCTGTTACCGTAGACAAAAATTTTGTAGCAACACCCCTCAAACAATGTATATTATTGAGCTGAATATGGAAAAAATATTTGCACATAAAGTTCGGAGTCTTTTTTTTTTTGGAATGTTTTTGCGGAAGAAAGGAACAAAATCGGTTCACTAGTCAAAACGCATTTTTGGACTTTGTGAAGTTTCTATATAGAATTCCCTTTGTAGAAATCTGTTGTAAATATTTTTGTCTAATTTCGGTATTTCAATTAACCATATCGGACCATAAACAACCGAGTTATAGACAAAAATCTAAACAAAAAAATTATTAAAAATATGCGCACACGAATATATATAAAAGGCATTGAAATTTATTTTTGTTTTATTTATTTTATTTATTTATTTATTTATTTATTTAATAGCCAATGAAATTACAATTTCTTACAGACTATTAACAGTACTGAAATGACTTCCAGTACTGTTGTTTTTTATGTATATTTGGACGGTTTTAGTTGGAAATAGAAGCATTGCATTGACTCAGTATTGATATTTTTTTGTAAAACATGTATCTACATGCAAACATATGTATATAAATTTAGTAGTCATCAGAAGCTATTAGTGTTGATTTTTTAAGGAAGCAACGCTTGTTATGATAGTTTAATTTTGTGTTTACATTTTTATAGTTTGGGAAAAAATGTAGATTATTTTTGTAAGTATAAATGTGAAAGCATACTCATACGAACATAGCACTCTAACTTGCTAATTTAAAATTGTTTTACATTTATAAAATATTTGTTCTGCGCCGAAGTGATTATATCTTTTTAAAATTCCAAAGTATTAAATTTGTTATTTACTACTTTTACCGGTGAGCTTCAATTCAATATTTGATGCGCTTTCTAATGTTTACTTTATATGGGAGCTACTACTTCCCCTATTACTTCGAATAGGGTGGATATTCGAAATTTGATACGAAAATTACTTTTAAAACTTTTCAAAACTTTCACTGTAATAGTCCTTTAGATGAGAAAATTTATATATTCTTTATCTCCCCTGAACATATCGTTCCTATTTTCATTTCATCTATGCTATATGATAAGATGGAGGATCCCACGAAAATTGAGGGCTCTCACTCTAAGTTCCTTAGATATGCCATAATAAATATTTGCTTTATATGAGGGTACTACTCCCCCTGCTCTGATCGGAAAATAGAATATTATATAAATGTGGAAATTTTAAACAAACCGGTTCATCCGTTTGAGAATTTTTAAAAAGTGGGCGTAAAATATGGGCATAGCATCCGATCAAGATCCAATATAACCTATAACATTCTACAGTGCAAGCACTATCTGTGCGTCAAATTTCATGTAAATGGCTTCATTATTAACGTGTAAAAATGTTTTTTTATAAGTAGGCACAAAATGTGGGTATAACGTAGAATCGAGATCGAACAAGGCATATAACCACCTCCGGCACTATCTGTGTGTACAATTTCATGAAAATCGGTTCATCCGTTTAGACGTGTTTAATACACAAACAAACAAATAAATAAACAAATTAACAAACTTACACTTCATTTTTATAATATATATAAGGGTATAAGGATTTATAAAATCTTGATTCTATCATAACTTTATATGAAAATGCAAATTATTTAAAGTTTTTATATAACACATCTCAATACGGATGAAGGGTATATAAGATCCGGCACTCTAACATGTTTAAATTATTTATTGAGTCCATTACATTTGTTTTAAAATAATAGAGAAAAGTGTCTATTAACCATAAAAAATCATTACATATTATTTGTTTATTAATTAATTTTATTTATTTGTAATTATATTTTCTGCAAGATAATACAAGCTATTTTTTATTAACTAAACCCCTTAACAACAAATAAAGTAAAATCTTGTCTACCTATACTTATTCATGTATAAACTAAATGAGAATTATAAAGAAGGTGAAAACAAACTAAGTATATTCAAAAATTAACAAGTTATGAATTTTTAACCAAATTTGTAAAAAGCATAAATAATTATTTGTAAGATTTTATAGTTATAGGAATAATAATATTAATATGATTTGAAAACAAAATATAGTTTCAGAACAAGGAAAGACATTTATAATATACAACAGTTGTTGTATAAATAATGATATTTATTTATTTTAATAAAATTTTGTTTCTGGTAAAAATATTCAAAATATATTCAAGTATATTAAGATTTTATTGAATGTAAACATTGATTAATAAAACTGAAATAAATACATTGTTATCATGAACATACTATTAGCAAAAATTAACGAAAATTAACAGTGAGAACTTAATATTGTTGTAGTGACAATACCGTAACTTTGGACATTTTAAATCCAAGGAGAGCAAAGGACTTTATATTGAAAAAGCCCGCAAAATCGACTCCATTACAATCCCATTACACCTTTTCGTCCTCCTTCAAAAAAAAAAAAAAAAAAAAAAAAAAAATATGTCGATTAGATGGAATTTGACCTGCTAAACACGAATCTGCTTTCAATTTTTCCCATCAGGCCGTTATTTTTTTTATGGGCATGTCCAATATCTTCCCCTTAATAGGGCGAATACACGAGTATATTTTGCCAACAGATGCAAACGAAAATTATATTTAAGTTACCTTAACATTATTTGTTTGAAGTTATGCAAAAATTAAATCCGGAAAAAACTATTTTTCATGTAAAATTGACGAATTTTTTTTTTCTTGAAATTTCTTTTAAGAAAAGAAACCTCAAATATGTCCAGTTTTGAATCTGTTATCATAAAGTTGGTATTACTATGAATAAAATAAGCCATATACAATTCAAATTGAAACACAAATCTTGATTTTATTCACATTTAAGTGAAAATATCATTGTATACCTTAAATTAAGTTGTGACACGTTGGGCAAAAATATTTTTCTTCTTTAAACAAAAACAGGTGGAATTTGAAGCGCTGAACACGAATCTACAGGTTTTTTCTTTAGGTCTGGACTTTTTTATGAGTATGTATAATATTTTCCCATTAGTAAGTCAATTAAACGACTATATTTTACTATAACTCGAGAACAAGATGCAGACAAAAATTGTATTCAAGTTATCTTAACATTATTTTTTTATGCGCACAATATTTTCGGAGTTATTAAAAAATTAAAAAAATTAGTGGCGAGAAAAACATGAACTAGTCATGAAAAATTTTAAGAATTTTGCTGCTTAACTCCGAAAATATTGATCAGATCTATAGGTGTTTTATCTATCTCGTTCTCGAGTTATGCAAGTGTGACCGCTGAATAAAGTGGTCATATAAGTCATGCCCATAAAAAAAAAGAATAAGTACTTGACAGAAAAAAGTGAAAGAAGATTCCAGTTTAGCAACGCAAACTACTTTGTTTAACGAAAAAAAAAATAATAATAATAACAATAATAATAATAATAATAGAGATTAGTGCATCAATTTGGATGATTCAATTTTGGAAGAAAAAACATTTTTTGGACACTAATTTTTAAATAACTAAGAAATATTGGCCGGATAAACAGTACGTGATAGAAAAGAGTTAAAACAGATTCTTGTTTACTTCGTCAAATTCCATCTACTACAACAATGTATACTGTCGGACAAAATAAATAATTACTTCTTTCTTTATCTCTTTAGATAATGAAATTAATTCTATTTCTCTTCTAATTTTCATTCAAATTTGTTATTTTGCATAACTAAATAGTTATGTTAGCCTCAAATTCAGATATTTTGCATTTTAAAGGCAAATACCTTAATTTCACTTCCTTATCCCAGGCTGGAATCAAGAAACCTAGCTGGATTGTGGTCGAAGACTTCACAATAATATGAACGCATCTATCCTTATTTTTCAAATGTAGTAATAATTTGAACAGAATTTAATGAATAAAATATTAAAATTGAGAATTTTTTAAGTATCTAAACTCCATTTTTGTACAGCAAATTGGAAAATTAGTAGCCAAATAAAAGAATTTAGTAAAATGTCACTTTATTATGTCGCACAAAATCCACGACCAACGGAGCACTTTTACCCCAAACACGAATTCAAATTCAAAAACTTATTTTCTTTCTTAAACTATACAATATAAAACGACTAGTACATGGGCACCAAAAAAGTATCCCATGATGCATATAGAAGAGAATTATTATGAAGTAAATAGCAAAAGTAGGAAATCGCACTTTAATTTGTCCGACAATGTATCTGTCTCAAATTTGTTGTAGATATACATGGACAATTTCAAATCAAGATTTGTGCATTAATTTTGATGGTACACTCCACAGTGGGGCAGAATCGAAATTTTTTGGAAATAAATCTGTAACTTCTGATCGGCTGGTTGAATTTTCATGGTATAGCCGTAGCAGAGGAGTATACAATGTTAAGTGTGGAAGGGGCGCACAACAAACCTCTCAGGGGTGGAGCTAAGGGAGCTCCAAGTTAGGTACCTCTGACATGAAAAATATTTAATCACTTGCCAAATTTTTGTTTCTCATCCGATTTAAAATCTTCTTATATATTGTCTTCATAAGACCTGTAAAAGACATGCTTACATGTCCTATTTATCTCTTATAGTTTTCGAGTTATTTGCGTTTGAATTTTTAAGCACCATAATTTTGCATGCTCTTGGTCCAGTTTTTTTCATATATATCCCAGTATTTCCGACCGATTTTATTAGTTTTTTTCTTAACTAGTTAAAGAACAAAATTATCTATTGAATAAAAAAAATTGAAGTCGATATATTTACCGAGTCCAAAAATAAACGATTTTGAAATTGAAAATTGTGTTTTTTTAGCCGAAAAAGTAGCTACACTCTTTTTTATCTAAAATAAAATTTTCTTTAGCAACATTTAATAATTTTGCACTTTTTTTAAAGGTAACTTCACAGAGATGACTTCAAGATAAAAAACAAGCCCAATAAATCATGGTACACACCCTCCCGAATTCGACCCATTTTATATGAAAGTTTTGACTTTAGACCATTTTTTCTCAAATCTCAAAGCACGAATCGACAAGCGGAATATATTTTAAGAATCTTCAATATGTTGTTAAAAGTTTTAAATCAAAATCTAAGGGACTTCGGAAAAATTTGGATTCTATAGCCAAAAATGTAAAAAATCCCATTTTTGGAAATTTTCGTTAGCTTTTTTGGGAATTCAGGAAAACCCTACCCCTGATTGAAATTTGGTTAACGCGCTTTTATTTATATTAATAAGATCCACATTTTCTGCAAATTTCATTATGATAACTTTATAAAGAAATATGTTATTACAATTAAAAAATTTGTATTTTCTCCAAAAACCCCAAATTGGATCTTTTGTTTGGTTTATTTCTAAATAGCGAAAGAAATTTTAAAAATATGTGTTCCAAATTAAGCTTATCCTTTAGCATATATAATTTGTAACGTGGAAATAGTACACTCAATACTACTATTTTCACGTACATATTTCTTAATATATTAATTTATGAAGTTACTACAATTTTTCCTTTTATTTACTATTATTTATGTATTTTTAATTATTTTTCTTTTTCATACTAATATATTGAATATGTTATTAGTAATAGGTAATTACTAATTATTAGTAATAGGTAATTACATTGAGCGCCCCTACTGTAAATACTACACACCCACACAAATGTGTAACAACTGCTTTAGTTGTGCAGTGGATATTGCTTAGTGGTCAACAAGCAATATAATTCTCATTTAGTTGATACATGACTAAGTATAAGTAAACAAAGTTTGATTACAGTCAGGGCGATTCAAACAAGACGAGAATCCGCCGCATAAGTCTCTGATATTATTCTAGATAAATTGAAGAGCCGATTAGATTTTGCGAAAGTAGAATATAATCGTATTTTGCATGCTCAACTTCGGTTGGGTCCCTTAAATAAATTTTACACGCGTGACTTCGGTTACAGCGTTCTCACGAGTGACTTCGGTTGTTCGTGCTCACGAGTAGAATATTAACCCGTAGAATTGCATGGTAATAGTAGTAGAGAAGTAGCTAGCCATTGGCTTTAAGAAACCATTGTACGTATTTTAGAAAAAGATACGATCTTCGATTCCCGAAGCTGCCATCTGTACCAGAAACCGATCCCGCCGTAAACCCGAGCCAGTTTGACAGCTGAGTGTGTCGAAGCCGAAAGTTCAAAGTCGAATACTTGAGCGAACCTATTACAAGCCAATTAACTGAGCCGAGCTTCTATAAGCTGAATGACCGAAACAAACATAATCTAAGCCGATCAACCGTACCGATATCAACATACGCCGAAGAGCCGAAATGAGCCTTGCTGAAGAAGGAAATGCAGAAACATTTATTAAGCCGGTAGTATCCGAATTGGAGTTATAGAAATTATTCTCTCGTAATATCTTTATATTTTGTACTTGAAATATTCTTGACGTATTCAATAAAGGAACTATTATTATTTTAACACCCCACAGAACAGAGCCGAGCTTCCATAAGCTGAATGACCGAAACAAACATAATCTAAGCCGATCAACCGTACCGATATCAACATACGCCGAAGAGCCGAAATGAGCCTTGCTGAAGAAGGAAATGCAGAAACATTTATTAAGCCGGTAGTATCCGAATTGGAGGTATAGAAATTATTCTCTCGTAATATCTTTATATTTTGTACTTGAAATATTCTGCACGTATTCAATAAAGGAACTATTATTATTTTAACACCCCAGAAAGGGTAAAATAAACGTCTTATTACTTAAGGTTTGTGGATCCGTAAGTAGACCCTGGAGGCCACTAAGTTACCTCAGCCGACGACAAAACCACGTTATAAATTTCCGATCTTTTGCAAAAAGATTCAAGTCAATATCATGCCTCATTTCAGAAATATGCGCCTTTAAACTTTTATATTTCCAATTTATTGTATATATGACTATATTTTTACAAACTTGCAACTTTTGCCTTTAGTTTTGCGTGAGTAATTACTTAGAAAATTATGAATATTTCTGTATACTTTTAATAATATCTATACACAAAATATTTTTATAAATATAATTAATAAATATTTTTTATTTTTAATAGGATTGCCACATTCCCCAAATCTTTATCCTTTTCTAAGCATTCATATATTTCTATTAATGAATTTAAAATAACAAAACAAACAAAAAATGTCTATTTTAACTTAATCAATATTATTATTTTTATTATTTATTATATTCCTTAATAAATACTCTATTTCTAATACGACTTTTTATTACTTATTTACATTAAATTTATGTAGACAATTTATCTAATATTTTAAAGTTATACTACTTATTTTCTATAAACTAATCTGTTGTATCTGTATACATATCTAAAAGATAATAAAGGTCTTTCAAGTCTTCAGTATTTTGAGTTGATAAAGGTTCATAATAAATCCAACGTTTTCTCATTGATGATAGTACAGGGTCTCATGATAACAATAGGCTATTAAAAATATCCTCGTTTTGTGACGTTTTGGAGCATTTTCTGGAGCTGAATCTCTGTTTCTTGCTTCTTGAGCCTCTTCTGTAAGCTCTCCAAGTGCAAGAATATTTCGTTCAATTATAATTTCGCCATGGCACAATACTTCATGTACTGTTGGTGCCATTTCTTTCCATGGATATAGAGAAACAAGTAGTTTAGATATTTCTGTTGCATATTCTCCAAATCGAGCACAGTTAATTTTGTGCTTACAATTAATTGCCATTAATAGTATGCTAGCCCTTTGAAAGAGGATGTAAATCATTTATTTCATCTTTAATATATTCCACTAAATCCTTTGTTGTTGTCTTCGACACCCTTGTGTATTCGAACCAAATAGGTCTGCAAAAATGTTTTGATTCTGGAGTGGTGTTAAGCCATATATCTTCAAATGAGTGTTTACACTTTGATGAAGATTGCGTTAAGGAATAAGATCGCATTCTTAATGGCGCCAAAAGTGCTATAAATACGACTTTATAATCCGTCATTTTCTTATTTCCACTAGCTTGCTTGTATTCAGGAAGGGCTGATAGTCCCCCACATCCCCACTTACAGATTAATACAACGTCGCTGTTATTAACTTTTTCCAACTGACTTGCAGAAAAATCTGGAACTATCCTGATAGCTATAATCTCAAGCAAAGAAGATAGCTCTACACATGCTTCCTTTTCGGTAACCGAAATAGATGGTAAAATGGTTTGCTTTTTTTCTTGAATAACCTTGTATGATGGTAGAATTGAGTGAAAAGGGATTCAAGCAGAGCTTTTCTTAAAATTTGATATTTGTTTCGGCTGAGGTCCAGTTTAAGCATTAAAGCAATTGCTTCTTCCTCTGTAAAATTGGATTGTGATGTTGGAGTAGGTACACTTTTGGCAATCCGTTTAAGACGTTTTGGTGATGCAGTTGGCAGCATTTCAGCAATATTAATTGCACTCTTAGGTTGCTTCTCATTTTTTAACCTTTCATTAAATGTATCAGAAACTTCTTCATTCGAAATTATAGAAAGCTTATGGGCCAATCTTTTCTTCTAAGATCTTGTCTTGCAGGGTGCTCCAGTTGATATTTTGCACGCCGATATTTCTATATCAGTATCCATCCAATCGGAATGTTTAATTTTTAATCTGTTAGTACGCTGATTCAAGGACTTCATCTTTACGTCATACAACTTTAAAAAGCTCTCTATCTGAGATTTACCAATGACATCGACTTTTGCATGATATGTAGTTTTTATGAATTCCACTATAGCTTCTAAACGATTAAGATCATTTTTAGATAAACTCCACAGAACAGAACACAATTGTTCATGTTTCAATGTAATCACCATGGTAATCAATTTGGTTATGATGTTGATAAGGATTAGTTGCGCATTTATATATATATATATTAGATATATCGCACAGGTATATATATTTCTGTGAATTTTCATTACGTAAAATATCTGAAAGAGTCAATTTGGAAGAGTACCTATACCGAATTCATTGATATTATATGTTGCTGTTAGGTATCACCGGAAAGGATATTACCTGTGCATTGTCACTAGCTCAAAAAAATATAGATTTTGAACCATCAGTAATAAATAAATGCTGCAGCTAGGTATCACCGGGAAGTATACCTGTACATTGCCACTAGATCATAAATATATAAATTTTTACCCATCAACAATAGATAAATACATTTTTTAAATTTAGGTAAACACCATAACGGTAAACTAATAAAATACTTATTGATTAAGTTGAAATAGACATTTTTTGTTTGTTTTGTTATTTTAAATTCATTAATAGAAATATATGAATGCTTAGAAAAGGATAAAGATTTAATTAAATTTGGGAAATGTGGCAACCCTATTAAAAATAAAAAATATTTATTAATTATTTTTATAAAAATATTTTGTGTATAGATATTAGTGAAAGTATACAGAAATATTCATAATTTTCTAAGTAATTATTCACGCAAAACTAAAGGCAAAAGTTGCATGTTTGTAAAAATGTAGTCACATATACAATAAATTGGAAATATAAAAGTTTAAAGACGCATATTTCTGAAATGAGGCATGATATTGATCGGATCGGCATGGAAGATCGGAAATTATAAGCTTAATTTGCAATACATACTTTTAAAATTTCTTTCGCTATTTAGAAATAAACCAAACAAAGGGCCCAATTTGGGGTTTTTGGAGAAAATACAAATTTTTTAATTGTAATAAAATATGTTTTTATAAAGATATCTTAATGAAATTTGTAGGAAATGTGGATCTTTTTAATATAAATAAAAGCGCGTTAACCAAATTTCAATCAGGGGTAGGGTTTTTTCGAATTCCCAAATAAACTAATCAAAATTCCCAAAAATGGGATTTTTACATTTTTGGCTATAGAATCCACATTTTTCCGAAGTCCCGTAAATTCTGATTTAAAACTTTTAACAACATTTTGAAGATTATTAAAATATATTCCGCTTGCCGATTCGTGCTTTGGGATTTGAGAAAATATGGTCTAAAATCAAAACTTTCATATAAAATGGGTCGAATTCGGAGGGTATGTACCATGACCAATTGAGTTATTGGGCTTGTTTTTTATCTTAAAGTCATCTCTGTGAAGTTACCTTTCAGAAAAGTGCAAAATTATTATATGTTGCTAAAGAAAATTTTATTTTAGATAGAAAAGAGTGTAGATACTTTTTCTGCTAAAAAAAAACACAAAAAGTCGTCTTTTTTGCAATTTTCAAATTCAAAATCGTTTATTTTTGAACGCGGTAAAGATATCGAGTTCAATTTTTTTTTTATACATAGATAATTTTGTTCTTTAACTAGTTAAGAAAAAAACTAATAAAATCGGTCGGAAATACTAGGATATATATGAAAAAACTGGACCAAGAACATGCAAAATTATGGTGCTTAAAAATTCAAACGCAAATAACTCGAAAACTATAAGAGATAAATAGGACATGTAGGCATATTTTTTATAGGTCTTACAGGGCCTACAACAATATATAAAAATATTTGAAATCGGACGAGAAACAAAAATTTTGCAAGCGATTAAAAATTTTTTATGTCAGAGGTACCTAAATTTGAGCCCCTTAGCTCCGCCCCGGGGGGGATTGTTGTGTCCCCCTTCCAAACATAACATTGCACACTGCTATGAAAATCCGACCGGCCGATCAGAAGTTACAGATTTATTTCCAAAAAATTTCGATTGAGTTTCAGACCTTCATGCAATAAAGGATATCCGAAGTATACTGACTAAATATATGTAATATTTAGATTCCGAGCTATAAGAAAATATTAAACAGCTTAAAATGATTTTGTGTAAGTATACTACAATTTTGACATATATATTTTAAGAAAATCGGACGAATCTGTGCCACGACGCATATGGTAACGGTACAATTTCTTAATGTTATATAAATAAATAATTTTTATAAAATTCTTGCCGTGCATATAAAATTATTTTTTTTTTTTTTTAATTTTAAAAATCATTTTACTTTTGGCATAAAATATACACAATAAATAATTATTTTATCTGATTTTAAAAGCTCTAATAAACATAAAAACTATAAAAATGATTTGCATTTGAAATGCTTATTTTTGAAGAAATAACTTTATAGGTGTGCACACAAATGTTACTAGAGTTTCTTTTTCATTTATTGACGATATTTAATCTTAAAATGGATTTAGATCGATTTGCTAAAAATGAATGCAGGAGTGCAGATTTTTTTTAGAAAGGTAAATTTTTTAGACGACTTTTTTTTAAATTGCACAGGAAAGCACATTACCATAATATTTTCACTATTTTTTCTTATGTATAGTATAAAATAAATATCAATCTTTCATTCCAGCAAAAATCATTTAAAAAGCTTTAAAAAGTTACGTAATCGCGCATATGGAAATAAACAGTAAAATATTTCACAAGGGAACAAATTGAACTTTTTTAGTGCGGCCTGAAACTTTATCGCAAATTTTTACTAATTTGAGGTCGCCGATTTCAAATCTCTATCAGCTCGACTTTTCGAGATATACCGTTATGTCCAAAATTAAGGCTCTTTCACCACATAATGTATGAGAATAACTTGAAAACAGTTCACCATATTCAGTTAAAAAATCCGAAGTAGTTTCAGAGATATCGTTGAAGTTTTGAAAAAAAAACAACAACTTAAAAAAAATTTTTGTTTTTAAAAATTTATAAAAAATAAAAATTCGACAAAAATCACAGTTTTGGTATAAAAACATTTGGTTAAACATATTTTGATTTTGTTCACAATTTACTGAGAAAACTGAATTGATAAAAATCGCGATTTTCATAAAAAAGAAACCATGTGTATGATGGAACAAAATTGAACTTTTCTTGTGTTGACTGTACATATATGCACACACTTACAATTTATGACCTAATAGTAAAGAAATTACCCAAAAAGTTATATGACCTGTGCTCTAATTTTATTACTGTGATTTTTGTCACATTTTCATTTTTTATGAATTTTTAAAGAACAAAAAAAATTTTTTAAATTTGTTTTTTTTTATCTTCAACGATATCTCTGAAACTACTAGGCAAATTTAAAAACAATGTAAGCACGGCTTAAAGGTAATACTGTTGCCGATTTTTCGGATTTTTTTTAACTAAATGTGGTGAACCGTTTTCAAGTTATTCCAATATATGTGGAGAAAGTGCCTTTATTTCGGAAATAACGGTATATCTCGAAAAGTCGAGCTGATGGAGAAAAATGGAGATTAAAATTGAAATCAGCGGCCTCAAATCAGTAAAAATTTGTAATAAAGGTCCAGGCCACACACAATGACTGTTCCCCAGTGATATTAATAATTTTTTTAACGATCGCAATTATTAACACAATATTAAAATTATTAACAGGGAAACCACAAATATGCAATTGCATGTTTTTTCCTATACGTTGAATGACACCGTTCATGAAATATTTATCCGTTTCAGAGCAAATAAAGCATTTTGGCATTGATTTGTAAGTGAATATTTTCGCATATTTCACCTTTAACGGCATATTTTTGCATATAGTGATTTATAGATCACATTTATAGGATATTTTGTTATTTTTAGGGCACTTTTAGAGCATATTTTGATATTTTGAAGATAATTTTTGTATACTTCATGAGATGTTTTTAAATTTTGATTTCTGATGTATAAACAAATAAGAGATCCAAAAATATTTAATATCTAAAATGTATTTTAATACATACCGCATAATTTCGTTAACAATCGGTGAGGAACTTGACTTGTAGCAACAAAACATGAAGATTTAGAAAGAGATTAATTTATTAAAGCAATTTTTAAGGTGCCAGGCAGCTTTTAGACTTGCCCGAATAGCGTTAGTTAATGTAGAAACAATTCATTTTTTTGAGTGAAAACTACATATTATGTAAATGTGAACAAGAAGTTTTTTATAATTTCTGAACTAATTAATGTTTAGAACTAGATGTGTAGGCAAAGATCAGTCGAAGTTTTTATATGAAATAATAAAAAATAGGAATGAAAAAGTTAAGCTTTTCGACACAGATGATGGATACATTTTAGTTTTGCCTTATTTTATAACATTAAAATATTAATAAAAAATTCTGTTTTAATGAAAAAATATATTTTTATTTGAAAATAACGAAAATTGTTTGTTTCTTAAGAGCATATTTCCTAGTTTTTGGAGCATTTTTGTGATTTCCCTGATTATTAATATTTCATTATTCACAGCTGAATTATTTTGAATTTAAATTTCCAGGTGCCCTGCAAAAGCAATTCTGCTTTTGGTTTTAAAAAACTAAAATGCATCATTGCAGTTTTGTTGATTTTATTTTTGTTTACTCTTTGCTTACTACATTTAGTGTCGGCAAAAATCCAACCAAGGTAGAAAGGAAAGTAATAAAAGAATGAACTCATGGATCGTTTGTTAGGCTTTGTTAAACTTTGATATTTTAGAGTAGAACTGTTAATTCTCATTGAGTTTATAAAGTTTACACTCTGATATATCTTTATTTTTCTAAAGTAATTAGGAAAGGTTTCCTGATGAGCTGCCTTAAACACCCGGCGAAATGTGCATAGGAACTAGCATTACCCCAAACAAATAAATTGTGATTTTATTCAAAGTGACGATCGCAATAATGTGAGGGCAATATTTTCTTCAAATTGTTCATTAGGTTTCAAATACTTTACACTTTTTTTTAATGTATACGTTATGAAAATTTTTTATAAAAAAATTTTCATTTATATCAATTTTTTTTTCAGTCAATAAAAATTTTCATACAATAAAACACGTATGTATACGCAGAAGAACTACAAATATAGGAATTGGAAAGCAAAAAGATCAGAATTTTGGGAGATTGGCAATTTAATTAGATTAAAAGGGAGAAATTACATAAAGAAATTTAAGGTAAGCAGAATGATGATAGATTTTGTTGCATTTATAACTAATTAGGATTATAATTGTATAATTAGACTTTATTTCTATAACAAGTATATCCATCTATTATAATCGTGCAATATCAAATTCTGCAATTTATGAAAATTCAAGAAATTTGCTAAGTTTTGTCAAAACGCTAACATCATCTGAAACTGAAACTACTTCTTCAACTTCCATTTATCTACGTTAACCCTAAACCCTAAAATTAACATCTTAATATCCTTGCTAAATCTAATCGCAAAATTGCATATTAAATCTACTTAATCAACATAAATAACACTTCTCAATCTTAAACTTAATTCATCTCTCAAAACCTGATATAAACTTCAACCTAATTTTTTTTTTTAATTTGAGTTAAATCTACTTTAAATCTTAATTTAAACAAACTTAATTCTATTCATTTTTACTAAATCTAATTCTTCAAACATTTAAACTTTACAATTTATTTATTTATTTTTTTTATTATTATTAAAACAACTTTAATTTACATTTTGTTCTATATATATATATATATATATATATATATATATATATATATATATATATACAGATCAATAAGTCCGTGACTTTTTGAATGAAACACATCTATTTCCAGGATGGCGGATGAGGTACAAATTTGTAGCCCAATTCATACAGTTTTGCCATTGAGACTGCACAGGTGTGCACCCGTGCATTATCTTGATGAAAAAGAAGATGCCTATGGCATCAACAATCTCACGCACTTTTATTCTTCGGTCGGCCAACACCATATTGTGGATTTTTTCTACATTTTTAGGTGTACTGGCCTCAATTGTGTGACCACAACGAAAGTCAGTAAACCACTTTTTTACCATTGAAATCGATGGTGCAGAGTCCCCATAGTATTTATAGAACGTTTCCTTGGTTTGATTGACGGTTTTTTTCGCAAAAAAATAATATTTAATGAGCACTCGAAATTCACTTCTTTCCATTTTTAGAAAAATACGAGGTTGTATGTTTTGAACAGCTGTTAAATGACGACACTTGTTAAAAGTTAACAGGTGGTACTTGAAACAAAATTTTATTAACAAAAATTATATATTAGATTTCCTAAACTTCTTTCAAAGATAGTTATACATCGTTGGAAAGAACAAGCTAGGGGCTTTCTATCAAGCTGTAAGTGGTTTATGCATCAAAAGAAATGTCAAAGATAAATGCAACTGTATATGAAAAATACAAATTCATCAACAATATTCCCAGCGACATATTTCCGAGATCTATCAATTTTGAGTTCCTTTCCCAAGCTTCTTTCAGCGAGAGTTATACATCTTTGGAAAGATCATGGTAAGAGCTTTCAACCAATCTATAAATGGCTTATGCAGCAAAAGAAAAGTGAAATTTAAATACAACTATATATGAAAAATACAAAATTATCAACAATATTCCAAGTGACATATTTCCGAGATCAGTTTTGAAGCTTTTTTCCTTGTTCTTAAACCATATTAATATTACTATTCCCATAACAATAAAATGTTACAAATAGATATCCTTTTTACAAATATGATTGAAAAATTTATCTTGTTTGTTTACGAATATATTTTGTTTTTAACGTTTGTTTTCCGCTTTCATTTTAATTCTCATTTAGTTTATACATGAATAAATATAAGTAGACAAGGTTTTGTTATATTCGATGTGATTCAAGCAATATAAGATATTGATTAACTACTATTAAAGGATTTAGTTAATAAGAAATAACTTGTATTATCTTGCATAACATATGATAGTACAAATATATAAAATTAATTAATGAAGAATTACGAGTAATATGTAAATATTTTTTATGATTAATAAACACTTTTATTTATTATTTTTAAACAAGTGTAATGGACTCAATAAACAATTTATAAACATAATAATTTTTAATTAATGTGTTTTATTTTAATATATGATAAGATGGAATCAAAAAGGGTGGTCCGAAGTGCTTTTTGTCATTTTTGAAAAGCTATGAAATGACTAGTTTCTGAACAATGAAAAAAACTAATGATACCCAATTAAGAGTATGTATTTGACGCAAATAAAAATTAATGTTGACTTTTTATCCACTTTGGAATAATTTGTGATTTTCTCTCATAATCTCACTTTTTAATTTCGACACACACCAATCTATGTGCTACAGCTTTTTAAAAATTTAAAATGTTTGTACAATATTTTTAAGTACAGGAGATCAACTAAACCCTGATATATTTGGAGCATAAAATGTTTTTATATGGTTTAGTTTATAGCGAAAACATATCTCAACATCTTGAATTGAAATTTGGGAACGTATAAACCGTATACTACAATGACTGATATGTTTTTAAGTAATAACAAAAAATATGTCAAAATATATCTTGAGACTTGAACAATAACACAAAAACTTATGGCTATCATGCTTAGAATAATTCCTATGCACAATACTTTATAATTATTATAATTATGTTCAATATATAGATAACATTATGATGATCATTTATTCTTATATAAATGTATACAGTTTTTCAGATAATTTACTCTTATTTGTATTATAGTGATCCCGTGGTTATGCTTCAGTTCAATTTTGTGTAAAAATATTTCGCAACTTTTAATTTCCTAACAATATCAGTAAAAATATAAGAAATTCTACATAAATTTTATAAACTTGTATAATAAATTAGACAAATATACAATTATTTACAACTAAACACTTTCTTCCATTTAATAGTCAAATTTATTGAAAATTTAAAATATATTATTCTTTCTTCCAAATGTATAATATGAATTATAATTGACTCCATTTTAAATTGAACCATAATTTTGACCCAAAGTGTCCTATTTTTTTTTCTTTCCTCCTATTTTTGTTATAACTTAGTAAATACTACTACGAATATAGTAGTATAATATTTTACACATATTATTTATTATATTATATCAGTTAGGCTGTGAAAGAATTCTGAAAATATATTTACTAGTTTCTGACTTATTGCATTTCACAAATGACAAAAAGCACTTCGGACAACCCTTGAAAATGATAAGATTGAACAATAATATGATAAAATGGAATAATAATATTGTTAAAACATACATACATTAATTTTATTATTTAGTAATCAATAAGAACATACATAATTTTAGAGCATTAACTTATTACACAATATTTATTTTCAATTTATAAACTGCATACACCGCATTTTTATGTTCTGTAATTGGTTTATTAATTTTGGGTTCAATAAACCATTTATAATTAGGTCATTGGTTTATTAACTTGTGTATTAATTTGTGTCAAAGAAACCATTCATAATTAGGTCATTTGTTTTGTACAACTTAAACATTTTTACTTCTTCATCCATTTATTATTATTTAAGTTAAGCATTTTATTATTAAGTCATTTTTATATAAAAGAAAGTAAAAAATAAAGATAATGGAGTCGTGTTTTTAGTAATCATACGTGTGTTTTACTTTAATACGGCTTCCTTCAGGTTTCAAGTGCTTGTAGGGAAAATTGTTATAAAGTTAGCGTCAATCTGAATTTATGTGTTTAGATTGAGTCACGTTAACGAAACAAACAAAACATTTGGTGACCCCGACGTGATTTAGGTTTCCCCCCACCAGCGGTAAGGGACTTAGATATCAAATACGCAAACAAAGCAAACATTAAAGGACAACAGTCAATTTCAATAGGCACCAAAACAATGGTGACTGCAGCATTCAAGGACAAGAAGTCCAGTTACTAGGCACCAGAAACATTTGGTGGCCACTTCAGTCAGGACATCAGGTCCATCATCAAGACAACAAAGGCGTTTGTTCAGTGACGCAGTTCTAGGCGCTTGAGTACGGTAAACCCTCACAAGTGGTGAATCACAAATCAACTCAAGTCTTAATCAGCTCAGAATGACGACGCTCCAGGCACAAGGGGAAGCATTGCAGGGACTAGCTAGACGGATAACTGCTCGGATGACAGCGCTGACTCGTCTATTACACGGGTTGGAGTCACTAGAAGCGGATCAGCCAAGTCAGGTGTATCAGCTCAAATCCGAGACTGTAAAAGGGCTATGGACTCAAATCCAAGAGCTATACGACAGCATGTGGCAACAGGCTGACGATCCATCAAGAATGGGACTACACCAAAGTCAATACGATGACTTGGAAGATTTAGTTCAACATCACCTGGTTAACCCGGCAATACTAGCAGACAAATGCCATGACAGCAGATTTTTTGCACCACAAGTCGGAAGCAACATGACAATACACAGTTCGCTGCCACTCCCAAAGGTCATCATTCCTAAATTTAACGGTGACTGTCTACAGTGGCGGCAATTCTATGAACTGTTCTTAGAGATGGTGGACAAGCAGGCTCTCCCAAACGTACAGAAGATATGGTATCTCAAAACCAACTTATCGGGGGAGGCTGGCAAACTCATAAGTCATCTAGCTCTAACAGAAGACAACTACAAAACGGCATGGACACTTCTTCAGGAGCGCTATAACAACAAAAGGATTCTGGTAGCCACGCTTGTCGAAAGGATCCTGAACCAACCGAAGGGCACGTCATCAACTGCCTCACTTAAAGCTCTGCATGATACAACAAAAGAGTGCATGTTGGCACTCAACAATCTACAGATCGACACATCTACTTGGGATGCCATTCTCATTCAGGTACTCCTGAAAAAATTGGAGCACACTCTTTACATCCGGTTCATGCAATCACTATTGAACCCTAAAGAAGTGCCGACCATTAAAGAACTATTTGACTTTTTAGAGAGACAATTTGAATCGATAAAACATCAAGCACCCTTCAAAATTCAAGCAAGGCTGTTTTTTCCATAGCAGCAGATAATAGCCAATGCAAGTTATGTCACAATGGTAAACACCGCATTTATCAGTGCAAGCAATTCCTGGCAATGACAGAACCTGAACGACTCAAATGGGTACAACAGCAGAACCTGTGTGTGAACTGCTTCAAGTCGAATCATCTAGCCAAAACTTGTACTTACGGCAAATGTAAGAAGTGTAACAACAAGCACAACACGTTACTACATATACAAATGAGGTCCGACAGTACCTTAACACCATCAAAGAATTCGCATGCGAAGTCGCCTGCTCAAAAACACGAAGGATTTCCAACCAATACAACTGCAGCCTCGTCAGCCTCAGCAGCACCAGAACCAAGCAACCAGAACTATGTGATGCTAGCCACAGCCAAAGTCATAGTCAAGGCATCAAATGGCAGTTCAACTGAATTCAGAGCCGTAATAGATTCCGGTTCTCAAGTCAACATAATGACTGAACGGCTGGTACAAAGACTGTCGCTATCAACGACAGAAGCATCGCTGTGCATTGACGGTATCGGAAGGACCCAGAAGAGGGCGCACCGCCGTGTAAACCTGCAACTGATGTCCCGGAGTCATGACTGCTTGACCAACTTGGAAGCCTTTATATTACCAACCATCATCCCTACTCAGCCTAGTCGTATCATCGATGTCTCCACTTGGGACATCCCAAAGGACATTCACCTGGCAGACCCCAACTTCCACCTCCCGGAAAAAATAGATATCCTTCTTGGCGCTGAATTGTACTTTAGCCTGGTACGACCCGGAATAATAAAATTAAACAACAGCGGTCCTGTACTTCAAAATACGTCACTTGGCTGGATTATAGGCGGCTTAGTAAAGCAGCACACTGAACCTAGCCCATCCTCATCTTTAGCATGCGCAATCCTCAACAAGGAACTTTCACTGGAAGAAGCGATCGAACAGCTGTGGAAACTCGATGAAATAGACTCAACTGAAAGAACCATGTCTCCAGCCGAACACCTTTGTGAGGCCCATTTCAATCAGTATGTTCAGAGTGATCCCAGCGGCCGTTTCATTGTCAGGATTCCATTTAAGGAAAATCCTACTGCATTAGGACAATCGCATCAGACAACATACAACAGGTTCATCAGCTTGGAGAAGAGTCTTCAGAAAAATGAAAAAATGCGAGATGAATACATCAAGTTTATGAGAGAATATGAACGATTGGGTCACATGGAAAAGGTCAATATCAGTGAGATCCCTAACCCAAGGTACTTCATTCCGCATCATTGTGTTCTGAGCCCAGACAGCACCTCTACAAAACTTCGAGTAGTATTTGACGCATCATCAAAGACGTCAGCAGGATATTCGCTAAATGACATAATGCATACCGGTCCAACTGTCCAAAGCGAATTATTTTCTATCTTACTACGTTTTCGACTGCCAAAATTTGTTTTCACCACCGACATCGAAAAAATGTACCGGCAAATATTAATTAATACTGACGACCATCAATATCAGCTTATCATCTGGAGAGAGGATCCTGCTTCACCAATTAACTACTACAAACTGAACACTGTAACGTACGGCACCCGATCAGCTCCATACTTGGCTACCAGATGCTTAAACCAGACAGCGAAAGAAAATCACGAAAGATACCCTCTTGGAGCTAAAATGTTAAGACAAAATTTCTATGTCGATGATGGGCTGGGTGGTTCAGACAGTCTACACTTGGCCAAAGAAACACAACAAGAGCTCAAACTCATCTTAGCAGCACGTGGATTTCACTTAAAAAAATGGTGCTCAAATCATCCAAAACTTCTAGAAGGCATACCACATGATGACCGAATCATAAATTTGGATCTCAGTGAAGGCACTCACAAACCAATAAAAACATTGGGATTACATTGGGTCCCCCAGACAGACAATTTTTGCATCAAGGTAAATCTCACTGAGCGCACAATAGCTTCAAAACGTACGGTAACTTCAGAGCTCGCAAAACTATTTGACCCTCTTGGTCTCTTAGCACCTGTCGTTGTCCAAGCAAAGATCTTCATTCAACACCTGTGGCAGAATACCTTAGACTGGGATGAACCATTGCCTCAGGAGCTTTGCATGAAGTGGAACGACTTCCGCAGTGACTTGAAGACATTAGAAGATTTCAAAATAAAAAGACACATGTTTTATAATGAAATTCCCGTTACAACGCAACTTCATGTGTTCGCAGACGCCTCCGAAAAGGCGTTCGGCGCCGCGGCCTACATCCGTGCAACGCTAAAAAACGGAAGAGTATGTGTTCGCATGCTATGTGCAAAATCACGGGTGGCTCCTCTAAAACAACAAACTCTACCTCGGTTAGAGCTATGTGCGGCAGTTGTCGCAGCGCAACTCGCCCATAAGGTCAATGTTGATTTGAATCGTACAAACCAACCGACGTTCTTATGGACTGACTCCGAAATTGTCCTGTCTTGGATCAACTCACAGTCATCTTCGTATAAAACATTTGTTGCAAACAGAGTATCTACAATACAATCCCTTACACTAGCAGGACAGTGGCGTCATGTAAGGTCAAACGATAACCCAGCGGACATATTATCCCGCGGACTTCAGCCATCCAAGCTGCTGACAAACGCATTATGGTTCCACGGGCCAATGTTTCTTCATGGAAGCGAGTCTTTGTGGCCATCATGCTTCTCACCTCAGCCACTCAAGGCAGATCACCCTGAACTAAAAAAGGTCGTTATGGCTGCAACCTCAACACAGAACTACGATCTCATATATACAATTAATCATAAAAATTCGTTTGGAACCTTGCAACGAATCACGGCATATGTTCTACGATTCACAAGGAACTTGAGAATACCTGCTCGAGATAGACCAACGCATATTTCACTTACACCGAAGGAGCTAGACGATTCTCTGCATCTGATTGTGCGCGCAATCCAATGTTCGGACTTTGCAGAAGACATAAGGCAACTACAGAGAAATCAGACAATTGATAAAAAAAAGCCCACTTAATAGTCTCTCACCAATCTTGGATAAGGAAGGTGTTGTTCGAGTAGGAGGACGATTAAAAAATTCAGAGTTATCACAGGACACAATGCATCCCATTATCTTACCTTATAACGATTCCTTGGCAAGGCTCCTATTCATCATGCTACATGAGAACAATAAACACTGCGGCCCACAATCTCTTTTAACCATAATGCGACAACGGTTTTGGCCAATCAAAGGGAAGATCACAGCGCGCTCAGTGGTGCAAAAATGCGTCAGATGCACTCGAGCGCGACCACAACTGCATCAACAAATCATGGGCAACTTACCACAACCCAGATTCGTGCCTTCCCGGCCCTTTATCAACTCCGGTGTAGACTATTGTGGTCCATTCTGGATACACTACAAGATCAGGGGCAAAAAGCCAACGAAGGCTTACATAGCCGTATTCTGCTGTTTTTCCACCAAGGCAGTTCATCTAGAATTGGTGTCTGATTTATCAACAGAGTCATTCATCGGGGCTCTGAAACGCTTTATAGCTCGCCGCGGTCACTGCCAAAATATCTTTTGTGACAATGCGACAAATTTTGTCGGTGCAAAAAATCTGCTGGAACTATCTGAAAGTATACACTCAGAGAAAGCACAAGAAGCCATCATCACTGCTTCAAGCGCTAAAGGAATACATTTTAGTTTCATCCCGCCAAGAGCACCCCACTTCGGAGGCTTATGGGAAGCCGCCGTAAGGTCTGCAAAGCATTTACTGGTACGCAGTGTGTCAACCGAATCTTTAACTTACGAAGAGTTGGAAACCATCATCATAGAAATTGAAGCCATCTTAAACTCACGTCCGCTGATCCCATTATCAAACGACCCAACTTGTCTAGAAGCGCTTACTCCTGGCCATTTTCTTATCGGTGAAGCGCTTACCTCACAAGTGGATAGCAGAGCCAAAAACCTTAAAGTATCAGGCATATCACATTGGAACCTTGTCTCTCAAGTAAAACAACAGTTTTGGAAAAGATGGTCCACGGAATACTTGAGCGAGCTTCAACATCGCTATAAATGGAAATGCAAGTCCAGCAATTTTAAAACAGGAGACATGGTAATTGTTAAAGACGACAACCTACCGATCATGAAATGGCCATTAGGAAGAATTCTCAATGTTTATCCGGGTGACGACGGTACCGTCAGAGTTGTAGAAGTAAAAACACTGAATGGCGTGTTTAAGCGACCAGTCCATCGATTGGCCCCGTTGTGCTCTGAAGATGAAAAAGAACCGTTAGAACAAAAAAGGTCAAGAGACGAGGAACGCAACCAGATCCCACAAAAACGCATCAAGACTCTAGACAAGCCGATATTGCTTACCTTAGTAATATCACTTTTACTCATCCCTGTAGTTTTGTGCAATAACATAGAGGTCACACAATTTCAGGAAGATCCAGGACTGTACTTTGAGGGAATGGGAACAGTAAAACTCATCACGACAGAATGGAAATTAATGGTTTACTATGATCTTACGCCCTTCATATCAGAAATAAAATCCTTGGCGTCAGGTTTGCAGACGCTGCAGCAACTGTGTCCCACAATAAAAAGACATTCGATGTGCAGTATTTTGTCAAACAACTTAAATCTAATCAAAAATGAATTACTCCAAGAAGAAGAACTAATCATAAAGAGACGCGTCAAAAGAGCTCCGTTTAACATTGTCGGAAACATTGCGCGATCACTATTTGGGGTTCTGGATTCCGAGTACGCCAATGAGATATCACAAACCATTAATAAGGCAAAACTAGAACACGGTCATCTAGCAAGTCTCTTGAGGAACCAAACATCGATAATTGATTCAACCATCAACATAATCAAACTAGATGAGATTAACACGCAGCAGAGGCTAACTGAAATCACACAAATGATTGAGCAAAACCAGAATGAACTCTTTAAAGAATCCGCTGAAAGTAGCAACTCACAACTTGTTGGATTGCTGTCAACCCATCTTACGTTAACAGCAATAACTTTGCAAAAAATAGAGACGGAAATCATAGCTGTTCTTACGGATGTTCATAATGGAAAAATAAGCCCGATGTTGCTCTCACCACAACAATTAAAAAATGAAATTACGACAATTAAGGCTCATCTCCCAATGTCACACATGCTTCCGACAGAAGATGAGAATTTTATTGCACTATACCAACTCATGAACGCAAAGGGAGCTGTTACAAAAAATGAGGTAATATTTGAAGTAAAAATACCCCTTGTTGACCAGCAATTCTTGGAGCTTTTCAATATAGTGCCAATTCCAACGGTAAAAAACAAATTCCTAATTGCTATCAACCCAGACAAAGCATATCTCGCAACCAACTCACATAGAGATGAATACGTACTGTTTACGCCAGATGACATGTCTAGTTGCATAAAAGCGAAAGATGTCGAATACCTGTGCCCAAACCAACAATCGAAACTTCGACGAAATAATAACAACGATCCTTGTGAGATCAGTATGTTCAATAACCAATCAACCACCAATTGCAATATCCACAAAATACCAACTCCGATGTTTTACTCCCAACTGAAGCATAAAAATAAATGGATCTTCGCCACTACCTCACCAATCGAGACATCAACAGTATGCGGCACGGAGACCACACTCATCACACTCATAGGTACCGGATTGATGGAAATAGGCCCAAACTGTGTATTAAAAAACAGTTTAATGACCATACAAGGACATTTTGTCATGTCAACCAGCACCCATACCTCACTCGTAAGACAAAAACACCTCAAGTCAATCAGTAAGCCACCGGAACCAGACGGTCTGCCCACTCATGCAACACACCTCCAACAATGAACACAATTAGAACAACTAACAGCCCTACAACAACAATTGAATGAATCCACCCTAACACACTTACCTCAACTAACCACTTCAGACAGTCAACATCATTATGCAGTTAGCTACACCGCATTAATTCTGTGCACTCTGGTCATCTTGACTCTGCTAGTTTGGAAATTTCGCTCAAGACATCCTAAACCAATTCCTACACCAGCAGTCAGATCCCAACTGTCCACAATCAACATTCCTGAACCTGATTCAAGCCCCAATCACTTTTCGAACTGTGTTCAACGTGGCGGAGAATGTTAAAACATACATACATTAATTTTATTATTTAGTAATCAATAAGAACATACATAATTTTAGAGCATTAACTTATTACACAATATTTATTTTCAATTCATAAACTGCATACACCGCATTTTTATGTTCTGTAATTGGTTTATTAATTTTGGGTTCAATAAACCATTTATAATTAGGTCATTGGTTTATTAACTTGTGTATTAATTTGTGTCAAAGAAACCATTCATAATTAGGTCATTTGTTTTGTGCAACTTAAACATTTTTACTTCTTCATCCATTTATTATTATTTAAGTTAAGCATTTTATTATTAAGTCATTTTTATATAAAAGAAAGTAAAAAATAAAGATAATTGAGTCGTGTTTTTAGTAATCATACGTGTGTTTTACTTTAATACGGCTTCCTTCAGGTTTCAAGTGCTTGTAAGGAAAATTGTTATAAAGTTTGCGTCAATCTGAATTTATGTGTTTAGATTGAGTCACGTTAACGAAACAAACAAAACAAATATGATAGAATGGAATAAGGTGGAATAATAATGGAATCATAATGTGATAAGATGGGATAATAATATGATAAGATGGAATATTAAAAAAATGTAATCATAAACTTATAGAATAGGATAACATTACTACATTATTATTATATATAAATAAAATATAGTCATATATACAATAAATTGGAAATATAAGTTTAAAGGCGCATATTTCTGAAATGAGGCATGATATTGACTTGAATCTCTTTGCAAAAGATCGGAAATTATAAGCTTAATTTGCAATACATACTTTAAAAATTTCTTTCGCTATTTAGAAATAAACCAAACAAAGGGCCCAATTTGGGGTTTTTGGAGAAAATACAAATTTTTTAATTGTAATAAAATATGTTTTTATAAAGATATCTTAATGAAATTTGGAGGAAATGTGGATCTTTTTAATATAAATAAAAGTGCGTTAACCAAATTTAAATCAGGGGTAGGGTTTTTTCGAATTCCCAATTAAAATAATCAAGATTCCCAAAAATGGGATTTTTACATTTTCGGCTATAGAATCCACATTTTTCCGAAGTCCCGTAGATTTTGATTTAAAACTTTTAACAATATATTAAAGATTCTTAAAATCTTTAATATGTTCGTCGATTAGACGAAAAATAAAAGATAAAAAAGAGTGTAGATACTTTTTCGGCTAAAAAAACTCAAAAAGTCGTCTTTTTTGCAATTTTCAAATTCAAAATCGTTTCTTTTTGGACTCGGTAAAGATATCGACTTCAATTTTTTTATTCAATCGATAATTTTGTTCTTTAACTAGTTAAGAAAAAAACTAATAAAATTGGTCGGAAATACTAGGATATATATGAAAAAAAACTGGACCAATAACATGCAGAATTATGGTGCTTAAAAATTCAAACGCAAATAACTCGAAAACTATAAGAAATAAATAGGACATGTAAGCATGTTTTTTATAGGTCTTATCAGGGCCTACAACAATATATAAAAATATTTGAAATAGGACGAGAAACGAGAATTTTGCAAGCGATTAAAAATTTTTTATGTCAGAGGTACCTAACTTTGAGCCCCCTTAGCTCCGCTCCTGGGGGGATTGTTGTGCTCCCTTCCAAACATAGCATTGTACACTCCACTGCTACCAAATTTCATGAAAATCCAACCGGCCGATCAGGAGTTATAGATTTATTTCCAAAAAATTTCGATTCTGCCCCACTGTGCGTTGTAATTTAATGTACAATTTTATAATTCAGTAGTATATGGCAGTGCTCTTTAAGTCAATGTAATTTTTATCACAAAATCTTCAAGAAATTGTTAACAAAACTATCAAAACAGTGCATTTTTCGCCCATCAGGAAAATATATTGTTCAACAAAACTTTTCGACAAAAGGAAACCTGGTCGTGAAAGAGCCATTAACAAAATTTTGTATTGTCATCAATAATTGTATGACTCAACTTAACTTAAAGCACCCCATTAATTTCAATTGCAGATTATATGGATTTAGTCGACTTAGATAATGGCAACATATTACCTGAGCCTTCATTTACTGCAAGCATCCCACACAAGCACCTGTTAGAGTATATTAAATCTGATGATACCAGATCCAGGAATTACGTCTAAAATTCAGGGAACCGAGTGATGTGTGCAGTTGCTAACGCATGTCTCACAACGAGTTATTGCAAAAAGTCGTGACCATGGCAGTGATTTTAGAATGTCGAGCCCAAATGCTCCGAATAGATTGTAAAAAAGATTTAGGTTCTGCTGTTTGAATTACGAAATAAAACATTAAAAAAGTTGTGTTCTTACTGATTATTCAATAGAATTACAAAATTAAGTTTTTAGGTAAGTTTTCTAAATAAAGGTCTCTAAAATATGGCTTAAAAAAATAAAGCAGCATTATTGAAAAATTTGGTATTTTTTTCACAAAATAGTATTTCGCAAAAAAACATGCTATTTCTTTAAGTTTTCGAGATATTTGCACCTAAATGTGCAAAATGTTTTATTTAAAAAAGTTGTGTTCTTACTGATTATTCAATAGAATTACAAACTTAAGTTTTTAGGTAAGTTTTCTAAATAAAGGTCTCTAAAATATGGCTTAAAAAATAAAGCAGCATTATTGAAAAATTTGGTATTTTTTTCACAAAATAGTATTTCGCAAAAAAACATGCTATTTCTTTAAGTTTTCGAGATATTTGCACCTAAATGTGCCAAAAGCACAGTTATTCGATTTACTCAATTTTCAAACATATATATCAAAAAATAAAAGTGATAGACCATTTCCAAGATCATGTTCAAACTCAGCAGACAAAACGCATTTAAATTTTGGTACCAGTGTTTTAAAGAAAAAACAAATATTTTTTCTAAGGAAAATACATCGTTTCCTTCCCTGCTACTATGTTTCCATTAATATCTCAGGATCCTATCAACTTTCTCTTCTGAAAATTTAAACTTTAGTATAGGAAATCTGTATAAACATACTTTTTTTTGCAAAATTTTTAAAATAGCGCTTTTTGAGATATAGATTTCCAAAACTTAAGGTTTAACCAATGACTTTTGACCTGTATTTAAAAAAAAAAAAAAGTGAAATGCCATTTTTAAGGTATTGTCATTACTTATTACTTGAAACCTAAATGAGATCTGTATCTTGAGTACTTTTTGAGATAGCGGCATTTATGTTAATAGTTTTTTAGGCAAGTTTTCTTAGAATTTATTGGAGATTACATTTTTCTTTTCTGTGCTCATTATTACATCAGTTTCCTTCTATGATATCATATTCAGACACATGTCACTATGCTTGAGTGAAACAACACTATTGTTTGCTATAAACATTCCTGTTTGTAATTCTTGATTTGGAACCAATAATTCCTGTTCAGAATTAAGGAATTTTATTTTGAGTATGACTTCTACTCTGACTGGTAAAGAAATGTCATTACAGGTTCTTATAATTGTGAACAAACTTAGGGATCTTATAGATGATGGCAGAGACGGGGAGAAGTAATTAATGTAAGGGCCAGTCTATAAAAAAGGGATTTAATTATAACTACTCATATAGGATTAATTATAATGTAGGAATGAGAAAAAAAAAACAATAACAATATTAGTTTTAGAATCCGTTGGGTAGCTGGCTGTTACTGCACCTTTTTTTAGGTTACTTTTAGGAAATGAAGTGTAAGTATTCTGTTGGTTTCAATTCAATTACAGGTTTATTATACTTAAACAAATTAGAGTTGCTTTCAGGTGGTAAGTATAAATAGCTCAAGGTTAAGGTAAATATACAACATTTCAGGTTGCGATAAATATAAATGTTGGATTAAGGTAAGCATAAGTTTTAAGTTAAGGTAACTATTTAGCGGTAAGTATTTTTAGATGAAGTGATCTTTGCGATGGACTGCTGATAAGTGACTTTTTCTTCATGACCGCAATAATATAGTTAATTAGTAAGTAATTTATTCCAATAATTTTCGGTTTTTTATGAAACCCGATTTTAAATCATTAACATTTTCCTTTACAGTGTGTACTAAAAGTGTTGCCAATTTATACAAATTACACTTAAAAAATAAATGTCTTATATTAGTTAAATTAGTAATTAATATAAAAATATTGATAATTATTCATAATTATAATATAAGTATCCAACTATTTTGGACAAATTGGTATTTCTATTTGTTATTGCATATTTTCTGGTCTCAGTATAAGGTAATCGTGTTCACGTTTAAACTCTAATACATTAAATAAAATCCATTCCTATAATACCATATAATATATTAACTACATTAAATTTATGGGGCATTAAAAGGTTTTTAAACCTCAAATCAAAAAACAATGAACCAAGAGATCTGATTTTACCTTAATTTTACCTGCTAAATATTGTGATATGTGTTATATTAATTTTCTTAAATGCATATTGATTATTTAAAAGAAGATACATCTGCACAAGTGTCTACTAACAATGTAATTATTTCTTTGGTATCATTAATTTGAATTTTAATAAAAACGCTTAAATTAAAGTTAAGATTGTAGACTTTACTATCTACTGGTCAATCTTAGAGAGCGTTCGGCTTTTCCGAACCGTCTTCTATCATATTAGTGTCTCTTACGTAGTTTCTCCTACAACGGTTGTTTCTACGTCGCCATCTATTTCTATTAGCATTGTTTGAGTTATTGCTCTTATAATTATTATCACAACTATTATTTTGAGAATAGTTTCTTCTACCTCTATAACCACTTTTATTGAAATTATTATTGTTATTTTGTCTTCGCCCGTAATAAAAAATATAATTTTGCTGCTCAACCTGTGAAGTGCAACGTTTTACTGATTTAGAAACAACACTGTTCATGTTGTCGAAATCACAAGCTTTCATGATTAGTTTCATTTGAGGATTAATTTCAATATTAGTTTTAAAGATTCTATTGGAACAGTTTTTAGCTATTGCTGTTGCAGCAACTTGAGTTGAAATATTAGTTGATAATTTGTTAGACATACCCTCTGTTAAGTATGCATTTTCAAGAGGTCAGTGTCTCTATATCATTACAAAATACATTTGAAGACTTATTATTTTGTTTAACATTCATAACTTTTGCTGTTAAGAGCTCAATGGATTCTCCTTTTACAATGGCATTGAGTTTATCCATTAACTGTATGTTCGTCATGAATAAGGTTTACAGCAGTAGCCTTTAATCTAGTTTTAATGAAAGCAACTAACTGCGTCTTCTTCATTTAAATCTTTATATTTACTTAAAGATTATACAGATGTACACAGGCCATCAAATTCACCAACTATCTTTGAGGACGTGCTTACAAAATTTGCAAATGATTGAGTAATTTTTGAAGAATATGGATTGTCTTATCTTTCCGAATCCGTTGTCTTTTCTTGTAAAAATTCTAGTTTTTTCTAATTTCTTATGTTAACATCAGTTCTAATATGCTCATCAACACTACGAGGAACTTTCTGTTGTATAAAAAAAATTATTCCATTAAAATTTTCATTTAAATCATTATTTAATTTTAAACTTAATAAAAATTGTTTATTATTGTAATTAACATTCAAATTGATTTAATTTTTTGGTATAAATTGTAAAAAACAAACAAATTTTGAAAAAGAATATAATTTTATTACAATATTGGACGATTTACAATCGCTTGGACTCTAATAAAAAAAATAATATAGAGTAATGCAGATTGTGAAGATTTTCTGAGGTGCCAAAAATGACGTGAATATAGAATTATTCGGAAAATATAGGTTTTAAAGATTATATTGAATTCTATAAATAAAATAATAAGATTGTTTCGTTGTTATTGTACTTAGATGTTCTCGTCTAGGACCAAGTTTGTATACGAGCTATATTAGGCTGCTTTTTGGAATAATATTTATTTATAAAGGGTAAGTTTATAGCAATTGTTTTTTGCAATTCTTCAGACAGGCTACCATATCTTGTTTATTTCTTATTGTTATGTCGTTCCTAGGTTGTAAAGTCTACTTGGTGGTACTTCAAATCCATTTGTTAGAGCGTTCCATTGAAATGACCGCTATTAATAGGAATTATCCCGGGAATCAAGAATAAGTATGTAGTAAATATTTTTAGAACACATAACATACATTAAATATACATAATATACATTCAATATACTTCATACATACGATATGTTCATTATATATAATAAAATGTTTTTATTTGCTTTTCAAAATGTAAATATTTTAAAAAGAACTGAAATGAAATGTAAGTTTGTTCGTTCGCTTGCAAATTTTTTTTCCCCCGTCCAATTTCAAATATTTTTATATATTGTTGTAGGCCCTGATACGACCTATAAAAAACATACTTACGTGTCCTATTTATCTCTTATAGTTTTCGAGTTATTTGCGTTTGAATTTTTAAGCACCATAATTTTGCATGTTCTTGGTCCAAAAATAAACGATTTTGAATTTTAAAATTGCAAAAAACACGACTTTTTGTGTTTTTTTAGCCGAAAAAGTGTCTACACTCTTTTCTATCTAAAATAAAATTTTCTTTGGCAATATATAATAATTTTGCACTTTTCTGAAAGGTAACTTCACAGAGATGACCTTAAGATAAAAAACAAGCCCAATAGCTCAATTGGTCATGGTACACACCCTCCCGAATTCGACCAATTTTATATGAAAGTTATAATTTTATACCATATTTTCTCAAATCCCAAAGCACGAATCGACAAGCGGAATATATTTTAAGAATCTTCAATATGTTGTTAAATGTTTTAAATCAAAATCTATGGGCCTTCGGAAAAATGCGGATTCTATAGCCATAAATGTAAAAAATCCCATTTTTGGGAATTTTGATTAGTTTTTTTTGGGAATTCAGGAAAACTCTACCCCTGATTGAAATTTGGTTACCGCGCTTTTATTTATATTAATCCACATTTCCTACAAATTTCATTAAGATATCTTTATAAACAAATATGTTATTACAATTAAAAAATTTGTATTTTCTCCAAAAACTCCAAATTGGGCCTTTTGTTTGGTTTATTTCTAAATAGCGAAAGAAATTTTAAAAATATATATTCCAAATTAAGCTTATCCTTTAGCATATATAATTTCCGATCTTTTGCAAAAAGATTCAAGTGAATATCATGCCACATTTCAGAAATATGCGTCCTTAAACTTTTATATTTCCAATTTATTGTATATTTGACTATATTTTTACAAACTTGCAACTTTTGCCTTTAGCTTTGGGTGAATAAGTACTTAGAAAATTATGAATATTTCTGTATACTTTTAATAATATCTATACACAAAATATTTTTATAGAAATAATTAATAAATATTTTTTTATTTTTAATAGGGTTGCCACATTTCCCAAATTTAAGTAAAACTTTATCCTGTTCTAAGCATTCATATATTTCTATTAATGAATTTAAAATAACAAAACAAACAAAAAATGTCTATTTTAACTTAATCAATAAGTATTTTGTTAGTTGACATTTATGGTGTTTACCTAAATTTAACAAATGTATTTATCTATTGGTGATGGTTAAAAATTTATATATTTATGATCTAGTGGCAATGTATAGGTATCCTTTCCGGTGATACCTAGCTGCAGCAAGGTGAAACAACCTAAGAGTGCAATTAGTATATATTATATAATATAATATAATATATAATACAAATTTTTAACCATACTTATTGTCATCATACTTATTGTCATCAGGGGTAGGGTTTTCCTGAATTCCCAAAAAAACTAATCAAAATTCCCAAAAATGGGATTTTTTACATTTTTGGCTATAGAATCCACATTTTTCCGAAGTCCCGTAGATTTTGATTTAAAACTTTTAACAACATATTGAAGATTCTTTGGGATTTGAGAAAATATGGTCTAAAATCAAAACTTTCATATAAAATGGGTCGAATTCGGGAGGGTGTGTACCATGACCAATTGAGTTATTGGGCTTGTCTTTTATCTTAAAGTCATCTGTGTGAAGTTACGTTTCAGAAAAGTGCAAAATTATTATATATTGCTAAAGAAGATTTTACTTTAGATAAAAAAGAATGTAGATACTTTTTCGGCTAAAAAAAACACAAAGTCTTCTTATTTTTGGATTCGGTAAAGATATCGACTTCAAATTTTTTTATTCAATAGATTATTTTGTTTTTTAACTAGTTAAGAAAAAAAACTAATAAAATCGGTCGGAAATACTAGGATATATATGAAAAAAAAAAACTGTACCAAGAACATGCAAAATTATGGTGCTTAAAAATTCAAACGCAAATAACTTGAAAACTATAAAAGATAAATAGGACACGCAAGCATGTTTTTTATAGGTCTTATCAGGGCCTACAACAATATATAAAAATATTTGAAATCGGACGAGAAACAAAAATTTGGTAAGCGATTAAAAATTTTTTATGTCAGAGGTACCTAACTTTGAGCCCCCTTATCTCCGCCCCTGAGGGATTGTTCCTTCCAAACATAACATTGTAGACTCCTCTGCTACGCCTATACCAAATTTCATGAAAATCCAACCGGCCGATCAGGAGTTACAGATTTATTTCCAAAAAATTTCGATTCTGACCCACTGTGCATTGTCGGACAAAATAAAGTGCGGTTTCCTACTCTTGCTATTTACTTCATCATAATTGTCTTCTAGGTGCATCATGGGCGGCTACTTTTTTGGTGTCTAGGTATTTGTCGTTTTATATTGTTTAATTTAATAAGTAAAAGAAGTTTTTGAATTATTTACATTTCGTGTTTGGGGTAAAAGTGTTCTGTCGGTCGTAGATTTTGTGCGACAAAATGAAGTGACACTTTACTAAATTCTTTTATTTAGCTTTTAATTTTCCAATTTATTGCTACAAAATGGAAGTTAAATGCTTAGAAAATGATAAATTTTAATATTCTATTCATTAAATTCTATTCAGGTTAGTATTACATTTGAAAAATAAGCATAATGCCGCCGATATTATTGCAAGGTCTTCGACCGCAATTTAGGAAGATTTTTTGATTCCAGAATGGGATAATGAAGTCAAATTAAGGTATTTGTCTTTAAAATGAAAAATATCTGTATCTGAGGCTAAAAAAACCATAGAGTTATGTAAAATAACAAATTTGAATGAAAATTAGAAGAAATTGAGTGCCAGAGACCCTATTACCACCGAGTAAAATGGTAACGATATTGTGATTCTAGACAAAAGTTTCATCATCCAAAGAGATAAGGAAGAAAGCAATTATACCATTTTTACTCTTACTGTCAAGAGAAAGTTCAAACATATGAATTTTTGAAGTACCTACTCTAAGCAAAAGTCACTTTAATATAATAAAACGATCGTAATAGAAAAATAAACATTAAAGGTCCAGAATCATTCCAAAATAAAGTTATTTGGATGAATGAAACAAAATTTTATTAAAAAATTCGAAAAACCGGAAAGAGTTTGGCCATGGAAAAGTCTTAAATTTTAACTTTTTGTAATAGCTGCTCATATAAGTATCATTTTCTTAGCATTTGTTTGAACCTTGTCTGGACAGTTAGGGTAGTAATAATTAAAATTACTTCTTAATTCATCTCTCGAGTTACCTTAAAAAGTTTCTTTTAGCGAGAATTGCGATGTCGTTACGACTGTACTTCGTAATCTTAAGGTTTCAGCACCCTCAATTTCTCGTAATTTTTATTCTAATTTGTTATTTTGCATAACTAAATGGTTCTTTAGCCTCAGATTCAGATATTTTGCATTTTAAAGAAATATCTTAATTCCACTTCCTTAGCCCAATCTGGAATCACGAAATCTTGTTGGATTGTTTTCGAAGACTTCACATTAATATCGGCGGATCTATCCTTATATTTCAAAAGTAATAATAATTTGAATTAAATTTAATGAATAAAATATTATAATTGAGCATTTTTTAAGCATCTACCTGCCATTTTGTAACAATAAATTGGAAAGCTGGAAGCCAAATTGAAGCATTTAGTAAAGTGTCACTTTCTTTTGTCGCACAAAATCCACGACCAGCACAACACTTTTACCCCAAACTCGAAATGCAAATAGTTCAAAAGCTTATTTTGTTTATTAATTAAAAAATATAAAACAACAAATACCTGAACACCAAAAAAGTAGCATATGATGCACCTAGAAAACAATTGTGTGTATATGACAAAACATCACATAGGACATAGGACATATTGTGATATATTTAAAATTATTATAATTTCAGAATTATTTGTTGGAAAATCTCATGGATATTTAAGGATAAAATATTAGAAGGACATTTTTGACATTATAACACCCCGAAAAGTTTAAACAAATAATTTTACTGGAATTTCTAAATCCTATTCCATTATTTGATAAATATATCTACACTATTGAGCAAGTGACAGAATTAAAACAATTTATAAACAATTCTTATTTTTAAAATTTAAGTCCTTATAAAAGGATTTTCGAACACAAAATGAAAAACTGAGAACGTAGTCCTATCATAAAAAGTCTCTGCTTTCATGTGTATATAGTTTCGTTGTGTATATAGTTTTCGTTCATAATACGTGAGAAATAATGGGAAAAATATGGCACTAATATGCTTTTTTTTTTTTTTTTTTTTTTTGCAATTAAAAAGAAAGGACTTTTAAAAAGTTGACTTTTTTCATTAAATCTGTTTTTGGCTGGGTGGAAAGTAGTTTAGTGTCAAACCATAATTAAACAGCGTCAATAAATTAGAAAAAAACGAGATAAAAATACATTTTTTTTCTAATATTTACCATTTTCGCCCAATGCTGGATGTAAGGTACAAATTTTAATCAATTTAAGATTTTTTTTATTTCTCATTTATGAAGCATTGTCTTTTGAAATGTGTAGAGGAACAATTTCTTTAATAAAAAAAACTTTGAGAAAAAAGTGAATGACTTGTGCTATATCTTTGTTAAAATAAATGTAATTTTTCAGACTAACTTTAGAATGCTGACCTATTCTCGAAACAGAAATAAAGTCCAAGCAAAAAATCAAAAATTCATGTAAATATCTTTTTAACTGTCAGAGATAACTTATGTGATCAAGCTTGTTTTTTTTCTGTATCTCACGAACTTTACAGAAATATAAAAATCGCTGAAATCTGACTAGATTTGTAAAAACTTTTACATACTCGAGGTGGTACATTTTGACACCCTGTGGCTTATATTGCACAGTGGGGCAGAATCGAAATCTTTTGGAAATAAATCTATAACTCC
This sequence comes from Protocalliphora azurea, assembly GCA_932274085.1. Taxonomy (NCBI): domain Eukaryota; kingdom Metazoa; phylum Arthropoda; class Insecta; order Diptera; family Calliphoridae; genus Protocalliphora; species Protocalliphora azurea. The sequence goes on from OW026520.1 coordinate 74,495,436, forward strand.
TGATCGGATGGGTGAATTTTCATGAAATTTGTTATAGGCGTAGCTGACGAGTATACAATGTTATGTTTGGAAGGGGGCAATCAATCCACTCAGGGGCGGAGCCAAGGGGGCTCAAAGTTAGGTACCTCTGACATAAAAAAATTTTAATCGCTTGCAAAAATTTTTGTTTCTCGTCCGATTTCAAATATTTTTATATATTGTTGTAGGCGCTGATAAGACCTATAAAAAACATGCTTACATGTCCTATTTATGTCTTATAGTTTTCGAGTTATTTGCGTTTGAATTTTTAAGCACCATAATTTTGCATGTTCTTGGTGCAGTTTTTTTCATATATATTAGTTTTTTTCTTAACTAGTTAAAGAACAAAATTATTGAAGTCGATATCTTTACCGAGTCCAAAAATAAACGATTTTGAATTTGAAGATTGCAAAAAAGACGACTTTTTGTGCTTTTTTAGCCGAAAAAGTATCTACACTCTTTTTTATCTAAAATAAAATTTTCTAACAATAATAATAATTTTGCACTTTTCTGAAAGGTAACTTCACAGAGATGACTTTAAGATAAAAAACAAGCCCAATAACTCAATTGGTCATGGTATATACCCACCCGAATTCGACCCATTTTATATGAAAGTTTTGATTTTAGACCATATTTTCTCAAATCCCAAAGCACGAATCGACAAGCGGAATATATTTTAAGAATCTTCAATATGTTGTTAAAAGTTTTAAATCAAAATCTACGGGACTTCGGAAAAATGTGGATTCTATAGCCAAAAATGTAAAAAATCCCATTTTTGGGAATTTTGATTAGTTTCTTTGGGAATTCAGGAAAACCCTACCCCTGATTGCAATTTGGTTAACGCGCTTTTATTTATATTAATAAGATCCACATTTCCTGCAAATTTCATTAATATATCTTTATAAACAAATATGTTATTACAATTAATAAATTTGTATTTTCTCCAAAAACCCCAAATTGGGCCTTTTGTTTGGTTTATTTTTAAATTTTAAAATTATGTATTCCAAATTAAACTTATCCTTTAGCATATATAATTTCCGATCTTTTGCAAAAAAATTCAACTCAATATCATGCCTCATTTCAGAAATATGTATATATGACTATATTTTTACAAACTTGCAACTTCTGCCTTTAGTTTTGCGTGAATAATTACTTAGAAAATTATGCATATTTCTATATACTTTTACTAATATCTATACACAAAATATTTTTATAAAAATAATTAATAAATTTTTTATTTTTAATAGGGTTGCCACATTTCCCAAATTTAAGTAAATCTTTATCCTTTTCTAAGCATTAATGTATTTCTATTAATGAATTTAAAGTAACAAAACAAACAAAAAATGTCTATTTTAACTTAATCAATAAGTATTTTATTAGTTTACATTTATGGTGTTTACCTAAATTTAACAAATGTATTTATCTATTGGTGATGGTTAAAAATTTATATATTTATGATATAGTGGCAACGTACAGGTATACTTTCCGGTGATACCTAGCTGCAGCACTTATCTATTACTGATGGTGATACCTAACAGCAACATATAATATCAATGAATTCGGTATAGGTACTCTCCCAAATTGACTCTTTCAGATATTTTACCTGATGAAAATTCACAGAATACCTGTAAATATATATACCTGTGCGATATACCAAATATATATATATATATATATATATAAATGCGCAGCTAATCCTTATCAATATCATAACGAAGTTGATCACCATGGTGATTACATTGAAACATGAACATGTGTTCTGTGGAGTTTATCTAAAAATTATCTTAATCGTTTAGAAGCTATAGTGGAATTTATAAAAACTACAAATCATGCTTTTTAAAGTTGTATGACGTAAAAATCAGTCGTTATGAATGAGCGAATGCGATCAGACGTGCGATCTATTTATATCGGAGTGTTCAAAACAAATTATTTATTGTTAAAAATAATAACAAAACAAAACAAAATATTCAACTGCATTGCTTATTGCAATTGCATTATACAAAAAACAATCATTTACGCATTGCTCAATGCAAGTGCGTAAACAAAATAAAAAAGAAAAAACAACACTAAAATAGAACAAGAAAAAAAAAAAAAAAAAAACAGTAAAAAAAATTCCAAACCTATTATTCATAGGTTTATTTAATTGTAAAAACAATAAACAAAGTAAATAAAGTAACAAGTTTAGCTAGCATGACTTCTCCTAGTATACCTAGCATTGAAGATGCTAGCGAAGAAAGTGAATGTGAATGGCAAACTGTAGAAAATTCAAAAAAACGTCGGCAAATAAATCCACTTATTAATTACAACAATAAACGTAGAGCAACAACAAATGAAGTACCAAATAGTTTAACAAATAGATTTAGTGATTTAGATACTGAAGATAATATCAATAATTCCACATCGCAATCTTCGGAACCCAAGCCACCCCCATTATACATCCCAAATGTTACCAGCATAAAGGACATGAATCAACGCTTTGCAACAGTCATATCTCCTACACAATATTCATATAAAGCACTTAGAGATGGTCAAATCCGCGTCATGGTTAAAACTATTAGTTCTTATAGAACACTAATTTCATATCTTAAGTCTAAAAATATAAGTTTTCACACCTTTCAAATTAAACAAGATAGGGCCTATAGGGTTGTAGTAAAGAATTTACATTACTCAACGAACACGGACGATATTAAGTCTTTCATTGAAAAATCAGGTCACAAAATAAGAAATATCTCTAATATTAAAAGTAATATAACAAAAAAACCTCTATCAATGTTTTTTATTGATCTTGAACCTCAAGACAACAATAAAGAAATTTATAATTTAACACACATTAACAATGCCATAGTTAATATAGAACCACCACGAAAAATAAATAATATCCCACAGTGTCACCGATGCCAGCAATACGGTCACACACGTTCTTATTGTTATAAACCCTACAAATGCGTTAAATGTGGATCAAATCACATCACCGCAGAATGTACAAAAAACCAAAATTCACCACCCAAATGCGCAAATTGCCATGAATGTCACCCTGCAAGTTATAGAGGTTGTATAGTACACCAGGAACTAAAAAGAAAATTACAACACAAATTATCCAATTTTCAAAATGGAGAACCAACGCCAAATTCTTATAACGTAAACATGAACCAAAAATTTGTAAATAATACAAATAATAATGAATCTCACAATCTTTCTTATTCTGATGCTTTAAGAGGTAATAATATTCCAAACCAGAGCAACGAAAACTCTATTTTACAAAAAATTGAAACGCTCTTAACAAAACAAATGGAGCTGACAAACACGTTATTAAATACGATGTCTATGTTGTGTATTAAACTATGTCAATAGATTTAAGAATAGCAACATGGAATGCAAATGGCTTGCTAAATCACACTCAAGAAGTTGATTTATTTTTGAAAACAAATTTTATAGACATCTTACTAATCTCAGAAACACATTTCACCAAAAAATCATTTTTTAAAATAAAAAATTATGACGTATTACACGATAACCAACCAAATGAAAGAGCCCACGGCGGCTCGGCAATCCTGATAAGATCGAATATTAAATATATAGCAGAAGAAAATGTAACCACAGAATATTTACAAGCAACCTGCATGAAGGTAATATGTAACAATATTCTCGTTTCTATTTGTGCCATTTATTTTCCTCCCCGATTCTCCGTTAACTGCACTGATTTTGAAAATTTCTTCAAAAAGCTCGGTCCACGTTTTATAGTCGGTGGAGATTTTAACGCGAAACATCCTTGGTGGGGATCGCGTTTAATAAATCCGAAAGGTAGGGAACTACACAAATGTTTAATAAAAAACAATTTTTCAACAATATCTACAGGAAGACCAACTTACTGGCCTTCCGACCCAAGAAAAGTTCCTGACCTCTTAGACTTTTTCGTTTACTCAGGAATCCCAAGTAATATGCTCGATATTAAGGACAACTATGAATTAAGTTCTGACCACTCGCCTATAATTCTTTCATATAACACCTCAATTAAAAAACTACATAAAATAAAGAAACTTATTTCAAACAAAACTGACCTAGAATCATTTTCCTACTGGTTAGATGCAAATATTAATCTTAATACTTCCATAACAAACGGATATGAGCTAGATAATACAGTCGAAACCTTTACAAAATTAATACATGAAGCTGCACACTTATCAACACCAGAAATAAGAAGTATAAATAATCAAAATAACTTTCGAATATCATCGGAGACACGAGAACTTATTAGGCAAAAAAGACGTTTAAGAAAAATTTGGCATAGTACAAGAAATCCAAACGATAAACGTTTACTGAACCAAGCTACTAAATCCCTTACAAAACATTTGTCTGAGCTAAAGAACACTTCAATTAGTGCATTTTTCGATTCACTAAACACCAACACAGACAATGATCATAAACTTTGGAAAGCGACGAAATGTTTAAAATAGCCATCAAAAAGACATCCTCCATTTAAGGATCGTAATGGGATATGGTGCAGATCCGATATAAGTAAAGCTGAGACTTTTGGAAACCATCTTTACAATATATTCAATATCTATCCAAATGAAAACGCTGCTGATGATAATGTATTACAATATCTTGATGTTGCTTGTCAAATGAGTCTACCTGTAAAGCCTATTTCACCTATGGAAATAAAAGACGAAATAAAAAAGTTAAATACAAAGAAATCACCTGGATATGACAATATTGATGGATGCGTTATGAAATGTTTGACAAAGAAAGCTTTAATACATCTTACAAATATTTACAATACCATATTAAGAATCAATCATTTCCCATCACAATGGAAATGCGCAGAAATCATAATGATAAAAAAACCCAACAAAGCTGAAAACGAAATAACATCTTATAGACCAATCAGTCTGCTAAGTATTTTTTCAAAAATATTTGAAAAAATATTTTTGAATCGGTTATACCCAATTATAGATAACTTAAAAATCATACCAGATTATCAGTTTGGTTTTAGGAAGAAACATGGAACGATTGAACAAATTCACCGAGTTGTGGACACAATAAGGAAATCGTTAGAAGAAAAGAAATATTGCTCAGGGGTCTTTTTAGACATAGAAAAAGCATTTGACAGAGTGTGGCATAATGGCTTATTATATAAAATAAAGACACTTCTTCCGGCTAGCTTTTACTATATAATTAAATCATATTTGCAAAATCGAACATTTTATGTTAAAATCAATGACGAAAGATCGCAAATTTTTTATATCAGAGCAGGAGTTCCACAAGGTAGTGTGCTAAGTCCTGTTCTCTATTCAATATATACTTCAGATATGCCAGTTCTTAATAATATAAAGATATCAACTTATGCTGACGATACAGCACTTCTTGCAAATAATGAGTCTCTGAATATAGTTTCAAACTTATTGCAAAATCAACTAAATGATTTAAATACATGGCTTAAAAAGTGGAAAATTACCGTAAATGCTCAAAAATCAGCTCATATATTATTTACTTTAAGAAGAGGAGATTGTCCAACGTTGATGATAAACGATACGCAAATCCCCAACAAAGACTGTATTAAATATTTCGGTATGCATTTAGACCGTCGCCTAACCTGGAAGGAACACATAAAATCCAAAAAACAACATTTAAACATTAAAAGCAGAACTCTCTACTGGTTACTAGGACCAAAATCAAAACTTAACATCGTTAATAAAATTAAACTATATAAAGCCATCTTAAAACCTATCTGGACTTACGGAATTGAACTTTGGGGAACTGCGAGCAATTCAAATCTTGAAATAATTCAAAGATACCAATCAAAAACCCTCAGATTGATTACACAAGCACCATGGTACATTACCAACGATGCCATACACAATGATCTGCAAATACCTACAATTAAGGAAGTCATAAGAACACACAGCGAAAGATACTTATCCAGATTGAACAACCACGTCAATACATTAGCTATTTGTTTATTAGACGAGACAGACGAAATAAATAGACTTAAAAGATACCACGTTTTAGACCTACCATTCCGAAGCTAACGACTATGTTTATAATATTCTGATTTAGCTCAGAATAATTATCCCTTTATATTCTTTTTGCTTATTGTATAAATTTGTTATAATATTAATATTATAAATTATATTTTTTTTAATTGTTAATTGTATTTACATTTCTGTTTAGTAAAATTACTGTTAAAAAGAAGATTATCTGAACTTATATTTGTAACTTAAAAGAGTACATCTAATAATGTTATTTTTAATTTTCATCCCAATTGCTTATTATCTTGTTTGTAAGATAGATTGTAATTAAAAAAAAAAAAAAAAAAAAAAAAGTATGACGTAAAAATGAAGTCCTTGAATCAGCGTACTAACAGATTAAAAATTAAACATTCCGATTGGATGGATACTGATATAGAAATATCGGCGTGCAAAATATCAACTGGCGCACCCTGCAAGACATATGATGATTTAAGTACAAGATCTAAGAAGAAAAAACTGGCCCATAAGTTTTCTATAATTTCGAGTGAAAAAGTTTCTGATACATTCAAAGAAATGTTAAAAATGGAGAAGCAACCTAAGAGTGCAATTAATATTGCTGAAATACTGCCAACTACATCACCAAAACGTCTTAAACGGATTGCCGAAAGTGTACCTACTCCAACATCACAATCCAATTTTAAAGAGGAAGAAGCAATTGCTTTAATGCTTGAACTGGACCTAAGACGAAACAAATATCAAATTTTAAGAAAAGCTCTGCTTGAAAAGGGATACTCAATTCTACCATCATACAAGGTTATTCAAGATAAAAAGCAAACTATTTTACCATCTATTTCGGTTACCGAAAAGGAAGCATGTGTAGAGCTATCTTCTTTGCTTGAGAATACAGCTACCAGGATAGTTGCAGATTTTTCTGCAGATCAGTTGGAAAAAGTAAATAATAGCGACGTTGTATTAATCTGTAAGTGGGGATGTGACGGACTATCAGCCCTTCTTGAATACAAGCATACTAGTGAAAGTAAGAAAATGGCGGATTATAAAGGCGTATTTATAGCATCTTTGGTGCCATTAAGAATGCGATCTTATTCCTTAAAGCAATCTTCATTAAAGTGTAAAAACTCATTTGAAGATATATGACTTAACACCACTCCAGGATCAAAACATTTTTGCAGACCTATTTGGTTCGAATACACAAGGGAGTCGAAGACTACAACAAAGGATTTAGTGGAATATATTAAAGATAAAATAAATGAGAGGTTGTAGTTCTTTCAATAACCATAAACCAATACACATTCGACATATCTTTTCAACTTAGTCTAACAATGATTGATGGAAATGCTCACTATGTGATGAGACGAAATCACAATTTTCGGATATTGGTAAAGCAAGGATTATTAATGAAGAATTTCTGTCTTTCGAAATATCTCCACTTCACGCCAGAATACGGTTCATGGAGCATTTTCTGCACATAGCATATGATTTGAAGTATAGAAGTGTGCCAGAAAATTTAACAAAACCTATCAGAAACAACGAGGATTTAATTCAGAGAAGAGACGGGACTAAACATCGATAAACCTCTGCTGACCGATGGTAGTACAAATGATGGAAACACAGCAAGAAGGTTTTCGGGAAATTTCGAAACTACATCAAAAATAACTGGTATTAATAAAAAGTTACTTGAAAGGACTAACATACTATTAATGGCAATTAATAGTAAGCACAAAATTAACTCTGCTCGATCTGGAGAATATGCAGCAGAAATATCTAAACTACTTGTTTCTCTATATCCATGGAAAGAAATGACACCAACAGTACATAAAGTATTGTGCCATGGCGAAATTATAATCGAACGAAATATTCTTCCGCTTGGAGAGCTTACAGAAGAGGCTCAAGAAGCAAGAAGCAGAAATTTTAAGCACGTTCAATTATTCAGCTCCAGGAAATGCTCCAGAACGTCACAAAACGAGGATATTTTTAATAGCCTATTGTTATCATCAGATCCTGTACTATCATCAATGAGAAAACCTTGGATTTATTATGAGCCTTTATCAACTCAAAATACTGAAGACTTGAAGGACCTTTATTATCTTTTAGATATGTATACAGATACAACAGATTATTTTATAGAAAATAAGTAGTATAAGTTTAAAACATTAGAAAAATTGTCTACATAAATTTAATGTAAATAAGTAATAAAAAATCGTATTAGAAATAGAATATTTATTAAAAATAATAATATTGATTAAGTTAAAACAGACATTTTTTGTTTGTTTTGTTATTTTGAATTCATTAATAGAAATATATGAATGCTTAGAAAAGGATAAAGATATACTTAAATTTGGGAAATGTGGCAACTCTATTAAAAATAAAAAATATTTATTAATTATTTTTATAAAAATATTTTGTGTATAGATATTAGTAAAAGTATACAGAAATATTCATAATTTTCTAAGTAATTATTCACGCAAAACTAAAGGCAAAAGTTGCAAGTTTGTAAAAATATAGTCATATATACAATAAATTGGAAATATAAAAGTTTAAAGGCGCATATTTCCGAAATGAGGCATGATGTTGACTTGCATCTTTTTGCAAAAATCAGAAATTATATATGCTAAAGGATTAGCTTAATTTGGAATACATATTTTAAAATTTCGTTCGCTATTTAGAAATAAAAAAAGAAAAAAGAAAAAAGGTCCAATTTGGGGTTTTTGGAGAAAATACAAATTTTTTAATTGTAATAACATATTTGTTTATAAAGATATCTTAATGAAATTTGCAGGAAATGTGGATCTTATTAATATAAATAGAAGCGCGTTAACCAAATTTCAATCAGGGGTAGGGTTTTACCGAATTCCAAAATAAACTAATCAAGATTTCCAAAAATGGGATTTTTTACATTTTCGGCTATAGAATCCACATTTTTCCGAAGTCCCGTAGATTTTGATTTAAAACTTTTAACAACATATTGAAGATTCTTAAAATATATTCCGCTTGTCGATTCGTGCTTTGGGATTTGAGAAAATATGGTCTAAAATCAAAATTTTCATATAAAATGGGTCGAATTCGGGAGGGTGTGTACCATGACCAATTAATTTATTGGGCTTGTTTTTTATCTTAAAGTCATCTCTGCGAAGTTACCTTTCATAAAAGTGCAAAATTATTATATGTTGCTAAAGAAAATTTTATTTTAAATAAAAAAAAAAGAGTGTAGATAATTTTTCGGCTAAAAAAAAAACTCAAAAAGTTGTCTTTTTGCAATTTTCAAATTCAAAATCGTTTATTTTTGAACTCGGTAAAGATGTCGACTTCAATTTTTTTTATTCAATAGATAATTTTGTTCTTTAACTAGTTAAGAAAAAAGCTAATAAAATCGGTCGGAAATGCTAGGATATATATGAAAAAAAACTGGACCAAGAACATGTAAAATTATGGTGCTTAAAAATTCAAACGCAAATAACTCGAAAACTATAAGAGATAAATAGGACACGTAAGCATGTCTTTTTAATTTGGCAAGTGATTAAAAAATTTTTATGTCAGAGGTACCTAATTTGAGCCCCCTTAGCTCCGCTCCTGAAGGGTTTGTAGTGCCCCCCTTCCAAACTTAACATTGTATACTCCTCTGCTACGTCTATACCAAATTTTATGAAAATCCAACCGGCCGATCAGAAGTTACAGATTTATTTCCAAAAAATTTCGATTCTGCCCCACTGTGTATTGTGTTATTACAGAGTGACTAGAAGATGATTTTTCACAAAGCTTAGGTCATTCTCTACATCATTCTCAGAATTTCAATTCCATGCAGCCTATAATTTAGAAAATACAGATTTATTATTAAAATTTTTGCGATTGATCCCACAGTGCGCCTTCAAGTTCCAATTTGATACAGCGGCCGTGAAAAACGTCACCGTTCAGCTAATTATGTCTTTAGAACGAAACGCAACAGATATAATTTTGATCAAATTTTTATGTATATTTCTTTAAAGGGTTTTACTAAAAAATTTATTATGATTGTAATTACGAAAGTACAACAAAAACTACACATAGCCTTTAATCTACCTGTTAAGAAATTCTTTCCACATATTCCTTTTTGTTGCTATTTGAAGCAATTTTTGAAACTTCTGAATGTATTTGTAGTCTTCAAGCTTCAGTCTGATGTTTATAAGCACGTAATACAAAATTATGCAAAAATTATATATCAAGTATGTCAAGCGAAAGAAATGTAAGGGATAAAACCTTCGGGGTATTATAAACCGCAAGCCGGAAAAAATGTCGAAGATATTGCATAAATATATTCCTTATTAAGAAAAATATTTAATAGGGTATTAAATCGCTCCAAGAATGACGAAATTTTGGAGCTTAAATCTAGTACTAGCCGTCTACATAAAATATTCGGCAAAGTAGAACGTAGAAAAGTTAAGGAAACTTTGCAAATAACCACCAGGACTCTTGTTAAAGGACTCTAGGAAGATTATATAATTTTTTTCTTTCAAGAAACAATAAAAGAAACACTGAACGAATACAAACACATGTTGAAAGCTATGGGGAAAGAATCACGAATTATAGCTTTGAAATCTCGTTTAATAAACAAATTGGTAATAGATCTGAGTTTATAAAAAACAACGAACTAAACTTCAAGTTATGTTGAATTAATGACTCCAATCACATTGGAACAAAGAGTAATAATGCGGCTATTGTTGAATTGCAAAAAGGGTTGAATATAACAGCATAGAGTCAACACTAAAATCTCACATTAAACTTGTGCCCATGTATGAAGTATGTGGCTAAGAGGTATTACAAGACAATAATGAACTAAAACACCGCAATATTGGTGGAATATATAAAATTCCAATTGACTATAACATTTATTAATTTATTTAATTAATAATTTGATAATTTATTTGATATTTTTATTTATTATTTATGTATTATTTTTATTTGTGTTATATTTTAATAAATATATTAGTTAAAATATTCCTATTAAAAAATATTACGTTAGCTAAAACTTAAAGCCAAACTATCAAAGCATCTTTTCTTTCAATGTTAGAACGATTTCTTGACATATTGTATTTATTATAATACATATTTATATAGGTCATTATCGAAAATGTTTAATGTAGGTGAAACTGACTTTAATTCTTCATAAGCTTTGCCGTAATACTATTTTAAACCAACAGGTTACAAATCTGTACTCACAAGACTTTAAGCTAATAAAGTGCAAATTTTATTTTATTTACAAATTTCAAAAAATGTTATACGCTTTTTGTTCGCGCATTTATACTTTTTGATCTCATTCGATCTTATATAAAATAATCGGACTTTGTAGATAAATTCTACACCTTCTCTGATGTTGATAACAAAATTTTTTAATTTATTTTTTGTTTTTTTAGACAAGATCTATGTGCCACTCAACGAAATAAAAATTTTGAAATAGGATTGATACTTGTTGTAATTGTGCGTATTTTGCGCTATACCTCGTTGATGGATCCGAAATAGTAAAATTTCAGTTTTTCGTGAGGCACATTTATAGTTTCATGAGGAATAGCGTCAACTTAGCATTTTGCGATTTTACACAATAAAATCGGAGAAGCATTAAAAATAATTTTAATAAAAAAAAATTGTGTAGACTTTTAGAAAATTACGCAAAAATTTTATTTTTTGTTTTTGTATTTTTGCATAGCAAATTCCAACTTGTACATATCTTAGATATATAGATAAAAGAACGACAATAAATATAATTGATAGGGACCAAAAATTTAAGTTAAATGTCGTTGGTAGTTGAAAACGGGGCACTTTTGTCAAAACACAAATTTTACTCCTTATCGAAAGTGAAGAGGCGCATCAAAAAATTTCGAAGGATAAAAAGGTTATAGACCAAAAAATATTTACTTGGGTTAAAAAATAATCGCAATATTATGTAGAATTTCTATGTAATAAGCTGTAATAAAAAATATTTTCGTATTATGTATGGAGAAATAACTTAGATTCGATCCCCATTTTTCGGAAAATTCTTAAAAATCGCGATTTTTATTATAAAGAATAGAAAACTCTAAAATATGCCGCACTAGTACCATCATAAATTTTATTTGAATACTATACTAGGTATTGATATTGCGCGCAATTTTTACCAGAAAAAGTTACTTGCACGAAATGATTAACGAGAACTGATTCTACACTTTTTAAATATCAAGGATAAAATTTCTAATTTAATGCTTTATATAAATGGCTATATCTTTTTTTTTTTTTTTTTTTTTTTTTGATATTTCGATAATTACATTGAGCGCCCCTACTGTAAATACTACATACACACCCACACAAATGTGTAACAACTGCTTTAGTTGTGCAGTTGATATTGCTTAATAGTCAACAAGCAATATAATTCTCATTTAGTTGATACACAACTAAGTATAAGTAAACAAAGTTTAGTTACAGTCGGGGCGATTCAAACAAGACGAGGATCCGCCGCATAAGTCTTTGACATTATTGTATATAATTGGAAGAGCCGATTAGATTTTACGAAGATAGAATATAATCGTATTTTGCATGCTCAACTTCGGTTGGGTCCCTAAATAAATTTTACACGAGTGGCTTCAGTTGCTGCGTTCTCACGAGTGGCCTTGCGGCTGTTCGTTCTCACGAGTGGCTTCTGGCTGTTCGTTCGCTTAGTAGAACATTAACCCGTAGAATTGCATGGTAGTAGTAGTTGAGAAGTAGCTAAACATTAGCTTTAAGAGACCATTGTACGTATTGTAGAAAAATATACAACCTTCGATTCCCGAAGCTGCCACCTGAACCAGAAACCGATCCTGGAGTAAACCCGAACCAGTTTGACAGCCGACGGTGTCGAGGCTACTACTAAATCAAGCCGAATAACTGAGCCCCGCCTATTACAAGCCGAATAATCGCGCCAAGCTGTTAAGTGCTGAATAACGGAACCTATTACAAGCCAAATAACTGAGCCGAGCCTATTACAAGCCGAATAACCGAGCCGAGCTTTTATAAGAATAACCGAACCGAGCTTATTACAAGCTGAATAACCGAACCTATTATAAACTGAATAACCGAAGTAAACATAATATAAGCCGATCAACCGAACCGATATTAATATAAGCCGAAGAATCGAGCCGAACCAATTATAACCGAAGCAATCATAATATAAGCCGAAGAATCGAACCGATCCTAACATAAGCCATAGAGTCAACCGAAGAACCAAAACAACCCTTGTTGAAGAAGGAACGATTATATGGTTATTATATGGTATCCGCACCGAAGTTATCAAACTTATTCTCTCGTAATTTTTGTATTTGAAATATTTTTGAAGTATTCAATAAAGAAAATATTATTAAACCTCCAGAAAGGGTAAATCAAACGTCTTATTACTTAAGGTTTGTGGATCCGTAAGTAGACCCTGGAGGCGACTAAGTTACCTCAGCCGACGACAAAAACCACGTTATAATACTTTTATAATAATAAATGGGTTTAAATTTTAATTACTTAATACTCGATTTATAGTCTCAAAAAAATATCTTATTTTATTGATAGATCAATAAAATTTACTAAATATAGTAGTAAATTATGTTAATATTTATAATTATTTTAGAACTTTATTTGTTTTATTATAGAATTAAGAAACATAACCACTACATTTTGACTATAAGAGCTTTTTTCTAAGTTCTTATAACACGCTAACAATGATATATTTTTCTCTTATTATGGTAATAAAAATAGTACATTAAAACCAGCTATTACTTTATTTTATTGTATTGTATTCGTTTATGTATATAATAATATGATATTTAACTCTAATAAAAGCTTCACCAGTTACATTTATGTAAAAAATATTAAATTTGGAGATTCCTATTTGAGATTAGGAGCGCATATACGATTAAAAACACCAGTTACATGTTATATTTGATTATTGAATATGATTAGGAGCGGATATATGATTAAAAACAATTATAAGAAATTGAAGATTAATTAGTGTCCCATTGTAAAATTTTAGGAAGACAACTCAAGCGGTGCGCGTTGATGAGCAAAAACCAGGTGAAATAATAAAAAAATCTAAAATTCGTATTCAGTTTCCTATCAGCGCACAGTGGGGTCAAACGCAAATTTTTTGGTAATAAATCTGAATCTCCTAAATACTGGTCGGATCAAATTGAAATGTATGGAAGAGTTGTAGAGGAGGACCTAAGCTTTCAGAAAAATCATCTTGTAGTCACCCCGTGATAACACGAGATAAGCTACAGGGTGTCAAAGTTGAAATGAAGTCCGATTTTAAAGATTTTTATATTTCTGAAAAGTGCTTGGGAAGATAAAGAAAAAATAAGCTTACTCATCTAAGTTATCTCTTACAGTTAAAAAGGTATTTACGCTTGAATTTTGAATTTTTGATTTTTTGGCTCGACTTTCTTTCGTTTTTCGGGAATAAGTCCGGAGATATATGAGGTAAAAATTTTTTAAAAATATTCTGTAATTTGCTACATATTTCAAAATAATATGCTGAAAGAATTTTTGGATTATCTCAATTCGTCTAGACGTGAAAAATATTCAAAGTCAGCACTCTGAAATTGGCATGAAAAATGGCGATTTTTTTACAAAAATATAGTACAATTCATTCACTTTTTTCTCAAAGTTCCGTTAATAAAAAAATGTTTTCCTTATTAATTTCAAAAGATAAGGCTTCATAAATGGTTAATAAAGAAATTTTGAATTGATTTAAGTTTGCACCCTACATCCAGCATTGGCCGAAAATTGTCAATTTTAAAAAATAGTTTCATTTTTATCGATTAATAAAAAAATGTCACGCGAGCTTTTTTAAATTTGGTACCCATATTTTTTATAGAAATAGATTTAGAATGATTTAACACTAAACTGCTTCCTTCCCGGCCAAAAACGAATGCAGGAGTGGAGATTTTATGTTAAAAGTCAGTTCTTTTAACGACTATTTTTAAAAGCATATTAAAGGCATATTAGCATAATATTTTTAATATTATTTCTTATGTAATGTATAAAACACAAATCAAGCTTTCATTCCTAAAAAAATCAATAAAATAGCTCCAATAACCTATTTTTGGTAATTTTCCAAAAATAAATTTTTTTTAAAAAAATAGCTGAAAATCCAAAAAAAATTAATTTTTTTAATACAACTCCACTAATTTTGCAAATACTTTAAAAATGTTAAAAGAATATAAAAATAGACTTATTTACCAATTCAACGATATATAAAATGTTGATATAGGTCATTTAATAATAGTAATATAATGGCCTCAAAACTACCAAGTCACGTCAAAAGTTGCAAAATTCACTATTTTGTTCCGTATTTCCATATGTGTGTATACGTAACATTTTAGTTTTCTAATGTATTATGTAGGTATATATTTGTTATTATAAAGTAGTAAATTCTTTATTTGAGTAATGTTTATTTAATTTGTTCTACATATTTACATACTTATTATACATATATCCCGTATATTTATTTTATTAAGAATATATTATCGAAGATATTATTAGAGATTTTCTTGAAAATAATCAGAAACATCAAACGTTAGCAAATTTTTAACTTCCTTAGCTTCGGAATCCTCTTTTTCTATTTCAAGAGTGATTTTTGGTAGCCATCGTGTTCTTATAGAATATATAACTGGATCTGATGATATTAATAAATATTCCATTAAGTCCATATTTTGCGCTATTTAAGAACATTTTCGGGTATTGAAGAGTCGGAAATGTTTAACATCTTTATTTCGGTCTTCCTGTGCTTCCTCTGTTAGCTCTCACAATGGCAAAATACTATTTTCTATTATTTCTTTACCATGAGCCAATACTTTGTGAATTGTTGGAGTCATTGATATCCAGGGGTATGTAATGTTAAGTAGTTCTTTAGTTTCGTAAGCAAAAATTTTAAATTTGTCCGCATTAATTTGTTTTTTGCTATTAATGGCTGCCAATATAATCTTAAAACGCTTCAAAATATTTAAGTCAATGCCTGTGATTGAAGATGTGAGTTCCGGATTTTCAAAGAAACGTCTTGCTGTATTTCCATCATTTGAGCTTCCATAGCCATGTAGAGGTTTATCAATTATTAATCCGAGTTGTTCTTTGAATTCTAATTGAATTCTTTTCTTCTCCTCTTTTCGTAATTCGTGAAGTTCCAAATTGTTTTTTACTGTAGCATTTTCCTGCCCGGGAATATTTCTGTACTTCATATCATATGCAAGATGTAAGCAGAACTCCAAAAATCTTATCCTTGCGTGGAGTGGTAATATTCCATAGGCTGTAAAATATTACTTTTCGCTTCTCTCACTGATTTGCTACTGGGAAAGATATCATATCCTTTTTCGCTAACAGATTTCCTCAAAATCTCGTATTGGTTTCTTGATAATCCTAAATTTAATATTAGAGCTGAAGCATCCTCAGAGGTAAAGGACGATGTTGATTTCGGTGTCACTATGCTTTGGATTATCCGATGTAATCGATTGGGAGAAGCTGTTGGTAACACATCTATAACTTTCTCTACTTCCTTTGGTTGCGTACGTGTTACTAAAGCTTTAAATGTATCTTTTATTTCGGCATTCGTATGTGAATTTAGAATAGATTCCTGTTTGGTCCTCTTTGTTCTTAGCTGAACTTCATCGTAACTTTTTTTTGGTCGACCCTTTTTCTGCTTTCTAATGAAAATTGGTATTTCTTCCTCCAACCGCTCTTCATTTTTCTTCTTGAACTTTGGTATTGACCAATCTGAAGCTTGCATCCTTTTTTCGTATGATTTATAAAAATTTTCGAGCTTTAAACTGTCTTCTGCAGTAAGAGTTAAGCCAAAAGATACTACTGTATCAATGAGTTTTCTTATTTTTTCTGGACGATTTATAATATCAGATAGATTATCCCAGATTACTTTGCAAATAGAAAAGTGTTTTAATGTAATCTCCATAATGGCAAATTCACTAATAAATCTGCATATTTATAAGGATACTTATATATAGAAAAAGAATATTTATATCAGGTAAATGGTGACAGGCAAAAATGAATTAAAAAATTTAAATTTTTGCTCAAAGCCCCCAATTTCATTCAGTTTATTTTTATGACCTGTAGTATTAAACAGGTACGTCAAAAAATGTACCTATGCGATTGTAAAAAAATCATTTTTGTTATAATACATTAATTAAGTAGCTAGGTAAATTATTAAAAACTTTAAAAAATTTAATAAAAAACGAAGGAAAATATACTTATTTATGTACTTAGGTAATTTTAAAAACCTTTTCAGTATAAAAAAATTATGAACACTTTAAATAAATTCATTAATAAATATTATTATCTCGTAACAAAAATAAGGAATGCAGTTGAGTGTTACATATACACACATATGGAAATACGGAACAAAATAGTGAATTTAGCAACTTTTGACGTGACTTGGTAGTTTTGAGGCCATTATATTACTATTATTAAATGACCTATATCAACATTTTATATATCGTTGAATTGGCAAATAAGTCTATTTTTATATTCTTTTAACATTTTTAAAATATTTGCAAAATTAGTGGAGCTGTATTAAAAAAATTAAATTTTTTTGGATCTTCATACATTACATACATTACATAAGAAATAATATTAAAAATATTATGCTAATATGCCTTTAATATGCTTTTAAAAATAGTCGTTAAAAGAACTGACTTTTAACATAAAATCTCCACTCCTGCATTCGTTTTTGGCCGGGCGGGAAACAGTTTAGTGTTAAATCATTCTAAATCTATTTCTATAAAAAATATGGGTACCAAATTTAAAAAAGCTCGCGTGACATTTTTTTATTAATCGATAAAAATGAAACTATTTTTTAAAATTGACAATTTTCGGCCAATGCTGGATGTAGGGTGCAAACTTAAATCAATTCAAAATTTCTTTATTAACCATTTATGAAGCCTTATCTTTTGAAATTAATAAGGAAAAAATTTTTTTATTAACGGAAGTTTGAGAAAAAAGTGAATGAATTGTACTATATTTTTGTAAAAAAATCGCCATTTCTCATGCCAATTTCAGAGTGCTGACTTTGAATATTTTTCACGTCTAGACGAATTGAGATAATCCAAAAATTCTTTCAGCATATTATTTTGAAATATGTAGCAAATTACAGAATATTTTTAAAAAATTTTTACCTCATATATCTCCGGACTTATTCCCGAAAAACGAAAGAAAGTCGAGCCAAAAAATCAAAAATTCAAAATTCAAGCGTAAATACCTTTTTAACTGTAAGAGATAACTTAGATGAGTAAGCTTATTTTTTCTTTATCTTGCCAAGCACTTTTCAGAAATATAAAAATCTTTAAAATCGGACTTCATTTCAACTTTGACACCCTGTAGCTTATCTCGTGTTATCACGGGGTGACTACAAGATGATTTTTCTGAAAGCTTAGGTCCTCCTCTACAACTCTTCCACACATTTCAATTTGATCCGACCAGTAGTTTAGGAGATTCAGATTTATTACCAAAAAATTTGCGTTTGACCCCACTGTGCAGCGATCGAAAATAAATGTTTATCAATACCCAGCAAAAACTTTAACTATCTAGTAAGTGAACAAGTATTATTGGAGAAAGATTGCAATCAATCGCTGATAGGAAACTGAATACGAATTTTTGATTTTTTATTATTTCAACTGTATTTAAGCTCATCAAAGCGTAACGCCACTACTTAGTTTTTGACTGAATTACTTCTTATTTTTGTTCGAGTTGTCCAAAAATTCACTAGTTATTAATCATCCACCAAAAAGGTGAAATGTAAGTAGTTATTTTTCAACTTCTAAGATGCTCAAAATTTAGTTTGCTTAAAATAATAATATAAATAAACAGTTACTGAACTCATTACTGTAAGTACTTATTCGGCTTTTCAAAATATTGACATTTTTAATAAACACTACTTACTACGTAACGTGTGTATAATTTTACTATCCATTTCTTAAATTTAAAAAGTTTTTGCTGGGTAAATTCATAATTTTGAGCTTTTTATGAAAAAATTTAAAAAAAAAATGCAAAAACTTAAGTTCATAAAAAGTCTTTATATATATATATATATATATATATATATATATATATATATATATATATATATATTGCAAAATATGTGGAATTTTCCTATTTTTGATCCTTTTATAAGTAAAACAATCCCATGGGGAAAAATTTAGAAATATTTTTTCCATTACAAGCTCAAAATTGCGATTTTTTAATACCCATTTGGTGAAAAAAATTAAATTGTTTTCTGACCTAATTTTATGGGACCCATAATTTTTCAATCGCTGCACATTGAGGTAAAGCGCATTATTTATAATATTGTTGTAATAATTGGGTCATTAGTACGTCAAATAAATACTTTTTGAACTGATAAATAGTTTTTAGCCTAAACAACTATCCGTCCGGCTGTCTGTATATCAATAACCAACATTTAAGATAATCTGTAGTTCGTCGTTTTAAAGGTAACCTGATGAAATTCAGTAGATGAGCTTTTTTGGGTCAATACTATAACATCCTAAAATTGGATATTATATTATTCCACTGAGTCCCCATATAAAATGTTTCCCGGAAATAGGTCAAACGCTTAAGTCTTAAATATGTCTGTATTTTCATAAAATTTTTAACAGCTGAGCTTTGTCTAAGCAAAATCGTACCAATAAATTTCATGAGGATCGGTCCAAAACTGACCACAGGTTCCATATAAGGCCCCCTCCCAAAAATCACTTTACCGCGCATAATTCCTTTATAAATCTTCGTATAAAGATAAAATGAAGTATAAATAAATATAAATACATTTAAGTATTAGTCTTCCAATGAAATTTGACAAGGATCGAAGCCTAGTTGACCATGTCTGCTATATTAGGACTTGCACATCAATGCCAATTCAAAATTATTTTTGTGCGCTAAAGGGATTAATAAGCAAAACTTGCACGAATGCAGCTTTTTTATCCGTTTTCAATATTTAAAAAAAATCTGAATAGATCTCTTTTTAAATAAAGCAAATAAATAAGTTAAATAACTTTTATATTTAAATATATAGTTTCATTTTATTTCGTTTTTGTTCAGAAAACAAGCATATTTTCATTGAATTTTTTTTAATATATATATATACTTTTTTTCTTTGAAATCGCAAAAAAACATTTTGCGAATATTTTTTTTTGGATTTTTATACTAATCATATTAAGTAAAAATTTTTATTTTCACTTAAGTTCGTCTATAACGCTTTTTGAATTTCTATATAAAAGTAAAAAAAAATATTTTCTTTAAAAAATATTAAAAATATTAAAAACAATTTTTTTTTAACAAAAATTGCGTAAATATGTTTTTAAATACCAATGCTTAATAACTCTATTGTAAAAATTTTTAAAATTTTTTCTAAACATTTTTTGAAACTTTAATTTTTTTAAATCTCGATAACGATTGGAGTTTTTCTTTTCCCGGTCTCTTTCCGCTCCCGGGAAATCGGAATTGATTTTTATATTTCCCGGGAATTCCCGCCAAGAATAAATAATTGAAAATTTTAAAATATTTATAAGATAAATCAGTGAAATTAAGGATAAAAATTTTAATATAAACTAATTAATCATGAGCGATAAACTAATTCGGTTCTTTTTGAAATATTGATATTTTGAAAATTAAATGAATACTTTTTATTATATAACAATTCATCCGAAAGTCGAGTCATTACTTTGGCTTTCATATTCCTCTGTGGGTAAAACTTCCCTCGATAATTTTGCGGAAGTTAACTTGTTGTTAAGAGAACCCCAAAGAATTTTCCCTATTCTTCCAGGTTTAATACGCATTTCTATGTATAATGGTTTTTCTCATACAAAAATATAATTAAGTTACTTCTATTTTTATGCGTCACTTTATAGCTAAGGAAAACTCGAGTTCAAAAATTTATTTACATTATGTTCAGTTCTTGGTCAATTGAACCCTTTAAATTACATGATCTTATAAGTGAACCTTTTGTAATTCATCTCATAAAAACAGTTAATAGTTTCGATACTTTTAAGTTCACGCTTTCACTGGTACATTAAAAATTTGTTGTTTGAGGATTCCAGATATTTTAAGATTTCTCTTACAATTTTCACACACATGCAAATTACATCTTCAAATCGTTTAATAAATAAATATACTTTTGAAATGTCGAATTTTACTTCTTACTACATCATTTCTAGGTGCATTAAAAAATTTCTGATTATATTTCTGAAATTTCTATTTATGTATTCATTTATATATTAGAAATATCTATTTATATTTTAGAAACTTCTAATTATATTTCATAACTTTCTAATTATGTTTCTAATTATGTTTCATATTTTAGAAACTTCTAATTATATTTCATAACTTTCTAATTATGTTTCAGAAATTTCTAATTATATTTTCTAATTGTATTTCAGAAATTTCTATTTGTAGTTTACTATTTTATATTTGTAGTTTAGAAAATTCTACACCATTTCCAGTTGTATTTCAGAAATTTATATTATAGAAAATTCCATTTAGTTTTTAGAAATTTCTAACTATATTTCGGAAATTTCTAATTATATTTCAGAAATTTCTAATTATGCTTCAGAAGTTTCTAATTATATTTCAAAAATTTCTAATTATACTTTATGCTAGGAACACAACTGAGTCGTAAGAACATACTACGACCGATTATTTTTTTCATTTTACCCACAATTGTGACGTAAACGTACCTTTCTGTTTGAAATAAATGTTGGAAAAACTAAACAAACTGTGAAATTTTCTTTATTTTGTTTGAATTTTCTTTTCAAATAATAAAAATTTGATTTAAAAAAATATGTTAATTAGTTTTTTCTTATTTTTGTTATTAAATTGACAAATATGGTCGCACTTTTAGTAAAAAATATAATTAAATCTATTTGAACACACGACGTACATACGGTTCAACGTATACGCCGGTTGTTGTGTGCTTTTCATTTAACATGTGTATGTCCTAATTTGTCAGCGTACGTATGTAGTACGCTTCTACGCTCATACGCAATTTTGTTCCTAGCATTAGAAGTTTCTAATTGTATTTCTATTTGTATTTCAGAATTTTCTATTTGTGGTTTAGAAAATTCGAAATGTAGTTTAAAAAATTACCATTTGTAGTTCAGAAAATTTCAAATGTAATTTAGAAGTTTCCATTTGTATTTCAACATTTTCTAATTGTTTTTCCAAAATTTCCATTTTTATTTCAGGAATTTCTAATTGTATTTAAGAATTTTTCTACAGAAAATAGAAGTATAATTTTCAGAAATACAATTAGAAATTTCGGAAATACAATTGGTAAATGTTGAAATACAAATGAAAATTTCTAAATTACAATCAGAATTTTCTGAACTACAAATATAATATTCTGAACTACAAATAAAAATTTCTGAAATGTAATTAGAAATTTCTCATGTATAATTAGAAATTTCTGAGATATATCTAGAGAGACATCTGCACCGCAATTCTGTAACTTTTTTCATTTACTACCAATATCGTTAACTAACGAAAAATATCGGTTGTTTTAACGATTTTGCTATTCTCTAATATATTGTTACGTTTTTACCTTTTAAAAACGGTCGTTTATTTCCTTTAAATAAACTTGTACTTTGATTGCAAAAATAACAGCAGTTTCGTAGTTTAAAAATTGTAACGACACTTTATTTTATTTAAAAATGTACAACAATACAGTTTATAAGTCACTTTGTGTTTTAATACACACACACACTTAAATTACACGCTTTATACAGCACTCTTTAATAATGTACAAGATTATACAGCCAAGGCAGTTAATATGTCTTTACTTAACGACGCTTCCAACCAGACTGACTCAATGGTGTTCTCACGGCCAATTTATATACACTGTATTGCCTACTAGATGTTTCTTGAGAGCTCTATTTCTTTCTACAATGTTAACGGACAATCTAGAGTTTTTGTAGGTAATGCCATTAGCATAAACACTTAGTGCTGCCAAACTAGCTTTTGATGATAGTGCCAGCACATAAACACTTAGTGCTGCCAAGCTAGCTTTTGATGATAGTGCCAGCAGCATAAGCACTTAGTGCTGCCACACTTAAAAACAATGGTGAAAGCTTTTTATTCAATGTTGTATGTTTAGAACTATGTTAATAATTTTACAGCTATGTTAACTGCAGTTAACATAAACGGAAATGTCTGGAAGCATTGAGAAAGATTTAAACCGGCCGTTAAAACCGTTATATTTGAATTCAATTACAATTTCGTAACACTGCCCCCCGCTTAAGCCTGTTCGTCCCGAATAGGCCCAGAATCACTTCTCCCATAGGTAGCTAGTTCTTCATTTTAAATCTCGGCCTCTTTTCTTTCCGTATTCTGTACACCACGCCGTTTAATTTATTAATCACCTTGTATGGTCCATCCCAATGGGTTTGTAGTTTGGGGAACATTTCTTTCTTACGTTGTGGGTTATATAACAGTACAAGCTGGCCTTCGTTAAATCCTTCAGAATTCGCTGCTCGATCGTATCTGGCTTTTATTTTGTCGCTGGTCATTTTCATTCGTCTGGGTACGAATTCATGAAGTTTGTTTAGGTCATCTTGCTCTTGGGAAGTGTTTTCATTATTTGTTGATGAGCACCTAACGAAGGTTTTTGCTGTTACAAGATCACTTGTTATTTCTGATGGTTCTATCACCCTCAAACTGTTGTCCTTACAATCTCCCTCCATACGAGCCCATACTAAAGTTTCTGACTGTGGTAGCTTCTGGTGCTCGACGGTAACTAGCTTTCTTACTTGAGTTCTATTCTCATATCCGACGTCAAGGGGTATCTCCACATTTCGCCAAATCATAACTTTTTGTCCCATATCCAAAGTAATGCCATGGCTAATCATGAAATCAGCACCAATGATAACTTCGTCCACAATGTCGGCAACAATGAATACATGATTGACGGTAACGTTGGCAATGGTTAATTTCACATTTACTTTACCATAGACCGTGGCCGGCTCCCCAGTAGCTGTGCGCAGGCTTACCCCACATAATGGTTCAATTGTTTTCTTAACTAAATCTGGCCTGACGATAGACTGTGATGCCCCGGTGTCTACAGTAAAAACGTGCTTCTGACCGTTGATATACCCCGAAGCAGTAAGATTGCTATTTTTCTGTTGCATTACGGATATGGAGATGGTGGGGCCCTCAGATGTGGGAGCTAGCTCTTGCCCCATAGTGCCAGCTCGTTTTAGTTTAAAGGTGATTCTTGTGATGATTGATGATTTGACTGCCGGTTATTTCTTTGAGGCGAGGCAGATCTGTTTCGTTTTCTTGGTGTTTTACAGTTTCGCTGAATATGACCCGATTTACCACAGTTATAGCATTTTACTCTGGCTTTATTTTGCTTCTCATTAAACGCCTCCAAAACCTTTTTTAATTCGTCGACTATATTTCTCTCATTATCAGAAACAACTTCAACATTTCGCACCTTGCATATTTGCGGCTTTGAAATTATTTTCGCCGTTTCTTGTGCCAGTGCGAATGATACGGTCTCAGTAAATGATGGTTTAGGTGTTGCACAAACCGCGTGTTTTATTTCAGGGTCGCGAATACCATTAACAAATGCCTCTGTCTTGAAATGGTCCAAAAACGGGCTGTTCTCCCCTGGATAAGTAAGCTGCAGCAAACGTTCGATTTCCAACGCAAAGTCTTGTAGCGTCTCATTGGGCTTCTGCACTCTACCACGCAATTCCATTCGGTATAAGTCCTTTTTATGTTCACCAGCGTACTTACGTTGTAGCGCCTCCATTATATCATCATAACTGTTTCTGTTACATGCTGGCACGCTTTCAAGAACTACTGCTGCATTTCCTTTTAGGGCCAATATCAACTCTATAGCTTTTTCTTCGTCATTCCACATGTTTTTAATGGCAATTGTATCAAACTGGAACTTGAACACATTAAATGGTGTGCTGCCATCAAAACTAGGGGCCTTTATTCTATTAGAGGATTCTGGAATAATTCGCACCTGTCCATCTTGGCATTGAAGATTATTCATCTTTATTTCTAGATCATGTAGTTTTTTATCAACATCTTTGGATTGTATATCTAGGCAGCTCTCTAAGTCGGACAGCTTTTTATCAATGACTTTGGCTTGTAAATCTAGACTGCTCTCTAAGTCGGTCAGCTTTTTATCAACGACGTTGGCTTGTATATCTAGGCAGCTCTCTAAGTCGGACACCTTTTTATCAATGCCATCCACTCTGCTGTTTATAACTTCCGAAATTTGTTGAAGTTTCTCGTCTGTCGCTCTAGAAGTTTCTTTAACTTCGGCAAGAAGTTTCTCATTATTTACTTTAGAAGTTTCTTGAAATTTTATTTCCATTATTTTATTTTCTTCTTTGACTTCAGCAAGAAGTTTCTCGTTATTTACTTTAGAAGTTTCTTGAAATTTCATTTCCATTATTTTATTTTCTTCTTTGACTTCAGCAAGAAGTTTCTCGTTATTTATTTTAGAGGTTTCTTGAACTTCAGCAAGAAGTTCTTTAGAAGTTTCTTGAAATTTCATTTCCATTATTTTATTTTCTTCTTTGACTTCTTTAAATTGCTCCATCAAAGCAGCAAACATTGTGGATAAATCCATGCTTGTTGTTGCACGGGTAGAAACTTCCATTTCTTCTTTATACTCGAATTCGTAAGTTCCGATGTCAATATTACGCCGCTTGAATTCTTCTATCAGCCTCTTTTGCAATTCTGCTTTATTACCAGCTGTAGGTAACTCCAACTTATTCAATTCTCTCTTGAGTTGCTCCACTTTCAACTCTTCAAACTTCATGACTGCTTATTATTTTGCAATCCCACTTCTGACACCAATTGTTACGTTTTTACCTTTTAAAAACGGTCGTTTATTTCCTTTAAATAAACTTGTACTTTGATTGCAAAAATAACAGCAGTTTCGTAGTTTAAAAATTGTAACGACACTTTATTTTATTTAAAAATGTACAACAATACAGTTTATAAGTCACTTTGTGTTTTAATACACACACACACTTAAATTACACGCTTTATACAGCACTCTTTAATAATGTACAAGATTATACAGCCAAGGCAGTTAATATGTCTTTACTTAACGACGCTTCCAACCAGACTGACTCAATGGTGTTCTCACGGCCAATTTATATACACTGTATTGCCTACTAGATGTTTCTTGAGAGCTCTATTTCTTTCTACAATGTTAACGGACAATCTAGAGTTTTTGTAGGTAATGCCATTAGCATAAACACTTAGTGCTGCCAAACTAGCTTTTGATGATAGTGCCAGCACATAAACACTTAGTGCTGCCAAGCTAGCTTTTGATGATAGTGCCAGCAGCATAAGCACTTAGTGCTGCCACACTTAAAAACAATGGTGAAAGCTTTTTATTCAATGTTGTATGTTTAGAACTATGTTAATAATTTTACAGCTATGTTAACTGCAGTTAACATAAACGGAAATGTCTGGAAGCATTGAGAAAGATTTAAACCGGCCGTTAAAACCTTTATATTTGAATTCAATTACAATTTCGTAACAATATATATATATATATATATATATATATATATATATATATATATATATATATATATATATATATATATGAATTAACGAATTTTTTTGTCAGTATATTATGACGTCTTTATTACAAAACAAACATTTTATTTCAAATTGGATTTTTATCTTGTATTTGTTGATCAACCTGAAGAATTTAATATTCTTCGCATTATTCCATTATTAACACCTGAAGATGCTTATCACCCCACTCTTGAAATAAGCATATACGTCGAAACAAAGATATTACAATCCAATGTAAATGATGAGATGGTTTTTTATTTTAGCAAAGCTGATTATTCCAAATTAAATCACCTACTTTGTTCTGAAAACTGGTTTGAATATATTCCTTACAACAAAATATGCCCTCGTAATATTGACATCATTTTGAATTCTATGATGGCTTATTTAAATGTTTTAAGAAATCAATACCAATAACGAAGAAAAAATTGCACATGGAACGCCTTGGACTACAAAGCAGCTCAATGGCTTGAAAAATTTGAAAAACAAACATTATAGAAAATATAAAAAATCCGGTTTATCTATTGATTATATGAGCTACTCCATATGAAGATCAGTTTACAATTCGGAAAATATCAAATGTTACAATAATTATCTTTTTAGGGTGAAAAGAAACTTTAAAAATAATCCAAAATATTTTTACCAGTTCGTAAATTCTAAGCGTCGAGACTCTGGATATCCGTCCATGATGAAATTTGGAGATAAAGAATCCCCAAACGATGCAGATATTTGCGATATGTTTGCTGCTTTCTTCTCATCCGCCTATTCTGATAAAGATTTACATGAACTTTCCAATTATCCATATGCAACCCTAATAAATTGTCCAACATTAGATAAATCGATGGTACTGAGAACTGTGCAGAATCTAAAATATTCTGATAAATGTGGATGTTTACATTCTCTTATATCTCCAACCTACTTATTCAACGTATCAACATTTAGTGGTTACTTTCCTGAAGTTTGGAGGAAATCTTATATTATACCCTTGTTTAAATCCGGAAGCAGATCCAACATTTCCAATTATAGAGGTATTGCTAAATTAAGTGTTACTCCAAAACTTTTCGAAAAGATAGTTACTGAAATACTTTCGCATCAAGTTGTATGTTATCTTTCGCCATTTCAGCATGGATTTAAAAAAGGATGTTCCATTACTACTAACCTTCTGGAGTTCACAACCTCAGTTATAACCGCATTTGATTCCGGTTTACAGACAGACGCAATATACACGGATTTCAGTAAAGTTTTCGATAAAGTAAATCACGATCTCCTATTGGATAAACTCGGATTTTCCCCTGTTTTCCTTAAATGGATTTCCACATATCTTAAAAATAGATGACAATGTGTATTATCCAGAGAATGTACATCAAAAGTCATTCCTGTTTTATCTGGTCTTCCACAAGGTAGTCATCTCGGCCCCTTATTATTCCTAATATTTATAAATGATTTACCAGCTTGCATTAAGAATTCTAGAATATTAATGTATGCTGATGATGTAAAGCTGTTCCATAGCTTTAACTGTTCCTATCAATATTCCTTACTCCAATCAGATCTTGATGAATCTAATGGATCTGAATTTAAGAAAGTTTAAACATATGAAGTTCTATAGAAGAAGTCCAATACTCTGTAAATACACAATAAATGAATATCAACTTGATCTAGTCGAAGAATTTCTTGATCTGGGTGTGTTGCTTGATTGTAAACTATCCTTTAATTCCCACGTTTCGCAAATCGTTAATAAGGCAAAATGAGTTCTAGGTTTCCTCAAGCGCTGGGGAGTTTAATGATCCTTATGTTTCCAAGCAATTATTCATATCTCTTGTAATACCAATAATGGAATATGCTTCCGTGGTCTGGGATCCTCAATGCGAAGTTCATATAAAGAAAATTGAATCGGTCCAGAAACAATTTCTCTTATTTTGTCTTCGTAATCTTCCATGGAATCCTAATATTAATTTACCATCATATGAAAGTCGATTACAGCTTATTGATCTTCCTACTCTTGAAAGTAGGAGAAAATATATGAATATTTCATTTGTAATTAATTTAGTAAACGGTTCAATTAATTCTGAGTTCCTGCTTCGTAAGATCGAATTCGTAATCCCAAATAGTCCAACTATAAATTATTCTCCTTTAAAAATAAAATATTTTCGAACCAATTATGCCAACTTTGATCCCATCAGACGTACATGCAATCAATTGAACAGTTTCTATCCATATATATATTTAACTTAGTTAAATAATAAGTTTTTGTTATTGAATGATTATGAAAATATTTTATTGTTAATAGCTTTAAGAATAATATATATGCTAACCTGTAAGAAATTGTAATTTCATTGGCTATTAAATAAATAAATATATAAATATATATATATATATATATATATATATATTTTTTTTTTTTTTTTTTTTTTTGTTCGTTAAAATTCTAGGAAAATTTTTCGTCAATATTACTTACGAGATTTGGTTCAATGAACAAATCAATTCACATGCTTACTTAAGCTACTTTAACTTCCAGAAAAAAATATGTTGTATATAGCGACGCAAATAGGGTTTGGGGTTTTCAGCAATATTTCTCTTCCCGGGTAAACGGGAACGAAAAAATAAATTTCCCGGGAATTCACAATATTCCCAGAATTTTTTTAAAACTTTAGATATATGAAAAAATGCCATAATTTCTTATAAAGAAAAAACAAAACGAAACATTATAAATCATACTGAATTAACGAAAAATGAATTAATATAAAAGTATAACGCCATTTCTAAGATTAAAAAAATTTTAAATATTTTATATAAATAAATTTAGTACATTTCGTAATTTATGTGTCTAAGATTTTTACATTATTGTGTTTTTGATGTTAAAACATTTTAAAAATATACAGTAAACTATTGGATAAATTTCTTTGTAAATAGCTTGACGTTTATTTCCAGTTTATTTCTCTATTATTATTTTTTTTTTACTTAATTAATTCTTACTAAATTAAATATAAATCTAAAAATTGGGTCACAAACAAAGTTTTTCGGATTAATCATAGTGGTCAGAAATCTGAAGAAAATAATCTCATATACGTACATATGAATTCAACATGAGATTAGTTTTTTTTTTTTTTATATGTATTTTGAAGTTATAATATTTATATCTAACATTTTCATATCCATTGGTTGGATAAGAGATGCTGTTTCAAAAGAAAATATTGTGTTAGAATGAAAAATCTACCAACCAAGTAATTTTTTTATAATAGTGAGTATTTTCGAAGTTCAACTTAATTAATATTCATTTCAACAAGTCTGTAATAAAACTAAAGTATCTAAAATTTGAACATGACAAAGTTGATTTAAAATTTCATATGATGCTTTTTCGGCTAAAAAAACACAAAAAGTCGTCTTTTTTCAATTTTCAAAATCGTTTATTTTGGGACTCGGTAAAGATATCGACTTCAAATTTTTTTATTCAATAGAAAATGTTGTTCTTTAACTAGTTAAGAAAAAAACTATATAAACTATAGATAAAATCGGTCGGAAATACTAAGATATATATGAAAAAACTGAACCAAACATACAAAATTATAGTGCTTAAAAATTCAAACGCAAATAACTCGAAAACTATAAAGATAAATAGGACATGTAAGCACGTCTTTTATAGGTGTTATTAGGGCCTACAACAATATATAAAAATATTTGAAATCGGACGAGAAACAAAAATTTGCCAAGTGATTAAAAATTTTTATATCAGAGGTACCTAACTTTGAGCTCCCTTAGCTCCGCCCCTAAGGAATTTGTTGTGCCCCCCTTCCAAACTTAACATTTTATACTCCTCTGCTATGCCTATACCAAATTTCATGAAAATCCAACCAGCCGATCAGAAGTTACAGATTTATTTCCAGAAATTTCGATTCTGCCCCACTGTGCATCCGAATTGACTGACTTTTTTTTTTTTTTTTTGTTAAATTGATAGACCAACGGTCATTTCATATTTGAAAGCATGTAATTCATGATAAATATTGTAATGGCTTCAAAACACGTACATACAATGCATAATATTCGAGATATATGCAGAAAACTGAATTTTGGGACCTTTAATAATTCGCTAAAGTACACGTGATTATTGGTGATTTTTAACAGCATGTATAAGACGCCAAAACGAAGCAATATGCAAAAATTCGCTTCCCTCCATCAAATGCAGAGGTAGAACTGGAGATGAAAAAGCTGATACAATCAGTACTTTTTTAATACTACTTCCGCAAGTATTTTGATGCTCTCAAACGATTAGTTGGTTATTCTAAGATTATATTCAAAAGTTTTCCAAATTAAAAAATATTTGAAGATACGTATAGTTTAAAATTTTGCGAAATCTATAATATTTTTTGCCACTTTTTATTCTGATCTAAACTGATTTACACTTGGTGTTCACAAGTAATTATGAAATTTTTATGATCATTGTTGTAGTGTACTTTGGTAGTTCACACTTCATACACATTGTCAAATCAATAAGATACATGTTTACTAGCAAAGTAAACATGTTTATGTTTACGTTGCTAGTGCAATGCACTACGCAAAGTAAACATAAACAATAACAAAATGATATAAACATAATAAATGCTCTGTAAACAAATTGATGTTTTAAGTGACTTATATACAGTATGTCAAGTTATTGTTTCTACAATGAAGAAAAAATTATTATTTCAACTTTATTTTACAAAATTCGCAAATGTCTTATAACATTATAATTTTTTTACATTTTGTTTTATAATTCTTTAATGGGTTTTACAAAAAAAAAATATTATAATTGCAATTACGAAAATACAACAACAAAAACTACACATACCCTTTAATCTACCTGTCAAGAAATTCTTTCCACATATTCCTTTTTGTCGCCATTTGAAACAATTCTTGGAACTTTTGAATGTATTTATAGTCACTTTATAGTCACCTTCAGTGTGATGTAAATAATAACGTAATACAAGAATATGCGTTCTAGTCTATAATATATATCACAGTGAATCAAAAATTATATATCAAGTATGTCAAGCGAAGGAAATGTGAAGGATAAAACCTTCGGGGTTTATTATCAACTGCAAGCCGGAAAAAGTGTCAAAGATATGGCATAAATGTATTCCTTATTAAGAATAATAGTTAATAGCATATTAAATCGCTCCAAGAATGACAAAACTTTGGAGCTTAAATCTAGTAGTAGCATAAAATATTCGGCAGAGTCAAAAATTAAAAAATTTAAGGAATCTTTGCAAATAACCTCCAGGGCTCTTGTTAAAGGACTGCAGGAAGAGTATATCCTTTTGTCTTTCAAGAAACAATAAGAAAAGCACTGAACGAATACAAATACATGTTGAAAGCTACGGGGAAGGAATCACTCTAATTGGGTCAAAATGTTGAAAAATTATTGTTATTCGCTATGATTCCTACTTATATGCCTAAAAATTAATGCCGTAAATTTATATTTTGTAGGAATGCTAAAATTATGTTGTAGTATAATTGAATTCAGGCAGAGTGTGGCGGAAACCTTCAAAATGCCTTTAGAATTAATAGTGATATTCATACCTTAATGTTTAAAATATATTGTTAAATATAGACACATACAAACGTATATACTTTGTTCAAAATAGATTTAAATTCGATATTTTTTATAAAATAGCATAGATCTTTTTTATTGTTCGACAAAAAGTGGTAATAAATCTCAGTTTATAAAGGACAACAAGCCAAAATTCAAGTTATGTTGAAATTATGTCTCCAAGCATGTAGGGACAAAGAATGATAATGCGGCGGGTTTAATATAACAGCATAGAGTCCACACTTGAATCCCACGTTAAATCCCATATGTGAAGAAGTATGTGGCTAAGAGGTATTACAAGACCATAAGGAACTAAAACACCGCTATATTGGTGGAATATATGAAATTTTAATTGACTATGACATTCAATAATTAATTTATCTCATTAAAAAAGGTTCCCCAAGTAGTTATACATATCATCTGTTGCCATATTAAATTTGAAATCCTGAAATTTTGTGATTTTCTTTAGCCGTTTTATAAATGTAAAAGGAATTTCTTGACACGAAATTTTTTGTGGTTCTTTAGTTTTTGTCCTTTTTTAATAGTTTATATTTTTATATGTTACCTTTCTTTGTGTTATGTATTAATAAATTTTTTTATTTTATTTTTATTTTATTTTTATTTATTTAATAGCCAATGAAATTACAATTTCTTACAGGCTAGCATATATATTATTCTTAAAGCTATTAACAATAAAATATTTTCATAATCATTCAATAACAAAAACTTATTATTTAACTAAGTTAAAAATAATCCTCTTAATGCGGATTGGATTTAATGAGAAATCAATATATAGATAGAAACTGTTGAATTGATTGCATATACGTCTCATGGGATCAAAGTTGGCATAATTGGTTCGAAAATATTTTATTTTTAAAGGAGTATAATTTCTAGTTGGACGATTTGGGATTACGAATTCGATCTTACAAAGCAGGAACTCAGAATTAATTGAACCGTTTACTAAATTAATTACAAATGAAATATTCATATATTTTCTCCTACTTTCAAGAGTAGGGAGATCAATAAGCTGTAATCGACTTTCATATGATGGTAAATTAATATTAGGATTCCATGGAAGATTACGAAGACAAAATAAGAGAAATTGTTTCTGGACCGATTCAATTTTCTTTATATGAACTTCGTATTGAGGATCCCAGACCACGGAAGCATATTCCAGGATTGGTCTTACAAGAGATATGAATAATTGCTTAGAAACATAAGGATCATTAAACTCTCTTCCCCAGCGCTTGAGGAAACCTAGAACTCCTTTTGCCTTATTAACGATTTGTGAAACGTGGGAGTTAAAGGATAGTTTACAATCAAGCAACACACCCAGATCAAGAAATTCTTCGACAGAGTACTACAGAGTACTGGACTTCTTCTATAGAACATCATGTGTTTACACTTTTTTAAATTCAGATCCATTAGATTCATCATACACCAATCATAAAGATTGTCAAGATCTGATTGGAGTAAGGAACATTGATAGGAATAGTTAAAGCTATGGAACAGCTTTACATCATCAGCATACATTAATATTTTAGAATTCCTAATGCAAGCTGGTAGATCATTTATAAATATTAGGAATAGTAAGGGGCCGAGATGACTACCTTGTGGAACACCAGATAAAACAGGAATGGTTTTTGATGTACATTCTCTGAATAGTAACATTGGCATCTATTTTTAAGATATGTGGAGATCCATTTAAGGAAAACAGGAGAAAATCCGAGCTTATCCAATTTGAACAGTAGGAGATCGTGATTTACTTTATCGAAGGCTTTACTGAAATCTGTGTATATTACGTCTGTCTGTAAACCGGACTCAAATGCGGTTATAACTGAGGTTGTGAACTCCAAAAGGTTAGTAGTAATGGAACATCCTTTTTTAAATCCATGCTGAAATGGCGAAAGATAACATACAACTTGATGCGAAAGGATTTCAGTAACTATCTTTTC
Organism: Protocalliphora azurea; assembly: GCA_932274085.1. NCBI lineage: Eukaryota > Metazoa > Arthropoda > Insecta > Diptera > Calliphoridae > Protocalliphora > Protocalliphora azurea. The sequence continues at coordinate 74,529,527 of OW026520.1, forward strand.
GAAAAGTTTTGGAATAACACTTAATTTAGCAATACCTCTATAATTGGAAATGTTGGATCTGCTACCGGATTTGAACAAAGGTATAATATAAGATTTCCTCCAAACTTCAGGAAAGTAACCACTAAATATTGATATGTTGAATAAGTATGTTATTGGAGATATAAGAGAATGTAAACATTTTATAAGAACACAGCTTGGAACACCATCAGGTCCACATTTATCAGAATATTTTAGATTCTGTACAGCTCTCAGTACCATCGATTTATCTAATGTTGGACAATTTATAAGGGTTGCAGCTGGAATTGGATATGGATAATTGGAAAGTTCATGTGAATCTTTATCAGAATAGGCGGATGAGAAGAAAGCAGCAAACATATCGCAAATATCTGCATCGTTTGAGGATTCTTTATCTCCAAATTTCATCATGGACGGATATTCAGAGACTCGACGCTTAGAATTTACGAACTGGTAAAAATATTTTGGATTATTTTTAAAGTTTCTTTTCACCCTAAAAAGATAATTATTGTAACATTTGATATTTTCCGAATTGTAAACTGATCTTGATATGGAGTACCTCATATAATCAATAGGTAAACCGGATTTTTTGTATTTTCTATAATGTTTGTTTTTCAAATTTTTTAAGCCATTGAGCTGCTTTGTAGTCCAAGGCGGTCCATGTGCAATTTTTTTTCTCGTCATTGGTATTGATTTCTTAAAACATTTAAATAAGCCATCATAGAATTTATTCAAAATGATGTCAATATTACGAGGGCATACTTTATTGTAAGGAATATATTCAAACCAGTTTTCAGAATAAAGTAGGTGATTTAATTTGGAATAATCAGCTTTACTAAAATCAAATACCATCTCATTATTTACATTGGATTGTAATGATATTTTTGTTTCAACGTTTACGCTTATTTCAAGAGTGGGGTGATACGCATCTTCGGGTGTTAATAATGGATTAATGCGAAGAATATTAAATTCTTCAGGTTGATCAACAAATACAAGATCAAGTAGTTTGCTAAGCTTGTTTACTATGTTGTTTATTTGGAATAGTCCCATATCAGCAATAGCATCCAGTAATTCAATAGATGTTTCCGATCTTATTGATGGGCTTAAAAAGCATGAATCAGGAGTTTCGCACCATTTAATATTTGGAATATTAAAGTCACCAAGAACAATTATGGAGTCTCCAGGTTTGGATTGATTAGCTACAAATTTTATCGCGTTTGCATGTTGTTCATAAATTTGAATGTTTGACGCAGGAGGAATATAAGAGCAAGTTATAAAAATTGTTCTAAATTTAGCTTTAACACATACGGCGATAAATTCAATATTTTGATCATTGTTAAAAAATATTTCTTCTGAAGGAAAAAGAGTTGAGACAGAAATCAAAACTCCCCCACCTTCTTTGCCCACTCTATCACGTCTATAGATTTGAAATTTACTGCACATTATTTCAGAATTATGAATTCCTTTATCAGATTTATTTCGGAGCCACGTTTCAGTGAGTACAATGATATTATGCTCAATATCAAAGCTCTCTAAATAAAGGGATTTTAACTTTGTGTTCATACCTCTAACATTTTGGTATGCGATGGAGATAGCTGAGAAGTTGTAATCATTTTTTGGACAAATATTAATATTTAACGGATTATTTAATTCAATTAGTTTTTTGGATTTGGATCAGATGCCCTGGGAAGAATTACGTTGTTATCATCACGATAAATAAATTGTCGAACAATTGTATTTTTTGGCCAAAATTGTGGATTAACGAGACGATCAAAAATACTTTCTGGGACAATTATTTTAAATGAAGCTCTATTGCGCGCATTTATCTTGTAAATTTGGACATTATTATAATCTTCGATGCCAAGGTTCGTTTTAATATAGAATTCAACATCATTTATTGTTGTATCTACTGAAAAACGGCTAGCAAATATGGTTTTCCTTGGAGCAATAATTTTTAGAGGCTTTGGAGTTACTGTTGTAAGAGGATTGTTGACCACATTTAAATTAGTTGGGATGTTTGACGATGAGGGAGTTAATAAAATAAGCTCTGGAGGCTTACTGGTAGCAAGATTTGGAATCATGGGCAAGATCGACGAATTAGATACCGTAGGAGTAACTGAAGTCGACTCTGATGGAATTATATTATAATTGGAAGCATTTGAAGTATGATGAGGCGGAATAAAATTATTTGTATTAGGAGTTACAACAGCAGCAGGATAACTACTTGTATTTGCGGTTGGTAAAGGAATAGAATCATTATTAGTAGTAATAACCCCTGTATTTTTAGGAATACAAGGAGGTGTTGATGATGACTTAGCAGTTCTTTTACGTTTAGGTCTCGGGGAAGCAGCAAAACTATCTAAATTTGTAAATTTAGAAAAAAGTTCACCATATTTAGTTAGTTTTCCTTGTAGAGATGAAAAGTCTTTTTTAATTCCATCGAACTCTGCTTTATAGCTTTTGAAAAAATTGTAAAATTCAATGCCAATTACTCTGCAATTTGGACAAGTCCACTGTAAGTTTTTGGCATTGTCAGATAATGCATCAGCATCACGAGCTTTGAGGCCACTACATTTTAAGTGGTAATTTCCCAAACACAACCAACAGGAAACCATACGTTCTTCTCCGGAAATACTGCAGTTTTTATTCATACAGTCCATCTCAAAACTTTATTAAGGACACACACCAATACAAATATTATCAAGGATTAAAACCAGTAATATGTAATTAAATGGCAACACAGCAGTTAATTAGCAAGGACACCAATTATAATATTGATCTTAGTAATAGAAAACGGAGTGGTAATATTAAGGAAAATATAAAACGGAGATGTTCTATCTGACAGTTGTTTTATTTGACAAATAGAACTATACCAAATGTATGTCAATGAACAATACAAAAACAAATTCATGCAAAAATAAGTCTTAAGGTATATATATAGCCACTGTTGTTGTTGTTCAAAACAATAAATAAAACAAATTTAATTAAGACTTAAATGCGAATCCAATTCAATGAACTTCAATATTCACTAATTAAGATATATATGTGGAACACTTATCTTAAATAAAATAACCAGAAAAGACAATTATAGATGGTGTTTTTAATTGAAAAAGTTTATAAAATCGCAACACAAAAATTTTCACAGCCGAAACTTTACAAGGCTACCATATATAACAAGGCAAATATATAACATATTTCTATTAAAAAATATTACATTAGCTGAAAATTATATATTTTTTTAAAGCCAAACTACGAAAATATCCTGTTTTCTTTCGATGTAAAAACATTTTCTTGACATACTGTATTTTTCATTCAATTCCTCAGCTTAAAGATCGTAGTGGTTGGTTGTTTTATTGTAGTGGTATAGAATAGCATTAGAATAAGTTATAGAAATTAAGTGAAACAAAATGTATAGAATTAGAGACAAATTGGTATAAAAAAGCAAGCGGTCTTCAAATAAAATAGATTCAAAAATTATAAACGAAATCGGCAACAACTCTTTTGCCCTTACTTTAAGGTTAGATCGGCAAAAGCAATAGCCCAACAAGTGACAAACTCTGCCGGTTGAAAAACAATATTTACAATAATCTTTTAAAAAAATGAACTTTATGACGATTGTTTAATGCAGAAAAAAAAGTAATTTATTTCTTTCTCAAATTGTAAATTCGAATTCCTCTAATGTAGTCACCACTACAAATTACACGTTTTTAATTTCGGTCAACAGAATTTCAGGGAAAATGCTCCGAATTTCAAATTTATCAGTTCTTCGCTTTTAAGGAAATAATACTTCTCTTGACTTTTATACCAATTTATTGTATTATTTAACCTGAATAAAAGTAAAATGAAAATTTAATAAACGCGATAACAATAATGTATTAGAATTTAATGTTTGTGATCGTATTTTAATCTAAAACTTTTGATATAACAAAATATATGTATATCAACAACTTGAATTTTAGTGAGAGTAAAAAAAGTACCATTTGAAAATTTATTTCATACCGAAAAATATTTTCAATTCCCACTCCTGGGTGGAACTCTTATTTTACCGGACTATATAAAAATAACTTCAAAAGAGAAAAAAATACAAAATAAACACACACTTGCCTACTTCATTTTCATAAAGCAAAGCGGTAAAACCTTCAAGAATTAATCTCGAAATGTTGTTAGATTTATTATTATTATTATTATTATTATTATTATTATTGTTAATATTATTTTTTTTTATTTTTTTTATTATTTTTTTTTTTTTTTTTTTTTTTTTTTTTGGACAACGAGATTATTTATTGATAACGTTGATAAATAATTTGTCATCTTTGTACTATTTTTAGTACAGTTTTGTACTCTTTACGCCATTTTGATTTTTGTTGGTACTTTTTACATGGTTTATTATGACATACATTTTTCCCTATAATTGATAAAGATAAAAAATTCAGACAAAAATGACGAATGTCTTGATAAAAATTTGTCTAATATAGACCCGACGTTAAAATAACGATGATGTGGACAGTTAACGCTTTATTCCATTTAAAAATTGAGTTTTTTTTTTTTAATATTTTCGAAATTTAATCTTGCATCTTTATATTGTTATTTAGAGACAAACAATAAATTATTTTACCCTAACGCCATGTTTACAGCTTTGAAGTCTCAATTATTAGGTAGATATGATGCCATATCTTATATAAATAATATATAACAAATTCAATAATTAAAAAAAATGTGAAAATAAAAGTAACATTCAAGTACACATTCATTTTATGGCTGTTTTCCAATGAAGACTACAATTACATACAACTGGTAAAAATAAATAACTTTATTATTTTCCTTCACATAACGCACGTATAACAATCCAGATCTCTTAGAGTGTGACTTAAGCCGCTTTCAAAATAAACAATTTGATAGCTCTGTTAACTTATGAATTTTCTTTTCCAAAAAAAAAAAAAAATGTATTCCCCGATTATACATATCGATTTTTATTTGAAATGCTATTGAGTGTTTATTTTCATATTATCTATGCGATAATGACAATTTATTACGTTATTTGATTCAAATTTTGTTATTATGTAAGTCGGTAGTTTTCGATTCAAGTGACAAAACAGTAACCTACAATTTTATTAATGAGTAGAAAATGAAATGCAATAAATTGATCTGTAAAGTGGTTTAAAAGTAGAATTGTGGTCTTAAATAAACTAATGAACAATTTTCCGTATGGTGGTCAATTCAGGTAAAATATAGAATTGGCCACATACAGTAACAAAGATTCTAAAATAGAATCAACAAATTTTTCTTTTTTGTTTTGCAAAGAGGTGGATTGTAGGCTTTTAATGGACCAGGCAAGAATGTTTTCTTCTCTTGATATGTCGAATGTTCACTAAAGGCAAGATTCGTTTGAATAACTTTTTAATTTATAAAAGAATATTATATGCACAAACATCAAAATAATATAAGAAATATTTATTTGGCGAAGCTTTGCTTTTTATATATGCAGAGAAGAAAAGTTTTTTACTCTTCTGATGATTTCTTTTTGTTGTCGCCATGAAAAAACTGAGCGGTTAATTACACTTTGACGTCTAATTTAACGAGTTTTTTTCTCTATGAGCATTTATAATGCATTTTTAGGTGTATGGTTTGTATTACTTCAAGGATAAATTAACAAATTCCATTAAGGTAAATTCTTTAACCATATTTCATCTTAAATATAAACATAAAATGCCTATAATCGAAGACAAATGGTTAGATGTACATATATACTCGTATGTACGTACATATCAGTTAGCTTTCTCCACAGACGAATAACGGTTTTTTAAGAAATATAATAATTTCATACGATATTAAACATATTTATTTCGAAAATCCAGACAGGAAGGAAATCTGTCCAAAAACAAAACAAAAAACAGAATAATGAATGCATCTCATTCAACCAAATATAGAAATTGGATAAATTTGCATTTATATTATTTTATAATTTATATTATTTTTATTATTGGCAACACCTCATATGAAAGCAACGTATATCGTTACCACGTAACTCAAACGAAAAAATTATATCGAGTTAGCAAATACCATTTGCGACTGATTTCCGTCTACAGACAGAACGCAAAAATGTAGCAATTGCAAAATGTCCAACTCGATTTTTTTTTTTTTTTTTTTTTGGTAAATCAACTTAGGCCAATTTGAAAATAAACGGCTTATATATGTATATATAGGATATAGGATTTTTCAAAATGTTTTTTATTTTATTTTTATTTATTTATTTATTTATTTATTTATTTATTTTTTTTTTTGGAAGGAATGTGCAAAACCTTCCACAAGTGGTCTTTAACTTATTAGTTATATTAATTATATTAACTTTTAGTTTTTTAAATTGATTTATAGTAGTTTTAGTTTTTGTGGAGCAGTCTTGTATTATACACATAACTAAATTGGATTAAGCACTTACCTTTGAGGTACAAATAACATCGCGTAAATTTATATTCATCCATGAATCACAACTGACTAAATGTCCATTATATGTCTCGCCATTTTTTAATTCAACCAGCTAAAAATTATATAAATAAAAAATAGTTGTATTGTTTTAAATAAGTACAAGTTAGCATGTAAAGTATTTTATTGAGTCTTTATTTTTCATTTCCTTTTCATCGAATTGCTAAATGACATGAATTTCAGTGTCTGTAAAACTAAATGACACAACTAATAAAAACAACTGCTTAACAATATTAACAGAGTAGGTATATCACAAAAATCTTACAATTTAATGCTTTTGTTAACAGAATAATGTCGATAACATTTATATTTATATATGAATGTCATTAAAAGTACTAATTAGTAATATAAAAATATATATCTATATACGTATGTATATAAAAATGAACTGTGTGTGCTCCGCTGAACCGATTTTCTTGAAACCCAGATATCAAATAGGCTATTTTATTTTTCGATAGGAGCGGCGGGAGTGGTACCCCTCATACAAAGAAAACATTAATTATCGCATAACTCAAAAACTGTTTTCGCAAAAATCTTACAATTTTGAGGAAATCGCTTCCTTATCATCCATTATAATTGAGATGAAAATGGAAAGAATAGGACCAAAGGGAATAGTATCCCCCATTAAAAGAAAAATTATCGCATAATTTAAATACTGTTACAGCAAACATTTTAAGATTTTACAGGAACCAACCTCTATAATTGTAATTAAAATGAGACGGATAGAACCGGGGGAAATGGTACCCACCCCCTATAGAATAAAAATATTAAATTTCGTATATATTAATTTAACTTTTACAGCAAGTCTTAAAATTTTCTAGGAATGACTTTCTTATCAATCTCCATAACTAATGAAAACGGAACGGGTAGGATAAGGATAGAAACCCCATAGAAAATAAATATTAGCTATCGCATAAAAAGGGACGGCGAAGCGCACCGGGAAAAGCTAGTTATGTATGACTATAGTTAAATATATAAGTAGTTAAAAATAGTAATATTATAGTTTAATAATAATAATAATATATTATATAAATGTAATAGTAAAAAGAAAGCTATCCCCTATGAGTGCCGTAAAAATCCGGCAATGTAAAAAAATGACCTCAAGGTGTTCGTGTAAAATACCAATTGGTTCTTTTGCGATTCTAAAAATTCGTTCATTAAAAAGTCGGCATGATATTGAAGTTTTTGCACAAAAGCTTTCCGAAATGTTAATGCATATCTGCAAAAAGGGACTACAGATGCATTCTTACGTGGTTATTAAATTTGAACAATTTGTTAAAATATACACCTAAGGTGAATAAGTACAAATTTTTACATACTTAAAAAATTTGCAAAAAAAAAAAAATAAGTATTGTCAAACAAAACCTTCCAAAACAAAAATTTCCCTTCAATTTTGCGTCTGAAATGAAATCGCTCAGCCTAACCACAAAAGCAAATTAAAATATTATTTTCATTAAAATCGATTTTATTAAAAAAAAATAAGGTTCTGTTTTTACAAGGATTTAAATATTTCTAAAATATTATATTTTTTAAAAATAAAAAATAATAAAGTTTTTTAAAAGTCGACTTTTATGCTTTTACAGTTAGGCTGTTGTTTTTAATAAAAAAGTATATGGTTGTACACTATAAAAATATTTTCAGACTTTTCTTATCTCCCGAGTAATAAGTAAATTTTAGAGAGGGAAAATCAGAAACATCTGTTTTAACACTTTAAAAAATAGTTACGAGAATGTTTAATAATTAAAAATTTTGTGTATATGTTCATACTAAGGAATAAAAGCGAAAAAACAGCCAGAGGGTTGAAAGGAGGCAGATGCGCGATGCATCAAATCCGCTAGAGTAGCCCTAATCATTGTACGTATAAAATAAATTGGTTTGCCTTACAATATGAACTTATTCCTGTTATATGTTTCAAAAATGCTGACCCTGCAGTATCTGCTTTTCTTTATTTATTAAGAGTTCTTACATTCCACTGAAAACCGGCTAAGAATTTTGGCATATAGATTCGTCTTGGCGTTTAATACATGCTGGTAAAACTCACCAATAATCACGTATATGCTACTCGATTTTTTTGCATATATTATTATGCATCGTACGTATTTTGATGCCTTTACATTTATAGTGTAAAATTTCAAAAAAATTCTACTGCAGTACATTATCATGTACCATCATTAGTTTTTGAGTTATAGCACATCATAAGTGTGATTTAATGTTTTCTTGTATCCGCTATATTTCAGGACGATAATAATGCAGTTTGCGATTATAATTTTACCATGTAGCCATTGAAAAATCTACATTTCCGGACACCCTAACATGGATCAAGAATATATTTCTCAACAATATGTGCAACAAAAAATAAGTACATAACTTTATAAGATTGCTGGTATAATTATACTCACAATTTTACTATATCGCCCTGAACTATAGCAGATACTAAAAACATTAAATAGAACATAAGATATATATAACTCCAAAACTAATGATGGTAATGATATTGTAATGGTATCAAAACATATGCGATGCATAATAAGAGAGATATATGGAAACTGTTTTTGAGATTTTTAACCGCGAACAACTCGCGTTAGCATGCTCCTGATTGTCGGTGAGTTATGCCAGCATGTATAAGACGAAGCTATATGCTAAAATTCCTTTCCTTCTAAATTCCGAGGTTGAGTCTTTTTTCTTTTGCTCAGCAACTTTCAGTAAAGACTAGCTGAAATTCCCTCTATTTTTGTCGCCAAAAATACCAAAAAACTCATGTTCTATTTGGGGATTCTTCAGCATAAGTGTGAATTAATGTTGCTGTTTGTTAGAACATTTTGACTTAAAAAAGCTTAAACTACATATTGTTTAATACATATATATTCTCCTTTATTTAATCTCCCTTAAAAATTTTTCCAAGGATGGGAAAATGTTCTTTATTTTGTTTTCTAAAACAAAAAAATATTTCAACTGAGGTTCAAAAAATATTTTGTAATATACGAAAACAAAAAATAAAATAAAAAATATTTTGAAATATAAATTTTCCTCAATTGTAAAATAATAAAGTTCTCAGAAAAGTTTTCTAGAGAAAACAACACATAGAAAAAAAATATTTGTACAATATTTCTTGTGTTAAAATTTTATGAAATTTAAAATTATGTAAAATGTAAATTGTAAAACAAAAAATGGAAATTTTCGGAAAGAGAACATTCCCTAGCTACCCTCCAGTTTTCCACAAGATCACTCCTAAAGTTTTCCCATCTTTAGTTCTGAATGTCGGCATTTTGCCCTTATTGCAGATAAAAAAATTGTTAGTAGTTATATAATCAAATACTGACTCATCTCTCTCATTTATATCAGTGCTGGCCCACTGGCTGTGGTGTCAAAAAATACCAACGACATGTTTGATATATTTGTGATAAAGCAATAAAATTTAAAATTTGGTTTTAAGTCTTTTAGTTCGGAAGTTTCGTAGAGTACCAATAAAGTACCAGTTTTTTTACATCCTAAACGTTCGAAGATTAAAAACCACCAAATTATTTCTATTAATATTTTTCAGAAGAGAAGAATGTGACTAATAGGGCTTCTGGATTCTCATCCACATGGAACTATACATCATTAATTTCATATTTCTAGGTTAATTATTACAAAAAATTAAAAAGCAGTATTAGAAGAATTAAAAAGTACCACAAAATGCCTTCTTAACGATTCTCATTCACTTAGGACCATATATCTTCAATTTTATGTTTCTAGGCTCAATATTACAGAAAATTCAAGAAGTTCGAAAAAGTACCACAAAGTCCCCCTTGTGAATTTTTACCCATATTGAATCATGTATATGTAATTTAATGTTTCTTCAAAAAGCACCATTAGGTTAGGTTAGGTTGGAAAGGGTGGCGCATTCACGCCTACACCCAGAGGCCGAACGACCCATTGTGATCCCTTTATGAAAAGAAGAAAAAGAAAAGTGGAACCTATACCCAATCAATCAGTTATGATTGTTCCTAAGCCATTTTATTCCCATTACAAACCCTATGAGGTTGACAAGTCCTTTGCCATTAACCTCACCTAGTTCATGTAGTGTATGGCTTCCAAACCACTTCAACCTATTACGCTGAAGCCCTACGCAGTGACAGAGTATGTGCTCCACTGTCTCTAGCTCCTCAACATCATCGCACATCATCGCACGCCAATGTCCCACTTACTCGTCATATTCCCTATTGAGAAGTGACCCGTAATCATACCTACTATGACTCTAAGACTGCCACGACTCATACCTAGAAGATGCTTGGAATCCGCCAGTTTTAAACTAGGCCATAATGCCCTAGAAACTCTGCAGTCCGATCTGTCACTCCAGGCTCGATCCGTGTCGTCCAGAGTCCACTCCCCTATATATGTTGCTTTCCACACATTTTGTCGAAACGAATTTTTCGTTTGTTTTATAAAAACAAGTGGTAATTCCATTTTAAATTTAAAAAATTTTGACCCTTGGTTACCGATTTGGATAAAATTTGATGCATGTGTAGAGGAGGATACACAATCATGTAAAATGAATTTTATTCATTCTTAAAAGATTTCTAGAAATCATCAAGATGCTGTGCACACTGAGAGTGGTGCACAGGAATTACGGAGGGAGATGTAGTAGGCAATTGAGGTGGTGATGTTGACGATAACACGAGTTGTTGTAATTGAGACCTATGCGGGGGTGATTGCACAATACTGTGAACCGGTTTTATTTGCGCAGTTGGAGTTGGAATGCCTGCTGTCGCTGGGGGTGTTGTTTAAACAACATGCAGCTATAAATCTCTCATTCCAGATGATGCAGATGTTATATTTCTCCTGATTACGCCATGGCAAACAGAAGACAATATTTGTGATGTTCGGGTTCTTATATGTCCTGATGGTGGAGATTGGACATCATGTGTAAGGTCGTATTCGGAGAGATAGTACTAGTGTTTCGAGGCTGTAAACTACAAAAACCCGCTTCCTTGTGGAGTCGTCTGCTGCATTTACTCCTATCGGACGCGTCCCCAGCTGGCGGATGGGGGGATTGGTTGTAAGCCACATGTCCTGAACATTTTGTTATATTGCGTACTGCCCCATAATTTGAGTGTTCAAATCATGTGTATTATCTCCGATCCTAGAGTTCAATAGAGTCTCTCGCTGACCAAATGGTTAGTTGGTGCCTAAACAAAGTAATACCTCCAACGCCTTTGGCACACTTTAGTCTAGTCCGCGCACGCCGTCACTGCGCGAGATGGCCTTTCTATTACTGGCATACTCGTGGGACTACATAGATAACTTTAATTTAAACTTCTTTCGGACAGATGACGAACGGTCGCAGGGCGACAAGACTGAAACGGACATGACAGACGACGACATAGTGATGATAGTGGTCCAACTAGACGTTCTAGTACAGGAAAATCTATTGCTGAGTCAGCTATCAGAGACGAATGAGATTCTCGGCATCTCGAAGGATTCCTTTGCTGGGAAAAGCGCTCAGAGTTAAGAGAGGAACCAGAGCGTCGTGGCAGGGCCGAAGAGGGGGGAAGGCTCGACTGGCTCAGTGTCATACGTCAGAAGAGAAGAATGTGACTAATAGGGCTTCTGGATTCTCATCCACATGGAACTATACATCATTAATTTCATATTTCTAGGTTAATTATTACAAAAAATTAAAAAGCAGTATTAGAAGAACTAAAAAGTACCACAAAATGACTTCTTAACGATTCTCATTCACTTAGGACCATATATCTTCAATTTTATGTTTCTAGGCTCAATATTACAGAAAATTCAAGAAGATCGAAAAAGTACCACAAAGTCCCCCTTGTGAATTCTTACCCATATTGAATCATGTATATGTAATTTAATGTTTCTTCAAAAAGTACCATTAGGTTAGGTTGGAAAGGGTGGCGCATTCACGCCTACACCCAGAGGCCGAACGGCCCATTGTGATCCCTTTATGAAAAGAAGAAAAAGAAAAGTGGAACCTATACCCAATCAATCAGTTATGATTGTTCCTAAGCCATTTTATTCCCATTACAAACCCTATGAGGTTGACAAGTCCTTTGCCATTAACCTCACCTAGTTCATGTAGTGTATGGCTTCCAAACCACTTCAACCTATTACGCTGAAGCCCTACGCAGTGACAGAGTATGTGCTCCACTGTCTCTAGCTCCTCAACATCATCGCACGTTCTACAAAAGTCCGATGTGCCAATGTCCCACTTACTCGTCATATTCCCTATTGAGAAGTGACCCGTAATCATACCTACTATGACTCTAAGACTGCCACTACTCATACCTAGAAGATGCTTGGAATCCGCCAGTTTTAAGCTAGGCCATAATGCCCTAGAAACTCTGCAGTCCGATCTGTCACTCCAGGCTCGATTCGTGTTGTCCAGAGTCCACTCCCCTATGGCCCTAAAGAAGGACCCAATTGGAATCTTAACAGATGACTCTATGAAAGACCTATCTAGCTCCGAGCCACTGCGAGCTAGCTCATCGGCTATTTCGTTGCCAAGAATGTCACAATGACCAGGAACCCAACAGAGTCTCATCATATAGGAATCCATTAACCTTCTCAATTCCCTTCTGCACTCAAGTACCAATCTGGACCTAGCAAAATGACTAGTCAGAGCCAATAACGCTGCCTGACTATCAACATAGATAGTAATCTCAGACCCTCGTTCAACATTCCCTTCAATCAAGCCTAGAGCCTTATAAATGCCAAGAATCTCCGCTTGAAAGACACTACAACTGTCAGACAATTTGTAGGATCGTCTGATATCAGTTCCCATAAAGTATACACCTGCACCAGTGCCCACTTCCATTTTTGAACCGTCCGTGAAGACCGCACACCCTCTATAGAGCTTTCCTACTCCATCCCAAAGGTCCCTGCTAGGTAACACCAAAGCGGGAGTAGCCCCGAAGTCAATCGTAGTCCCGACATAATCCGTAGGCTCAGCCAAGGATAGTGTCCGACCGTTGAATTTGACTTCATCTAGTATGCTGACATACCCCGCTCTAGTACCATTATAAGGACGAAAAAGTACCACAAAGTCCCCTCATGAGGATTGTTACACACTTAGGACTCCATATCTTTAATTTCATGTTGCTAGGTTTTAATACTATAGAAAATTCAAAAAGTACCATTAGAAAACTAAAAGTACCACAAAGTTCCCTCTAATGAATTCTCATTCACTTGGCACCATATACCTTAAATTTCATGTTTTCAGGTTCAATATTATAGAAATTCAAAAATTACCATTAGAATAACAAAAAAGTATCACATAGTCCTCTCATGTGAATTATTACACACATAGAACCATCGATCTTTAATTTCATGTTTCTATGTTAATTATTAAAACATCAAAAAATACCATTAGAAAACAAAAAGTTGCACAAAGTAATTTTTTACCCACATAGGACCTAGTATGTTTTTATTTCATGTTTCTTCGTTCAATATTGCAAAAAGTACCATTAAAAGAACAAAAAAAAAATACAACAAAGTAGATTCTTATTTATTTAGCACCATATATATTTAATTTCATTTTTCTAGTTTCAATATTTTTGGATAAAATTTATAATATTTTCGATTTATTAGATTTTCTTTAGTAAATTTGTTACTTTATTTACCATTTTTTTTTTTTTTTTTAAATCATAAAAATCGCGATGTCGATTACACCATTGAAAAGATTTATTAGATCATCGGATGCTGTTTTTAAATTTGAGGCTAACTACTTTAACGATTTTAGTGAGCAGATGCATATTCTTAATATATTATAAATTCAAAATTCTGAATTAGGAGCTTTATGGGATAAGGTTAAAATAACATTTGTTTAGATTTTTTGGAGAGCTCTAATGAGGCTCAGTTTAGTGACGTAGATGTTGCCGCGACCAAATATCAATCGACATACGTAGCTTATTTAAAATGCTTTGGTTCTATTAGCAATAGGATAAATCTTTTGAAATCGGCTCCGAAAACTAGTGACTGTCCTGCTAATATTATTTGCGAAAATTCTAAGCATAATTTTACATTACCACCATGTGATATTGATACATTTGTAGGGGATTATGTTTCCTGGATTACATTTAGGGATTTATTTACGGTAATATATATATTAATAGTTCGATTCTTACCAATATTGAAAGAATGTTTTATTTAATAAGTAATACAGATGTCGAAGCTAAGAATATTCTATCGAAATGTCCACAAAGCAATGAAGGCTTTGAGGAAGCATGGCGTAATTTTATGGAAGTCTTTGGAATCTTTTGATAGGGAATATAGTGTAGGCCTTAAGACCTTGCAACGAGGTATAAACAGATTTCTATCCACAATATCAACGTACGACATTCCCACAGTAGGTTGGGATCGAATAATTGTCTTTCTTTGTATTCAACGCTTGCCCTCAACTATTGTTTCTCTTTGGTAACATAACATAAGACAAGTCTGCCCTTTCTCTGTAGAATATTAGATATCAGGTTAGAGCTCTTACTGACTCGGCTTCAGAAACTTCCTTTATTACCGAAAGGTTACGAAAGAGATTTGAACTCAAAACCCATTGTACTAATACTAGAGTTGCTTTCGAGAAAAACTTGTACGTTAAATATAGGCGCTAAAGTGGATTCCTCTATTATATTGAGTGCAACGGCACTTGTTTAGCCAAAAATATCAGAGAATTTACCTTCATTTCCAGTGCATAATGATATTAAAGGTGTACGTCCCAGTCATTATTTAGCTGATTTGAATCCACTTGATGTGTTAAAATACTTATTGGGGTTGATTTATATCCTCCAGTAATATTGTCGGAAATCAGACAAAATATATAAGCACATTATTGGCTCAGAGGACAGCTCATGTTAATACTCCGACATTTAGGACGTATCTGACCAATACTGTCAACAACAGCACAATATTGAATTTATCACAAGCTATTCCTAGTCGAATATCTATAGCGTGATAAAAAACAAATGAAATTATAGATTTGAGTATTTACTTCATCGAGAAGAAAGCTGGCATAAATATATTTACGCTTAAACACATATATTATTTAATATCTATATCATACATCTTTGTGTTAATGCTTACTTTATAACTTTTTTTTATGGATATGTTCAAAACCATATCAGTGTGTTGTAAAAACCATATTTTCTTTTTATGAAAAAAAAAAAATAAAAAAAAAATAAATATATATATATATACGAGGGCGGATCAATAAGTCCGTGACTTTTCGAACTTCCCTCACAGTTATATGAAATGCAACACTATTCCCATCAAGTATCACCTGTTAATAGACAAATTTTGAGCAAGTGTCGTCATTTACTTTACGAAAAAAATAGGATTTTTCGAGGTCCTTGAAATAGGCATTTGTTTGGTCAATAATTTCATCGTTGGAGCTGAATCTCTTTCCACCGAGTCATTCCTTTAGTTTTGGAAATAGGATTATTTAATTTGAAATTTAAAAAAAATGGAAATAAAATTTTGTGCTGCCAAAAGCAATGGTTGATTTTTTCTGCTCTTTGCCTTCTTTTGCGCTTTATTCTGAAAAAAATGTAATACTGTAAATCGGTCAGATGTTCTTTTCCAATAGTGTTGCCCTTAAATTTAAAAAATATGTACCATATTTTACCCTCAAATTTAATAGAATGTGAATATGATGCACTTTGTTAATATCAAACATTTTTTTCGAGAAGAATTTAGTTTTAATATTTAGCGCTACATAATTAATGTTTCACCAGATTATGGGAATTTCAAAATCCCAAATTTCAACAAAAATCCAAAAATTCAGCTGAATTTTATAATTTCACAAAAAAAAAGATTTACCAAAAATTCGAAACTTCGCCAAAACTTCAAAATCCCATCAAAAATCCGAAATTTCACAAAAAAAAATTCTCTAAAAATATAAAATTTCACATAAAACCCAAAATCTTATCAAAAAATAAAAAATTTTCCCAAAAAAGATCGAAACTCCGCCAAAAATTCGAAAATTCACATACATTTTGAAATTTCTGGCAGTGCTTCTCGCAAACATTTTACTAGTATATTTTGTTTGTCAAAGAAACATGTATTTACAATTTAATGGAATATTAAGGTACATTCATTTCAAAAATTTAAATATTAGATAATCCACAATTAAAATTCACTCAAACCAAATTTTAGTAAATATTCTTGAACATAATATTAACTCTTTATGAGGCAAAATTTGAAAACACGTCCGATAGTTCTGCTTAAAAATATCGTATCTTTTTCATCAAAAGCTTTCCAACAATGAAAGGATCTTGTATCTCCCAAAAAAAACAGAAAAAATCAAATCAAGCGTAATCATAAAATGATTTAAAAGAAGTACCGCCAGAGACATCTGTTATTTGAATTTCGATATTACCATTTCACGACATAATTTATACATCAGTTTGGTGCCATTTTAGTTAATTGATTTAGAAAAATATATGAAATACTAAAATATATTTCTTATAACGTGTATATAATTTTATAAATTATGTATAAAATATATAATAAAAATTTGCTTTTGGCAGCACAAAATTTAAGTTGCATTTCTGGTATTTTGTTTTTCTAATTTATTTATTTTTTTCATTTTGAAATTTTTAGTTAAAAAAAACTAATTTATCATAAATTTAAAAATTTAATTTTTAAAATTTTAATTTCTCATAAATTTTAAATGTTCATTTCTTTAGTAGTAAAATTTTCTGTGCTAAACAAATTATATTATTAAAATTATTAAATGCCTGTTTTTATTACACGAACGCAAAAACGACTCGTCTAACTTACATTTAAAACAAAAATAAATTTCGAAATTTTGTTTTTATTTTAAATGTAAGTCGTTTTTGCACTCGTGTTATAAAAACAGGCAGTAAGAGTACTCATTTAAACACTTATGTTTCGCTTCGACAATTTATATGGAAAACAACAAATAAATTTCAAACTTATATGTTGTTTTCCACACATTTTGTCGAAACGAATTTTTCGTTTGTTTTATAAAAACAAGTGGTAATTCCATTTTAAATTTAAAAAATTTTGACCCTTGGTTACCGATTTGGATAAAATTTGATGCATGTGTAGAGGAGGATACACAATCATGTAAAATGAATTTTATTCATTCTGAAAAGATTTCTAGAAATCATCAAGATGCTGTGCACACTGAGAGTGGTGCACAGGAATTACGGAGGGAGATGTAGTAGGCAATTGAGGTGGTGATGTTGACGATAACACGAGTTGTTGCAATTGAGACCTATGCGGGGGTGATTGCACAATAGTGTGAACCGGTTTTATTTGCGCAGTTGGAGTTGGAATGCCTGCTGTCGCTGGGGGTGTTGTTTAAACAACATGCAGCTATAAATCTCTCATTCCAGATGATGCAGATGTTATATTTCTCCTGATTACGCCATGGCAAACAGAAGACAATATTTGTGATGTTCGGGTTCTGATATGTCCTGATGGTGGAGATTGGACATCATGTGTAAGGTCGTATTCGGAGAGATAGTACTAGTGTTTCGAGGCTGTAAACTACAAAAACCCGCTTCCTTGTGGAGTCTTTTGCTGCATTTACTCCTATCGGCCGCGTCCCCAGCTGGCGGATGGGGGGATTGGTTGTAAGGCACATGTTCTGAACATTTTGTTATATTGCGTACTGCCCCATAATTTGAGTGTTCAAATCATGTGTATTATCTCCGATCCTAGAGTTCAATAGAGTCTCTCGCTGACCAAATGGTTAGTTGGTGCCTAAACAAAGTAATACCTCCAACGCCTTTGGCACACTTTAGTCTAGTCCGCGCACGCCGTCACTGCGCGAGATGGCCTTTCTATTACTGGCATACTCGTGGGACTCTATGTAACTTTAATTTAAACTTCTTTCGGACAGATGACGAACGGTCGCAGGGCGACAAGACTGAAACGGACATGACGGACGACGACATAGTGATGATAGTGGTCCAACTAGACGTTCTAGTATAGGAAAATCTATTGCTGGGTCAACTATTAGAGACGAATGAGATTCTCGGCATCTCGAAGGATTCCTTTGCTGGGAAAAGCGCTCAGAGTTAAGAGAGGAACCAGAGCGTCGTGGCAGGGCCGAAGCGGGGGGAAGGCTCGACTGGCTCAGTGTCATACGTCTGGCAACAATTTAGTTCGCCAAGACGGGGTAATGATAGGTCTGTAGATGATCAGCCATCGACAAGTAAGAAGGCAGTAGGTCAGAGGCCGACCTGCTCTATTGGTGGAAACCACACATCACAAGTGGGGTTGCTAAAACTTCTGGCATGCGGTCTCCTCCATCGAGCGTTGCTGGTCAAAACCCAGACGGTTCTTTTAAGGGTCCTCAAAAGGGGGTTGTTAGAGGGCCAAGTCTGGGGATGACAAACTTCAACAACCAATAAGGTTGTTCGCACACCTCCCAACTCTGTTAAGACCCTCACAAGGAGGTTATTAAAAGAACTGGGTCAGGAAACGAACAGCCCTCAACATCGAAAAGGGCGAAGGATTCAGTGTTGCAGGTACTAAGTGCGATACCCTTTATCTGGAGGCGAAACTTGAGGTGATACTGGCGTCCGAGTTGCCACAGCATCCAATAGTGACAGCATGGTTTCCTCCACCCATTCCGGAGGTTGTAATCATTCTGACAGCATTGGAAAACCAGAATATGTAGGTCTTAGTACAGGTCAATGAAAGATTGTGAACTCCATGACCTGTGGGAGAACTAAGGCAGAGACTTCATAATCGCAGTAGATCAGGAGACTCTGAAGAAGTTGGAGTCACTGGAGGGAGTTGTCAATTTTGGGTTTAGAGTGATCCGATTTAGATATTCTGGTAAACCCAAAGAGGCTATCACTGCATCACTGTGAAGCAACCTCAACCGAATTGACAAAGTTTCTCATTGACTCATACATACCATCCACATTAATCTTCTTCTTTCTTTTAATAGCGATGACCTTACAGTTGTCCAATGGGAAGCCACTGGAGGCAGTAGGCTCACACTGGCATCCGTGTACATGACATACGAGGCGGCCGATCCACCGGGCATCTGCATCATCTGGGTATAATACTGGACTCCAAATTGTCCTGGCTCCAAAACACTCAGGCTAGGGCTTCAAAGAGAAATCTTGGGGATTAAGTCCTAAGAATACAAAATGGCTGTTCGACACGGTGATCAAGCCTATACTTATGTATGGAGGGATAGTGTGGTGGAAAGCGATGAGGAAATCCACCTTTTGTGGAATCTTCGAAAAGGTTCTGCGTAGCTCAGCGCTACTAATAAAGGTGGATTACGTACAACACCATCCAAGGCATTATTCGTTATTCTGTGGATCCAAATATTCTGAAGGGGTTGGGAGAGGTGTATTTATTCCCGCATATAGGAGGAACATCTTTAAATTGCTGCATCAATTAGGATAGCGGTAAATTGGCTAATGTACTATAAAGTATTCGAAGTGGATATTCAAATTTGTACGATAGTCAACCCACGATTAGGTCTCTTTCGGGTTTCTATTCGACATCCAGGCTGGTACATGAATGCCGGACATCTTTAAATGAGATAGCGAGACATTCAAACCTAGAATTGGTCTGGGTAAGGGGTCATTCAAGTACCCCGGTAAATATTATTGCGGATGAATTAGCCAGAACTGGTTCCCTTCTTCAAAGTAAAGAAACGGACCAGTTAGTGGGTAGTTGTCTACATTTAGATGGGTATTATCCAAGGACCCTATCCTATCGTCTTTTCTACTTAAGACAATAGAAAGACTAATCGATCTGTAGCTAAGGAGGAGTACGGGAACTCAGGTCATCAGCGACTCCCAACATGCCTATCATTATTGTGACTCTTGGCAGTAAATGTAATATTGAGGCAGTTCCATGCCATGGGAAGGAAGATCGTAGCCTACGCTGGCGACGTGCTAATGCTGGTCTCGGGTAAATTTTTACCTATTATCAGCGTGGTCATGCAACCAGGGCTTCGAGAACTGTCCCTTTGGGCCAGGGGGTCAACACTGAGAAGACTGAACTATTTCTGCTTACCAGGAGATATAAGGTTGAGGCATTTAATCTACCAATATTGAATGAGATAGAACTCAGAAGAACTGGAGCCTCAAGCCGATAGCTGTATATTGAATATACACATCGGTTATGAAGCCTATCCTCACTTTTGGATGTTCGGTCTGGTGGGAGGTATTAGGGAGAGGAACTTAAAGGAACCTTCTCTCCAAAGATGATGTGCTTCAATTGGCATTACAGATGTCGTGGGAAGCACCTTCTTCCAATTGAGGAGTTCGTGAAAGGAATGGCTGTACGGAGCTTATTTAGACTGAAGAAATTAGAATTAATAGGGAACTACACAGCGAAGGATGCTAGCGTAGTTGACGAAGTCGAATTTGATGGTCGGATATTTTCCTTAGTAGTCCAAATGGATTATGTCGGAATTATAATTGACTTCGGAGCTACTCCCATTATTGAAATCCCTAGTAGGGACCCATGGGCTGGAGCGGAAAAGTTCCATGGAGGTTGTGCTATCTTCACAGATGGCTTGAAGATGGAAGTAAGCACAGGGACGGGTGTCTACTTTATGGGAATGCATATCACACGGTCTTTATATTGTCTGATTGTTACAGCGTTTTTTAGGCAGAAATTCTAGGCATTTAAAAGAACTTAGGATTATTGGAGGAGAACGTTGAAAGGGATTCTGAAGTAACTATTTATGTGGTTAGTAAAGCAGCACTATTAGCAATGACATGTCATTGTGTTAGGTCCAGATTAGTGCTTGAGCGCAGAAAGGAATTGAGAATGCTAATGGATGCCTACATGATAAGACTCTGTTGGGTTCCTGGTTACTGCGATATTCTCGGCAATGAAATAACCGATGAGCTAGCTCGCAAAGTCTCAGAGCTGGACAGGTCTTTTGTGGAGATATCGGTTAGAATTCCAATTGGGTCATATTCCATGGCCATAAGGGAATGGACTTAAGGAAGAACTAATCATGCTTGAAGTAATAGAAGGGACTGCTAGGTATCTAGATGTCTAGTCTTAAACTAGCAGATTCAAAATATCTTCTGACCATCAGTCGTGGGAATCTAAAGGTCATTGTGGGTATGATTACTGGTCACTCCGCAATAGGGAATATGCCTAGTAAGTGGGCACGTCATACTTCTAGGGACGTGCGATGATGTGGAGAAGCTAGAGACAGTAGAGCATATACTCTGTCATTGTGTAGGGCTTCAGAGTAGTAGACTGAATTGATTTGGAATCCACATGCTACACGAACTAGAGAAGTTTACTAGCAAAGGAATTAGTAACCTTATATGGTTCGTAATGGCGATAAAGTGGCTTAGCGGTAGTCCTTTTTGATTGCTAGGTTATTGGTTCCACATTCCTCTTCTATTGCCTTATCTACCAAAGTCTCTCTCTTTATAAAGCGATCACAATGAACCGACTGGTCTCTGGGTGGAAGTATGAAAACGCCACTCTTTTTAACCTCGAATTTAGGGGACAAGTCGCGGTAGCTGGTGACACCTGAGCACCTTTTCAGGTGACACCAGTTAGTACAAATGGTACTTCTAATCAAGGTGGTGTTACGCTAATGCGTTGATGGCATATAGAACAGAACCAAATAACTGGACCTGGATGCTGTTCGATGCCAGCTATAATTAAAAGAATTTTGAGCAAAATTGTCGGCATAAATTGCTCACCTGGGGAAAAAACTTCCAGTTGACACAATTGTCGTTGCTGAATTGACAAGTTGAACTCGGGTCACAGTTCGGTTGTCATACATAATCGAGCTAATATATACACACAGTGAGCAAAGAAACAACTCGTACACCAAACACTTCTATTTTTAAATCAGTATATCTCTGTAACGCTTTAAGCTGTTAAGTTGAAATAAAATGTTATTAAAGCACAAATTAATTAGTTTTCTATAAGTTAAGTTTAATTTGTTTAACAATTTTGTTTTAATAGTCTAAAATAAAATATAAAATAATTCCATTTTTCAGAACAAAAAATAAGTTGTGCACTTACGCTGGTAATATTTTAAACGCACTAATTCAAGCACCAAATTTATGAACTTTTTTGGAATTTTGGTAGTTTCTGCTTTCAAAATTTCAAAGTTTGGATTAATTTTTTTTTTTTTTTAATTTGTGAAACCCCGATCATTTTAACATCTGCCATATTTATTTCATTTACTATTAAAAAACTGTAAGAAGTGGAAGAAAAAATTGAAAAGTAAAATATAGCAAATGAGAATGCTATATTTGGCTATGCCGAATCTTTAAATAATAATAAATAATGCTTTACTAATCCAATGATTTTTTTGACATCCACAATAGTCTAAGACTTTAACAAAAAAGTGGTATTTTTGGTTCAAAAGAGGTTTTGAGATGCATTTCTTTTAATATCATTGAAAAATATTCTCCGCTTTTTTAAATTTATAAAACATAGTTGTTAAAATTTTATTTTTGTAACTTTTGGCAATATACCTGAAATAACAAATTTATTAGTTAGGATATTATAACGAAATTTTTGGTGACCTTATCATTTTTGAACAATAATTTATTTAAATAACGAAAATTTGTGATGTTTTATATTTCTAACAAAAATTCAATGTTTGGAGGAAAACTAAAATCGTAATCACTTAAGTCCTCCAAAATCTTTAATCATCTACATTTCTTAGAAAAAATCGATTATTTCAATCGAACAATTTAGATTTTATTTTATATATATAAACTAGAGATTTCAGATAAAATAGAAAAAATCTATGATCATCAAAAATATATTTTTATTAAATAAAAAAAACTTAAATTTCATTTCATTTTTATTCATTTCATTTATTAGTAGTATTTTAAATACTTTCTTACGACTATAATACTTTAATTTCTTATCCAATTTTATATTCTATTAAATGCTCTGAAAAACATTATTTTTTATATGTATTACACAATTTCTTTTAAAAGCATTAATATTTGTTTCATTTTTAATATAATTTGGAAGTTGGTTAAATAATTGCAGTTCTTTGTGCAGCAAACATCTCTTCATTTTGTTAGTTGCTACCCTATGTATTCGGAAATCATTTCCATTCCTCAAGTTATATGGCTGGCTTTCAATCACATATGCTAGTTATTGTGTTAAGTATTATGCGCCACCTTCATTTTGAAGATAAGGATACATGTGTTAAGCTGGAGTCTTTGTCTGATACTTATCCATTTCAATGTGTCAAGCATATAATGTATTGAAGTATATCTACAATACTTTAAAATCATACGCATAGCTTTATTTTGTAGTTTTTGTAACCTTTCTAATTGTATGTTTGTACAGGAAGTGTATATTACGGTTGACCCGAATTCAAAATGTAGTTTAATTATTGTATTATATATATTTATTGCAGTGATTATTAATATTTTGTCTCTAATCCTTCTAAAAAAGCCTATCTTTTTTCCGATTTTTTTACATATGTATTCTATGTGATCATTAAAATTCATGTTTTTGTCGATTATAAACCCTAAATAATTTATTTTGTCTACTTTTTCTATTATTTTGTTATTAATTTTAAATTCTGTATTGTTATTCATATTTATTTCCATAATTTTTGTCTTATTTTCGTTCAGTTTTAGTTTATTCATTTTTAACCAGTTATTTATATTTCGCATATCGTGTACTAAGTTTTCCAGGCACTGTTCATCTGTAACCGCTATATTATATATTAGGGTATCGTCCGCATAAAGTACTATTTCATTTCATTTATATTGTTCATATCATTTATATAGATAAATATTAAAGCTCCAAGAATTGAAGGGTGTGAAGATAAATTCGTCAGTTAAATACGTCCCACACAAATGTTAAATACGCTCCACACGCTGTGAATCGATTTGTTAAAATGAACAAAATTACTTTTTAATAAAAAAACTATATCAAAATTAAATTTTAAATAAAAAAATCAAAATATATTTATAAAACACATTAAAAAAAAAATTCAAATATGTCACTCTATACATAAAATTTCTTTGAACAAAAATCGAAAATTTGAAGTGGTCCTAATGGCCATAAGGAGCAGACATGAATCGGGTAAGCGGAAGAGTGGAAATAGCCTAGGACTAGTAGATTCCAGAAATGTATGTTCTACGTCCAGATTCCATCTGTGATCAGAGATATATAATTTTGAAAAATGTGTTTTTTCACTATGGTCATATGAAAAAATGTGGAATTTTCAAGTGGCTCCAGTGGACATAAGGAGCAGACATGAATCGGGTAAGCGGAAGAGTGGAAGTAGCCTAGGACTAGTAGATTCCAGAAATGTATGTTCTACGTCCAGATTCCATCTGTGATCAGAGATATATAATTTTGAAAAATGTGTTTTTTCACTATGGTCATATGGAAAAATGTGGAATTTTCAAGTGGCTCCACTGGACATAAGGCGCAGACATGAATCGGGGAAGCGGAAGAGTGGAAGTAGCCTAGGACTAGTAGATTCCAGAAATGTATGTTCTACGTCCAGATTCCATCTGTGATCAGAGATATATAATTTTGAAAAATGTGTTTTTTCACTATGGTCATATGAAAAAATGTGGAATTTTCAAGTGGCTCCAGTGGACATAAGGAGCAGACATGAATCGGGTAAGCGGAAGAGTGGAAGTAGCCTAGGACTAGTAGATTCCAGAAATGTATGTTCTACGTCCAGATTCCATCTGTGATCAGAGATATATAATTTTGAAAAATGTGTTTTTTCACTATGGTCATATGGAAAAATGTGGAATTTTCAAGTGGCTCCAGTGGACATAAGGAGCAGACATGAATCGGGTAAGCGGAAGAGTGGAAGTAGTCTAGGACTAGTAGATTCCAGAAATGTATGTTCGACGTCCAGATTCCATCTGTGATCAGAGATATATAATTTTGAAAAATGTGTTTTTTCACTATGGTCATATGGAAAAATGTGGAATTTTCAAGTGGCTCCAGTGGACATAAGGAGCATACATGAATCGGGTAAGCGGAAGAGTGGCAGTAGCCTAGGACTAGTAGATTCCAGAAATGTATGTTCTACGTCCAGATTCCATCTGTGATCAGAGATATATAATTTTGAAAAATGTGTTTTTTCACTATGGTCATATGAAAAAATGTGGAATTTTCAAGTGGCTCCAGTGGACATAAGGAGCAGACATGAATCGGGTAAGCGGAAGAGTGGAAGTAGCCTAGGACTAGTAGATTCCAGAAATGTATGTTCTACGTCCAGATTCCATCTGCGATCAGAGATATATAATTTTTAAAAATGTGTTTTTTCACTATGGTCATATGAAAAAATGTCGAATTTTCAAGTGGCTCCAGTGGACATAAGGAGCAGACGTGAATCGGGTAAGCGGAAGAGTGGAAGTAGCCTAGGACTAGTAGATTCCAGAAATGTATGTTCTACGTCCAGATTCCATCTGTGATCAGAGATATATAATTTTGAAAAATGTGTTTTTTCACTATGGTCATATGAAAAAATGTGGAGTTTTCAAGTGGATCCAGTGGACATAAGGAGCAGACATGAATCGGGTAAGCGCAGGAGCGGATTCACGGGGGACGGCGGAGGGTTTGCTAGAAAGGATATTTGCCCCCAAAATGAATTTTTCGACAAAGAAAAATTAAACACGAAGAAAAATTTACAACAGGAAAAGGAAAAAAAATAAAAATGATTGTGGCAAAAATTAGTTAGTCATAAATGATGAATTTATCTTCAACATTGTCTATCCATAAGTTTGCATATTTTTTCGAAAATTTTTAAGCAAATCTATAGGTTTTAAAAATTGACACTTGTTTGAAAAAAAATTTAGGAAATGCACATTTTTAAGTAGTTTTATTTCATTTTTTTAAATAACATATTTATGAATATTTGTAAAATATTTAATTCTTCTAATAGTAAATAATTTTATAATTTCATTTATTTTTCCTGGGTTCCCGAAATTTTAAATTTCCAGATTTCCTTAAACTTAAGCTTAAATTTTACTTGCCGTACGTTTAAAAATGCATTTTTCGATAAAAAAAAAAAATAATTCGTCTAAGTACTAATTTTATCAGTTAATGAAAAATATTTTTTATTTTATATATCAAAATCTATCTGAAAACTTTTACAAAAAACACTTAAGTAAACAACACGGCAAAATATAATATTTATCCTAGATAATATTATATTATACGTAATAAAATTTTTGCGAATTTTGAGACAATTTTATTTTGGAAGCTAAATAAAAATATTTAAACATAAGTTATCAACGATAAATGTCTAAACATGGTAATTTTTCAATTAAAATCTTAAGAAAAAGATTAATTGAAAATATGATTAATTTTGTAACTAGAAATCATTAAAAAATTTTGATTTATGCTTAAAAAGTTTCTGGATAAATTATGTTATTGTCTTGTTAATTTATTCTTTTTATGATTTTCTGGAAAGTAGAAGAATCAAGCTTGTTATCCATGTACATTTGTATATGTTTTGGTCAAATATTGGAAGAAAATTTTTAAATAACATTTAAAAAAATTAAAATTTTCGAGTTCTAATGCAATTTATTATAAATTTTTCTACAAAAGGCTATGCAGCGATTTAATATTTTTCAAAGACTTTTTTTGTAAGCATAAAAAAATTTATTTTCCTTTAAATGGGACACAAATTTTGGAACTTATTCGATTTTATATAGAATGATTTACTTAAGTTTTTATACGTTTTTATTTTTGCCTCTAGTATATTTCAAACACAAACAAAAGTTTGTGCTAAATATAAGAATTTATTTTCATTGATTTTAGTTCATAATATAGGAGAATAATGTCTTATATATTAACACTTTTTTACATTTTTTGAAATGAATCAAAAGTCAAGAAGGCTTAAAATAAATTGTTTAAATTTTCATTTATATTTTCAATTTGTAAAAAAATGTTTGAAATTTTCTTCGGAAAATTTTAGGTTTTAAATATTTTTAGCTGCATTATATGAACAGAAGAGAAGCGCTTGTTATCAAAATGATGTGCTGCAGAATTCGAGCAAAATTATGCAAATTTTTAAATATTATTTTTTATAGATTTTCCTTGAAATTTTGCAATTTTAAGGCGTTTGTTGTTATTATTTTCATGTATAACTACTTTCATTTACCATTTGCAATCAAATCTAATAAAACTAAACCAAAGATTTGACAAAATTTTTGCAAAATTACTAAAATTTTCATTATGAACAATTTAATAATATATATGAACAAAATTCTATTTTTTATGAAAAAAGTTTGGAAAAAAAGTCATGTTCGATTCATAATATTTATGAAAAAAATTTTCAAATATATGAATTTTTTTTTTTTTTTTAATAAATAAAGTATGAAGTGATTTGCTTAAAAATATATTAAAAATAATTTGATAAAGTTTTAAAATTCTTAAATAATTATTTGAGTATTTAAATGATCTGAAAGATTAACGTCTCATTTTATTGTAAATGAAATAGCATTTGAAACTTGATATCTTTAGTGTTATTTTGAAACAGAAAAGCAAATTTAATTAAAAAAAAAATTAATAAATTCTTTCTTTTTTGTAGTAAATATAAAAGATTTAAATAAAGTTTAAAATCTACGTTCTTTTGCTTTCTTCTTTCAAGTAAATTCAAAATTGACTTAAAATTTAGGTAGCTACAAGATCTTTAGTGCACCAACTATCATTAAAACGTATTTTTTTCCAAATATCTGAAAAATTTACACGGTACTTCGAATTTTGTTGTTTTTCCTACAATTTCCTATTTTTTACAAGTAAGGAAAAGTAATGGAGCAAAGCTATTAATACCGCAATCAAATAAAAAAATTGTGTATATTTTATTTTCGAAAAAAAAATATAGATTTTGGTACGGTTCCTCTTATCAGATTGGTTCCAAATTTTTGCATCAGTAAGTTTTTGTTGTTAAGGATTATAATTAGATCTATATAAGTAAAATTGATATTCTAAGTATCAAAACCTACATGCATTTTAATTAATTTCATTGGAATGCATTTACTTGTTTGAAGTGTTTTTGAGGATACCAATTAAATAAAAACATACCTTAAGTTATTAAAATTTATTCAATATTCTGTGAAATTTTCGAACCATAGATTCTTATTTTTTTTTTTTTTATTCCAAAAACTAAAAAGGCATAATGAAGTAAAATATCAAGTTTTTTGGTGACAACAAAAAAATATATTTCAAAAGTTATTTATAAAAATATTATATACAATTTTATCGCCACTTATCAACTTCAATTTTTAACCATTAAAGTTTTGTACAAAATTCCGAATTTTTCAAAACAAAACAAAATCAAAATCATATATCTCTGATCACAGATGGAATCTGGACGTAGAGCATACATTTCTGGAATCTACTAGTCCTAGGCTACTTCCACTCTTCCGCTTACCCGATTCATGTCTGCTCCTTATGTCCACTGGAGCCACTTGAAAATTCCACATTTTTTCATATGACCATAGTGAAAAAAGACATTTTTCAAAATTATATATCTCTGATCACAGATGGAATCTGGACGTAGAACATACATTTCTGGAATCTACTAGTCCTAGGCTACTTCCACTCTTCCGCTTACCCGATTCATGTCTGCTCCTTATGTCCACTGGAGCCACTTGAAAATTCCACATTTTTTCATATGACCATAGTGAAAAAACACATTTTTCAAAATTATATATCTCTGATCGCAGATGGAATCTGGACGTAGAACATACATTTCTGGAATCTACTAGTCCTAGGCTACTTCCACTCTTCCGCTTACCCGATTCATGTCTGCTCCTTATGTCCACTGGAGCCACTTGAAAATTCCACATTTTTTCATATGACCATAGTGAAAAAACACATTTTTCAAAATTATATATCTCTCATCGCAGATGGAATCTGGACGTAGAACATACATTTCTGGAATCTACTAGTCCTAGGATACTTCCACTCTTCCGCTTACCCGATTCATGTCTGCTCCTTATGTCCACTGGAGCCACTTGAAAATTCCACATTTTTTCATATGACCATAGTGAAAAAACACATTTTTCAAAATTATATATTTCTGATCACAGATGGAATCTGGACGTAGAACATACATTTCTGGAATCTGCTAGTCCTAGGCTACTTCCACTCTTCCG